>CAXKVI010000003.1:78747086-78901468 GCA_964058755.1 Campiglossa producta | reverse complement strand
TTCAGTTTTTTTCCTTAGATTTCTTTTCCTGTCATTTCGTTTCCTTACCTTTCCTTCCCTTACCTTTCCTTTCCTACCGTTTCCATGCTTTCTTTTTTTTTCTTTTCCATTAATTTCCTTTACTTATTTTTTTAGCTTTTCATTACCTCTCTTTCCTTTATTTTTCTTTATTTTTATTTTCATTTATTTTCCAAACCTTCCTCCTCGCTAACTTTTCTTTCCTTTCTTTTTCTCTTCTTTCCTTTCCTTGTCTTTCTCTATTTGCTTCTCTTTTCCACTCCTTTACCTACCCTACATTTCCTTTCTTCCCTTCCGTTTTTCTTTTCCATTCCTTTCCTTTCCCTACCTTATTTTATTTCACTAAGCCTAGCCACGAACGATCTTGTGCATGATCTAGCTTATTTGTGCTTTTTTTCAAAACATCATGTCTGAGCACGCATTTGCTTCTATGAATACCCACTCACAGATTTTCTTCACTCAATAAAGTTGATGGGCTGGCTCATGTTTATTATTGCTGTCAACAAAATAAATCACACTCCGAATCACCCCAACTGCAATGAATGCAAACACAACAATGCAATTGGTCATACCTACATACACACATAACAGCAGCTCTATAAAGTGAATGCGTGTTTAGCACTTGTAGTGGTGTGAATTTCAAATCATATTATAATTAAGTTTTTTTTAATTTTTGGTTTGTTGTCGCACACCCTGCTCGGCGAGGCCTATCGATACATATCAAATTTTATGTACCTTGGAATTGTGGTTATTGCAAAAAAGGGAGAAGAGCTGTTACATTGAAACAAATTCCCCTTAAAAGTTGTGTTAACACCTTTCATTTGATACCCATATCGCAGTAATACCTTTCACAGTCCCAGCATTATGGAGGGAGCACTTCTACTCACTGCTAAATTGCGAGGGAGACGTCGAATCCGATACCCCAATCCCTGACGATGGAAAAGTCGTCCCACCACCTGACTATGATGAAGTGAGGATAGCTATATCCCGGCTCAAAAACAACAATCGCCTGGGAAAGACGGACTTCCCGCCGAGCTGTTCAAACACGGAGGCGAAGAGCTGGTGAAAAGCATGCATCAGCTCTTATGCAGAATATGGTCAGATGAATGCATGCCTCCAGATTGGAATTTAAGTGTGCTCTGCCCAATCCACAAGAAAGGCAATCCCGCTAACCCCACCAACTAGTAAGTCTACCATCGACCAGATTTTCACCATACGCCAAATCCTGGAGTGATTGTTTTACGCATTCAAATTATCTTCTTTATGCTGACGATCTGAAGCTTTATAGTACAATTTCTTGTCCATCAGATGTTTTAGCACTTCAGAGCGACTTAAACACCTTGTTGAGTGAAGCCTAAGAAATAAATTAGCTTTGAATATCAACAAATGTTTCCATATGACGTTGTCGAGGTCCTTAACTCGATTACCCTCTTCTTATTTTGTTTTAAATACTCAGCTTAATACAGTTACTGAATTCATTGATCTAGGTGTGCTCTTTGACTCGGGTTATACTTTTGTTAACCATGTCAATCACATTGTGCCTAAGGCTTACTCTAACTTGGCTTTTGTGAAGCGTTATGCTAAAGATTTCAGGGATCCCTACACTAGGAAACTACTTTATAATGCCTTTGTGCGGTCTAAATTGGAGTATACCTCTATAATCTGGAACCCTATATATTTATCGCACTCTTTAAGAGTTGAAAGATTTCAGAGGTGCTTCATAAGGTTTGCTCTGCAGTCTTTGAATTTTAGTGAACCGGCTCCGTCCTACCATGGCCGGTGCATGCTTATAGATGTTAAATCGCTTGCTGGTAGAAGGTCTATCCAATCCCTTATGTTCATATATGACTTAATTAGCGGTTCCATCGACTCTCTGGATCTTCTTGGGTTCATAGACTTCAATGTTCCTAGTAGAATTTTAAGGTCTAATTTACCCTTTTATGTAAATATTACTAGATGTAATTATTATAAGTTTGCTCCTTTGAATAGGGCCTTAGAGGAATACAATAAAATCTTTGGTGTTATTGATCTCGATTTCGCGATACCTAGATCATTATTTTTGTCCCAGGTCATTTCTCTTTATCTTTAGTTTTTATTTCTATAAGATATTTTGTATTAGCCTTAAGTTTAAATTGTAATCTAGTCTGTAAGGTTTTGTATAACCATAGACTCAAATAAATGAAATGAAATGAAATAAATAAAAAAAATTAAATAGGTGGTAACCCTGTAAACCGCCCCAAGTGACAACCCCAAAGTTTATAGTCTTAGAATCAATCATACTATCGATATGCCAAATTGCAACCCAATCGGTTAAGCTGTTCTCGAGATAGTACCGGACCTACAAATATACAAATATACTCAGGTAAGGTGGCAACCCTAGGTGACAACCCTACTTGAAAATATTTTAGTTGGTATGTCAGCGAAATTACCTTTCATTTGATACCCATATTGGCATATCTAGCTCTATAAATTAAAAAAAATTAAATAGGTGGCAACCCTGTAAACCACCCCAAGTGACAACCCCAAAGTCTTAGAATCAATCATACTATCTATATGCCAAATTTCATCCCAATCGGTTAAGCTGTTCTCGAGATAGTACCGGACCTACAAATATACAAATATACTCCGGTAAGGTGGCAACCCTTGGTGACAACTCTATTTGAAAATATTTTAGTTGGTATTTCAGCGAGAATACCTTTGATTTGATACCCATATTGGCATATCTAGCTCCATAAATAAAAAACAAAATTAAATAGGTGGCAACCCTGTAAACCGCCCCAAGTGACAACCCCAAAGTGTGTAGTCTTAGAATCAATTATACTATCTATATGCCAAATTTCATCCCAATCGGTCAAGCAGTTCTCGAGATAGTACCGGAACTAAAAATATACAAATATACTCCGGTAAGGTGGCAACCCTAGGTGACAACCTTACTTGAAAATATTTTATTTGGTATGTCAGCGAAAATACCTTTCATTTGATACGCATATTGGCATATCTAGCTCCATAAATAAAAAAAAAATTAAATAGGTGTTAACCCTGTAAACCGCCCCAAGTGACAACCAGAAAGTGTATAGCCTTGGAATCAATCATACTATCTGTGGGCCAAATTTCATCCCATTCGGCCAAGCGGTGCTCGAGATAGTACCCGACGTACAAATATACAAATATACTCCGTTAAGGTGGCAACCCTAGGTGACAACCCTACTTGAAAATATTTTAGTTGGTATGTCAGCGAAAATACCTTTCATTTGATACTCATATTGGCATATCTAGCTCCATAAATAAATAAAAATTAAATAGGTGGCAACCCTGTAAACCACCCCAAGTGGCAACCCCAAAGTGTATAGTCTTAGAATCAATCATACTATATATGTGCCAAATTTCTTCCCATTCGGCCAAGCTGTTCTCGAGATAGTACCGGACCTACAAATATACAAATATACCAATATACAAATATACAAGTTTAGCTCGTTTAAAATTACTAGAGTTCGCCCAGTGTTGAAATTCATCCACAAAACCTTATTTTACTTTCCTATCTTTTTGCTATTTCTTAAATTTTCCTTTCTTTTCCATATTTTGTACATTTTTGGTTTCTATACATTCCTGTTAATTTTGCCTTTTCCTCCTTCTTCACACCATTCTTCTTAGTTCGTCTTCATACGTATTTCTTTCCTTTCCTTTGCTAACCTTTGCTTTTATTTCCTTTCCTTTCCTCTCCTTTCATCTCAATTTATATCTTTTGATTTTCTTTCCTTCCCTTCTCTTTTCTTTCCTTTTCTATTCTTCCCTCTCCGTTCTTTTCCTTTTCTCTTCTTTCATTTCATTTTATTTCCCTTCTTTATTTCTTTCTTTCTTTTCTGTTCTTTTCTATTATTTTCCTTTCTTTTCGTTTCTTTTATTTTCTTACCTGGCCTTTTTTTCCATTTCCATTACATTCCTTTTTCTTTTTATTTTCTTTTTCTTTGCTTTCCTTTCGTTTCCTTTCATTTTATTCATTTTTTTTTTCATTTCATTTCTTTTCTTTTAATTTTTTTCTTACCTTTATTTTCTTTCAGTTTTTTTCCTTAGATTTCTTTTCCTGTCATTTCGTTTCCTTACCTTTCCTTCCCTTACCTTTCCTTTCCTACCGTTTCCATGCTTTCTTTTTTTTTCTTTTCCATTAATTTCCTTTACTTATTTTTTTAGCTTTTCATTACCTCTCTTTCCTTTATTTTTCTTTATTTTTATTTTCATTTATTTTCCAAACCTTCCTCCTCGCTAACTTTTCTTTCCTTTCTTTTTCTCTTCTTTCCTTTCCTTGTCTTTCTCTATTTGCTTCTCTTTTCCACTCCTTTACCTACCCTACATTTCCTTTCTTCCCTTCCGTTTTTCTTTTCCATTCCTTTCCTTTCCCTACCTTATTTTATTTCACTAAGCCTAGCCACGAACGATCTTGTGCATGATCTAGCTTATTTGTGCTTTTTTTCAAAACATCATGTCTGAGCACGCATTTGCTTCTATGAATACCCACTCACAGATTTTCTTCACTCAATAAAGTTGATGGGCTGGCTCATGTTTATTATTGCTGTCAACAAAATAAATCACACTCCGAATCACCCCAACTGCAATGAATGCAAACACAACAATGCAATTGGTCATACCTACATACACACATAACAGCAGCTCTATAAAGTGAATGCGTGTTTAGCACTTGTAGTGGTGTGAATTTCAAATCATATTATAATTAAGTTTTTTTTAATTTTTGGTTTGTTGTCGCACACCCTGCTCGGCGAGGCCTATCGATACATATCAAATTTTATGTACCTTAGAATTGTGGTTATTTCAAACAAGGGAGAAGAGCTGTTACATTGAAACAAATTCCCCTTAAAAGTTGTGTTAACACCTTTCATTTGATACCCATATCGCAGTAATACCTTTCACAGTCCCAGCATTATGGAGGGAGCACTTCTACTCACTGCTAAATTGCGAGGGAGACGTCGAATCCGATACCCCAATCCCTGACGATGGAAAAGTCGTCCCACCACCTGACTATGATGAAGTGAGGATAGCTATATCCCGGCTCAAAAACAACAATCGCCTGGGAAAGACGGACTTCCCGCCGAGCTGTTCAAACACGGAGGCGAAGAGCTGGTGAAAAGCATGCATCAGCTCTTATGCAGAATATGGTCAGATGAATGCATGCCTCCAGATTGGAATTTAAGTGTGCTCTGCCCAATCCACAAGAAAGGCAATCCCGCTAACCCCACCAACTAGTAAGTCTACCATCGACCAGATTTTCACCATACGCCAAATCCTGGAGAAGACCCATGATAAAAGAATCGACACTCACCATCTCTTTGTCGATTTTAAAGCCGCTTTTGACAGCGCAAAAAGGAGTTGCCTGTATGCCGCCATGTCTGAATTTGACTTCCCTGCAAAGCTTATACGGCTTTGCCAAATGACGTTGAGCAAAACCAACAGCTCCGTCAGAATCGGAAAGGACCTCTCTGAGCCATTTGAAACCAAACGAGGCTTCAGACAGGGCGACTCCCTTTCGTGCGATTTCTTTAACCTGATGCTGGAGAAGATAATTCGAGCAGCAGAGCTAAACCGCAATGGCACAATCTTCTACAAGAGCTTGCAATTACTGGCGTATGCCGATGATATTGATATCATTGGCCTTAACAGCCGCTACAAGTTTGAAACGGTGAGAAACTTCGTCTATTTGGGAACCAGCATTAAAACCGAAAATAATATCAGTCTAGAAATCCAACGGAGAATCACCCTTGCCAACACGTGTTACCTTGGACTAAGTAGGCAATTGAGAAGTAAAGTCCTCTCTCGAAAAACAAAGATCACGCTCTATAAGTCTATCATCATACCAGTCCTGATGTACGGCTCGGACAGTGTCAAGAGAAGATGAGATAGCCCTTGGAGTATTTGAGAGAAAAGTTCTCCGGAAGATTTATGGTCCTTCCCGTGATGCCAACGGCGAGTATCGAAGGAAATTTAACGATGAGCTGTACGACTTTACGCAGACCTGAACATAGTTCAGCGGATTAAAGCCCGAAGGCTCCGCTGGCTGGGTCATGTTATGCGAATGGACAAAGAAGCGCCAGCACAGAAAGTTTTCCTATTGACACCCGAATTCGGCAGCAGAAGAAGGGGGAGACCTCGACTGAGATGGAAACAACAGGTGGAGGATGACTTGAACTCCCTTGGGGTTTCCAAATGGCGTCAGTTATCGCTAAAAAGGAACGACTGGCGTGATTTGGTACGAAACGGCCAAAATCGCCTAGGCGGTTAAGCTTCATTATGACGCAAGCCAAGATTAGTTAAGTTAAGAAATGTTTAATTTTATAAAGAAAAATTAATTATTTTAAATAAACACTTTGCCAAATATTCTAAAAATCACTTAAATAAATTTTAGAATAATCAAAGATAGCATTTCTTGAACACTTTTAATCAAAGAAATGTATAAAAACACTTTTCCATTTTTGGTTTAACTTCAGTTTTGAATATTTCAAGTTAATTGTTGAAAAATAAAATTTCAAAAGAAAGATTTTAAATATTTTTCATGTAAAGAATGCTTCAAGCATATTTCAAAGAGCCATAAATGGAAAACATAGACATGCCAGATGATATTATACTATTTTCACCTGATGAACATTCACACTTTCAACATGTTGATTTTATACTTAAAGAAATAGAAAAGGCTGGCATGCGGGTTTCATTTGAAAAATCAAAGTTCTTTAAGAATAAAGTAGAGTTTCTAGGATTTATTGTTTCGGGAAAGGGCATACGTACTTGCAGTGATAAAGTTTCTGCGATTGCAAACTATGAAGAACCTAGGTCACTTAAATCTTTACGGTCATTTTTACGTCTCAGCTTTCTTCATTTTTCGGCAGCAAAACAAAAGGTTTTTAATCGTTTTTTTTTTATAAACCTGCTACAGGGAAGGTCCAAGAGAGTTAATTTTACAGAATAGAAATCGGTTCTGCCGTTTAGACAGCCGCCGCGGTAATACAGAGTACATTTCATTTTTATATATATAGATTATGCTAATATATCTAAACCCCTTACTAGATATTTAACGACAGTATATTCAAAATTTTGAAAACTCTACAAGTAATCAAATTGTTCTTATTCGAAAACAATAAAGTCAATAAAAAATCCTGTTAATCAATTTAAAAATCAACTTATACTTTTTTTCTTCTAGTTACAATAGTAAATCCTCGAAAACGATTTTAAAAATTACAAAAGACATACTATTAATTTTAACACCGCTGTGCTGCAATTTAGAAACACTTGCAAAAATTCAGTCGATACTTTTATCAAATTTAATAGGTACAAAATTTATACATTCTGAAAAGTTAGTAATAGATTTAACAAATAAAGCCGATCAAGTGGAAACTGCCACGACAGAACATAATAAGACTCATCGTTCTTTACAGGAAAATTATAAGCAATTGATAGAAGAATATTACTTTCCAGATATAAAAAATACACTTAAAACCATAACAAAGAATTGTAGAATATGTTCAGAAAACAAATTCAATAGACACCCTGCAGAACCTGAAATTGGGAAAACTCCAATTCCTGAATACCCTGGAGAAATGTTACATGTTGATATATGTATTTTCAATTGATAAACAACATTTTTTAACTTGTATTGATACATTTTCGAAGTTTGTTCAAGTAGTCCCTAACTCATCTAGATCAATAATTGATTCAATCATTTTAAGGAAACTAAAGTTATTATTTCTGATAACGAAAAGTCGTTTCAGTCAAATACGACAAGTAACATGTTGAAAAATGATTTTGAAATAGATCAATTTTTCATACCACCTCTTCAGAGTAAGAGTAATGGACAAATAGAACGGTTACATTCTACAATAATCTAAATAGCCAGATGTTTAAAAATAGAAAAAAATATTACTGATATAACTGATTTAGTTCTTTTAACAACACACCACTATAATAACACAATTCATTCTGTAATACAATCGAAACCTATTGATATAATTAATTAATTTTCAAATGAGTTTTTAAGTTCTATAAAATCTTTACTAAGTTCAGCATAGAGAGGGAAACCCTAGAGCTGCTCTTGAATACGCACTTCCCAGGGAACTTGCATGAGGAACCCCTAGCACCTACAACAAACCTGGCTGTACACATACCCATCACGGAGGAAAAGGTTAGGTGGGCGGTTAAAAGCTTTGAACCGTTCAAGGCTGCCGGGCCAGACGGGATTATTCCCGCACAACTCATACACACGCTGGAGACATCAGCCAAATGGCTGGTATTTCTCTATACAGCCTGCCTGGCTCTTAGCTACATTCCGTGCTCCTGGAGAAGTGCCACGGTGGTGTTTATTCCTAAGGCGGGGAAGGCGTCTCATTACGAGCCCAAGGACTATAGGCCGATCAGTCTCTCATCCTTTGTGCTCAAGACCTTCGAGAGGATAATAAATGACTACCTCTCCTCTACTATTGATAGCAACCTGATCTGTAGCTATCAGCATGCATACACCAAAGGGAAATCTACAGAAACTGCGCTTCACAGCCTAGTTTCTGTTATTGAAAAATCGCTGTATGAAAAGGAGTACTGTCTTGTGGCCTTTTTAGATATTGAAGGAGGCTTCAACAACATAAGCCCTGATGCTATAAACACCGCTTTAACAAGTCTGGGCAAAAGCAGGTCTCTTATTGGACTTATTGATCAACTGCTAAGTGGTAGACGAATAGTTTCATCACTGGGCTCGGTTGACTTATCACGCTATGTCACAAGGGGAACGCCTCAGAGTGGTGTTCTCTCCCCGCTTCTATGGAACCTCACGGTCAACTCGATGCTGCGAGACACAAGCTGGGGGGCGGGAAGGTAGTGGCATATGCAGTTGACTTAGCTATAGTATACAGGGGCAAATTCCCACAAACCCTGTGCGACTTGATGCAAGTAGCACTGAGAGAGGTTTCCTCATGGTGCTCGCGCTGCACAGTAAAAAGAAAAGTCTAAATTTAATACCAATTTGGTGTTTATATATAACAACGCCAAAAAGTATTAAATTAATACCATTTTCCGTTTAATTGAGAGAAAGATTATTATTTTGGTATTATTTTAAGACCATTTGGACTAATCTAATTGCCAAAATTGAGAGAGAGAGAGCGATTTAGTATTATTTTGGTATTATTTTAAAACTATTAGTCCAC
Source organism: Campiglossa producta (assembly GCA_964058755.1). Classification (NCBI taxonomy): domain Eukaryota; kingdom Metazoa; phylum Arthropoda; class Insecta; order Diptera; family Tephritidae; genus Campiglossa; species Campiglossa producta. The sequence goes on along the minus strand of CAXKVI010000003.1, from coordinate 78,892,259 downwards.
ATTTAATTTCCAAACTTTTTCAGGGTCTAAAAATAATACTATTTGGTATTAAATTAAAAAAAAGTAGTATTTCATTTTTTACTGTGTGCGGACTGAGCATCAACCCGGGAAAAGTAGAACTGGTCCTTTTCACCAACCGCTATAAGATACCACCGCTAATACTAGCAAAACTGAATAACGTGCACCTGAACTTGGCTGACAAAGCCAAGTTCTTGGGCACAGTTCTGGATAGGAAACTAACCTGGAAGGAGAATATTCTTCAGCGCCAGAAGAAAGCGTGTATTGCACTCTACACGTGCAAAAGAGCCATTGGAAAGAAATGGGGGCTCAGCCCCAAAATATGCAAATGGATCTACACTGCAATCATTCGACTAATCATGCTCTATGGAGTTGTGGTATGGTGGCCTGCGCTGAGCAAGGCAACAAACCTTAATCTGCTAGGTAAAGTACACAGACCTTGCATGATCTGTATAAGCGGCGCGTTAAGAACAACGCCCAATGAAGCACTCCAGGCCATTCTTGGCATTTTGCCACTCGATCTGGAAGGGCACTGGGATCCTATAGCTTTCCTCCGCTGAGCACATATCGCTGTGCGACCACAACAGTCGGAGATAGCGGTTTTAAAATCAACATTCCCAGCAGGGAAGAATGGGAGAGCACGTATCGGAGTCCCGCCTCTCATGGCGGCACTTCCATTTATACTGATGGCTCAAAGTTAGACGGCAGAGTTGGGGGAGGGGTTTATTCAAAGGATCTGAACCTTGAGCTCTCCTTCAGACTACCTGATCACTGCAGCGTCTTCCAGGCTGAAGTTTTAGCAATCATGGACGCCGCGGCTTGGATATGCCAACACACTATCAGACAGGACATTTTTATATTCAGCGACAGCCAGGCGGCCATCAAATACCTTGGCTCTTACTCGTTCAACTCTGAACTGACGCTCAGCTGTCGTCGATCTCTACAAGAGATGGCCCAACAGAATCGCGTTAACCTCACATGGGTCCCGGGGCATAGGGACATTGAGGGAAATTGTAGGGCAGACGAACTTGCGAGGCAGGCCACGACCAAGCAGGTTCTTCGCGATAAAGAGCGCTTAGGTATCCCGTTTGCCACATACAAGCTTATGCTGAAGGAGTACACACTCCGCCAAGCCAACGAAAGATGGCTGCATTCTCCAGGATGCCGGATATCCAAAGAAACTTGGTCGAAACGGGATCATAAAAGATCAAGACAAATTTATGCCCTAAGGAGAAGAGAAATCTCCATATTAATAGGCGTATTAACTGGGCACTGCCTCATTGGTAGGCACGCAGAAAGACTTGGTGTACCCTACCGACGATGCTGTAGGAGTTGTAAGGATGATGATGAGGAGGAAATGGTGGAGGACCTCATCTGCAACTGCCCGGCTTTAAGTGGCGCGAGAATGCGCTTTTAGGGAGTTCCCTTCTTGGTCAGCCTACGCCAGGTCACGGAGCTGGACATAAAGGACCTGATGGCCTTCATCAAGTCATCTAAATGGTTCGAGGAGGAGTAACGGTGTCGGTATAGGAAAGTCAGTTCCGGGACCCTGCCATATGGAACATCCCGGTATTAACGGAATTCTCCACATAGCAGAATCCCGGGACTGACTTTCCTAGTGTTGGTGGTATCACAACGGGCCTTTTAATACTGGCCTAGGTGTGCCTCTGCGGCAGCCACTTGCACCTAACCTAACCTCAGCACAGAATAATACTTTAAAACGGTCAAGTAAAAACAGACGTAGTTTCGAAGAAGGAGAAGTAGTTTTTGTACGCAGAAATAAACGTTTAGGTAATAAGCTGAATATGGTGTGTCTTTAGACCTGGTAAGTCTACCATCGACCAGATTTTCACGATACGCCAAATCCTGGAGAAGACCCATGATAAGAGAATCGACACTCACCATCTCTTTGTCGATTTTAAAGCCGCTTTTGACAGCGTAAAAAGGAGTTGCCTGTATGCCGCCATGTCTGAATTTGACTTCCCTGCAAAGCTTATACGGCTTTGCCAAATGACGTTGAGCAATACCAACAGCTCCGTTAGAATCGGGAAGGACCTCTCTGAGCCATTTGAAACCAAACGAGGCTTCAGACAGGGCGACTCCCTTTCGTGCGATTTCTTCAATCTGATGCTGGAGAAGATAATTCGAGCAGCAGAGCTAAACCGCAATGGTACAATCTTTTACAAGAGCGTGCAATTGCTGGCGTATGCCGATGATATTGATATCATTGGCCTTAACAACCGCGCCGTAAGCGCTGCCTTCTCTGGACTGGATAAGGAAGCGAAAAAAGTGGGTCTTGCCGTGAACGAGGACAAGACGAAGTATTTGCTGTCATCAAAGAAAGAATCGGCGCACCTGCGCCTTGGCAGCCATGTCACTGTTGATAGTTACAAATTTGAAACTGTGAGAGACTTCGTCTATTTGGGAACCAGTATTAACACCGAAAATAATATCAGTCTAGAAATCCAGCGGAGAATCACTCTTGCCAACAAGTGCTACTTTGGACTGAGTAGGCAATTGAGAAGTAAAGTCCTCTCTCGAAGAACAAAGATCACGCTCTATAAGTCTCTCATCATACCTGTCCTGATGTATGGCTCAGATTCATGGACAATGTCAAGAGAAGATGAGATGGCCCTTGGAGTATTTGAGAGAAAAGTTCTCCGGAAGATTTATGGTCCTTCCCGTGATACCAACGGCGAGTATCGAAGGAAATTTAACGATGAGCTGTACGAGCTCTACGCAGATCTGACCATAGTCCAGCGAATTAAAGCCCAAAGACTCCGCTGGCTGGGCCATGTTATGCGAATGGACAAAGAAGCTCCAGCACAGAAGGTTTTCCTATCGTCGCCTGAATTCGGCAGCAGAGGAAGGGGGAGGCCTCGACTGAGATGGAAACAACAGGTGGAGGATGACTTGAACTCCCTTGGGGTTTCCAATTGGCGTCGGTTATCGCTAAAAAGGAATGACTGGCGTGCTTTGATACGAAACGGCCAAAATCGCTTAGGCGGTTAAGCGCCAATAAATGATGATGAATAAGCTGAATAAGGTATTAAACAAAATGTAGTACAAAAAGATCTTGGAACAACACTTTTAATTAATGAAAAAAATTCATAAAGATAAAATTCGTTGAAGCTAATTTAGGTAGGTAGGTAGAAGTGGCTGCCGCAAAGGCACACCTAGGCCAGTAATAAAAGGCCCGTTGTGATACCAACAAACACTAGGAAAGTCAGTCCCGGGGCCCGGCCATATGGAAAATCCCAGTGCTGTCGGGACTCTCCATATAGCCGAAAACCCGGGACTGACACTCCTAACCGACACCGCTACCCCTCCTCGAACCATTTTGATAACTTGATGAAGGCCATCAAGTCCTTTATGTCTAGCTCCGCGACCTGGCTCAAGCTAACCAGGAAGGGAACTCCCAGAGAGCGCCTTCTCGCTCCGCTTAAGGCCGGGCAGTTGCAGATGAGGTGCTCCACCGTTTCTTCTTCCTCATCCTCTTTGCAACTCCTGCAGCATCGTCGGTAGGGAACGCCTAGCCTTGCTGCGTGCCTACCAATAAGGCAGTGCCCGGTTAAAACACCTATTAATATGGAGATTTCCTTCCTTTTTAGGGCGTATATGTGTCTAGATCTTTTAAGATCGCATTTTGGCCAGGTTTGCTTGGATATCCGGCACCCTGGGGCTTGTAGCCATCTTTCGTTGGCTTCGCGGAGTGTATGCTCCTTCAGCATTAGCTTGCACGTGGCAAACGGCATTTAATTTACTTGATATTTAAAATTATGTATAATTTTTTATTTAATTACATATTCAATATAAATCAAACCCATGTTGCGTATATTATTATTATTATTATTATTTTTTTTTGTGTTTTTTAAAGATTATCGATTTTAAGAGGGGGAGAAATTAAGAAATGCTTATTTCTTATTGGAGCTTAGCTCGAAAAATTGTTTATACCTGCTGTACTCTTTACTAGTACTAGGGTATTCTAATTTTGACATCAGATGAATTTTCGGACACAGAACTACTGTGTCTGCACCGAAGCGGTTAAAGCAATTGCTTATAACAAATCAGCTACGATGCCCTGTAGTATTTCTAAGTCAACTTTCTTATAAGCGTGCCAATTTCATACCTTTAAACATAAGGCCGCGACATATTTTCCATATGATACACGGAATATGAGTATATTATTAGGCGTGCATATTTATGCAGAAGCACACTGAGGTTTTTAATTTGCAATGTTTAATTTTATAAATACAAATTAATTATTTTGGATAAACACTTTGTCAAATATTCTAAAAATCACTTAAATAATTTTTAGAATAATCAAAGATAACTTTTTTGAAAATTTGTTATCAAAGAAGTTTATACATAAGGAGTGTAATGGGGTGTGGTTGCTGAGTGACCGCGCTCAATCCCGACTCTTGCGTCCTCGTTCGTGCACTCTGGGCAACGTTGAGCTACCTAGGCTCGCGGCAGAAAGAGAGGGAGCCCCGGTGGGGCCACTCTGACATACTTGGTTTAAGGGCTCACCGGGGTCTTTTTCGCAGCGTCTGTACACCATGAGGTGCGGCTGTAAGCGGGCGTCTGTATTGAAGCAAGCGGCTCGCTATATAAATGTGCAAAACTTTTCCCTCCCAATCCAGGGTGTTATGCGATACCGTGCCCATTGGACGTTTGCAGCCGGGAGGCAAATCGTGGCTGTAGTCGAACGGAGCCTCACTGATACCGGGCCGCCTCAGGGAGTAACTATGGTCTTACCGCGGTATGAGGCTCTGCCGCGGCGGACGACACAGTTCCCCTTACACTACCCTTGACCCTAAGCTGGCCTTGTCCGGCGAGGGGTCGTACGAACAAGATGAAAAACACACAAAATACAAAGCAATTAACGACTTCGTTTACTCCGCAGCAGAGAAGAACTATGCTGGAGCAAGCGAAAACACAACGCCGGAGGACAAACTCCGCCTCAAAGTTAACTGGGAGGCCGACAGCGATGGAAACTACGGGTCAGTCATCCCCCAAACTGCTATCAAGTAAGAGTGACTTGATGGGAGCAAGCAGCAGTGCGGCTGCCTACGCAGTCAAGCAGAAAACGGCGGAAGCTAAACTTCCATCAAGCGCTGGTACGAAACCCAATCTCTTCACATCTGGGGCAATGGTCTCACGACCTGGTTTCAGAGTTTCGAAAGAGAAGGAAGACGCCGCAAAGGGAGAGACCGCGATGGCAACTACGAGTCTGAATCCCCCCCAAGAGGCATCTCCCCGACGCTCTGCGTACTGGGATAAAAGAAAGGCCGCAAGGATCCTTAAAAAATTTGAGAGAGCATCGCAGGAGAAGCTGTCGCCGGAAGAAAGGAAGATGGTGGAGGAAGCGAAAGCTCTGATACCAAATTTCCAGAGGCCCTATGTGCCTAAGAGGGTGAACGGTAATCCCTTCAAACGCCAGAGATCGGACGGAGAGGTAGACCCCCATCCGAAACGGCATCAGGTCAACCCCGTAGTGGGAAAACTCAGCTTTGCTGAAGTAACCAAGGACAGAATCCTTATAGGTTTCACTGACCGGGGTAACGACCGTTGGTCCATCCCCAAAGACCGGTGGCTGTATGTCCGGAATGAAATGGGCAGGGCCCTCCTCGACTTAATGCGTGAGTCTCCGGGTAGTCCGCCGCGAGGTACTGACGCGGGCTGGCACCAAGATCAGATCAAAATATTCGCGTGCGAGGATGCAAGAACTGTCGCACTGTATAAGGCAGCAGTTGCAAGACTGGGTGAAGTCTACCCAGGGGCAAGACTAGATGTCGTCGACTGGAAGGACATTCCTGCTCGGCCAAGGGCAAGGGCATGGATTCCTGCCGTCCCTGCAGAACCCGAGAATATTCTTGAGATGCTGCAGGTCTGGAATCCGTCTCTCCCGACGCAGGATTGGGGCGTCAATCTGGTCGATGATGTGGTTGGGCCCAATAGACAGGTGGTTGTCACTCTGAATAAGGAGGCACTCGAGCCCCTTAAACGGTGCAACGGACGAGTGCATTACGGCTTGGGTCAGATCGTGATCCACGTATACCGTGGCGATGCACAGCGCGCTGCTATTCCGGACGCTCCGGAGGACTCGGAGATCGAGGCATCGGAAGGGGAAGCAGAGGAGTCCGACGCGGAAAGTATGTTATCCGCCACGTCAAATTGCGATGGTGCTGCGAACAACTCGGCGATAGAAGAAAGCCTGCTTGACGAAGAAGGCCTCGACGTCACGATCGTGGCTAAACCTGAGCACACTAACGTTGATGCTGCTTCAGACAGCAGGGTTCCCGCCACGCCAAATCGTGCAGATGCTCTGAACAACTCCTCGTTGAGAGACAGCCCCCGGAACAGGCCAGACCTCGACGACACGCTGGCGGCAGGGAAGTCTGAGCTCTCTCATGTTGGTGGTGCTTCAGATAAATCTGCACAAATCTAAAGCAGCCTCGGCTGTTTTAAGCAGTCGTCTTTCTAAAGGCGACGTAGACGTGGTCCTTATCCAAGAGCCCTGGGTCAATAGCTCTAGGATCTGTGGATTGGGGACTAAGGGGTACAAGCTCATCCAAGCCAATGATGAGGGCAAGGTCAGAACCTGTATTTTGGTAAAGTCTGAGCTAAACACCTTTCTATTACCCAACTACTCAAATGGTGACGTTACAGCTGCCAGCTTAACAGTCGGCAGCACCAGCCTAACGATGGCGTCGGTCTATATGCCCTATGACGCCGAAGAACCTCCTCCACAAAAGGAGGTCAAAGATCTGGTGGATAATTTCTGTACGGGCCATCTTATTATTGGAGCTGACGCTAATGCTCATCACGTCCAGTGGGGAAGCTCCGATATTAACGCTAGGGGCGAGTCTCTGTTTGACTACCTACTAACAACTAACCTGGTGGTTTGTAACGCGGGTAACGAGCCTACTTTTATAACTAAAGCTCGTAGGGAGGTTATAGACCTCACTCTTTGTAGCGAAGGCGCTTATGAGTGGGTCAGAAAATGGCGTGTTCTTGATGAGCATTCATTTTCTGACCATCGGTACATAGAAATTGTGTTAGACTTTATTGTTGAGCAGCCAGTTATGAAACGAAATCCACGCAACACTAAGTGGCAGCTACATAACCAAATATTAGCTAGGGACCTACCAGTATTACCTCCACAAGCCCCCTCATCAGTGGGAGAACTGGATGATCTGGTAACGACCTTTACAACGGCGCTCTCAAATGCCCTAGAGCAGGCTTGTCCAGTACCAAAACCACGCTGCAAACATAGACCCCACTGGTGGTCTTACGACCTGGATTCGTTCCGTATATCATGCAGGAAGCAATTTAACAAGGCCAAGAGCATCGGTACGGAGCCTGAATGGCTCGAATATAAAGCTAAACTGAGGGACTATAAAAAGGCTCTAAGGCAAGCGAAGAGAACTTCGTGGAGAAATTTCTGCACCGGGGTCGAAAAAGTCGATGATACAGCGTCGTTTTTAGGCTTACCCTATTTTAGCTGTACACTTGTTTCTATCAGAGATATCCTTGCATTCGATGCGGCGCTTTAAAGGTAAACGAGTTTGGTAAAGGTTGCTTGACAAAAAGTCTCAAAAATTATACGAAAATTTACTTTGAAAATAAGTTTATATTGGTTTAGGAGATCCATCAGCAGAGACCCTTAAGCGAGCTACTCACCTGCCAAGAAATGTCAAACTCCATATAAAAAAACCTCCAAGAAATGCTATCAAAAACTCAAACAGCCATTAGCTATTTACGGAAGCCTGACGGATCTTGGACCAGCACGGAAGGGGAAACCCTGGAGCTGCTCCTGAACATACACTTTCCGGGGAACTTGTATGATGCACCTGTAGCATCTGCAACAAACCTGGCGGTAAACATACCCATTACGGAGGAAAGGGTAAGGTGGGCAATCAAAAGCTTTGAGCCGTTCAAGGCAGCTGGGCCAGACGGGATTTTCCCCGTACAACTCATAAACACGCTGGAAATATCAGCTAAATGGCTGGTAGTTCTCTATTCAGCCTGCCTGGCTATTAATTACATTCCGTGCTCCTGGAGAAGCGCCACGGTATTCTTTATTCCAAAGGCTGGGAAGGCCTCACACTATGAGCCTAAAGACTACAGACCGATCAGTCTCTCGTCTTTTGCACTTAAAATAGTGGCATATGCAGACGATTTAGCTATTGCATATAGGGGCAAATTCCCACAAACCCAGTGTGACTTGATGCAAGTAGCACTGCGAGAAGTTTCTTCATGGTCCTCTCGCTGCGGACTTAGCATCAACCCGGGAAAGGTGGAGCTTGTCCTTTATACCAGGCGGTACAAGATACCACCGTTGAACCTACCAGAACTAGATGGCGTGCGCCTGAACTTAGCTGACAAAGCCAAATTCCTAGGCACAGTTCTAGATAGAAAGCTTAACTGGAAGGAGAATGTCATCCAGCGTCAGAGGAAAGCGTGCATTGCACTTTACACGTGTAAAAGAGCCATTGGCAAAAAATGGGGCTCAGCCCCAAAATTTGCAGATGGATCTACACTGCGATAATCCAGCCAATTATGCTGTATGGAGTCGTGGTATGGTGGCCTGCGCTAAGAAAGGCAACAAACCTAAATCTGTTAGGGAAAGTCCACAGATCGAGCATGATCTGTATAAGCGGGGCGTTAAGAACAACGCCCAATGAAGCTCTCCAGGCCATTCTTGGCTTTTTGCCACTCGATCTGGAAGGGTACCGGGCAGCAGCAGCATCGGCTGTGCGTCTAAGGGAAACGTCCGTCTGGGGCGCAAGCACTATTGGACACTCCTGTATTCTAAGATCTTACAGCTTTCTCCCTCTGAGCACAGATCGGTGTGCGACCACCACAGTCGGAGATTGTTGTTTTAGAATAAACATTCCCAGCAGGGAAGACTGGGAGAACATAGATCGGTGTCCCGCTACTAATGGCGGCACTTTTATATACACCGACGGCTCGAAGTTAGACGGCAGAGTCGGAGGAGGGGTTTACTCAAGGGATTTGGACCTAGAACTCTCCTTTAGACTACCTGATCACTGCAGCGTCTTCCAGGCTGAAGTTTCTGCAATCATGGACGCCGTGACTTGGATAGGTGAACGCACCATCGGACAGGATATCTGTATTTTCAGCGACAGCCAAGCGGCCATCAAATCCCTTGGCTCTTACTCGTTCAACTCTGAACTGACGCTCAGCTGTCGTCGATCTCTTCAAGAGATGGCCCAACAGAACCGCGTGAACCTCACATGGGTCCCGGGACACAGGGACATTGAGGGAAACTGTAGGGCAGACGAACTTGCCAGGCAGGGCACGACCAAGCAGATTCTTCAAGATAAAGAGCGCATAGCTATGCCGTTTGCCACGTGCAAGCTAATGCTGAAGGAGCATACACTCCGCGAAGCCAACGAAAGATGGCTACAAGCCCCAGGGTTGCGGATATCCAAGCAAACCTGGCCAAAATGCGATCTTAAAAGATCTAGACACATATACGCCCTAAAAAGGAAGGAAATCTCTATATTAATAGGTGTTTTAACCGGGCACTGCCTTATTGGTAGGCACGCAGCAAGGCTAGGCGTTCCCTACCGACGATGCTGCAGGAGTTGCAAAGAGGATGAGGAAGAGGAAACGGTGGAGCACCTCATCTGCAACTGCCCGGCCTTAAGCGGAGCGAGAAGGCGCTCTCTGGGAGTTCCCTTCCTGGTTAGCTTAAGCCAGGTCGCGGAGCTAGACATAAAGGACTTGATGGCCTTCATCAAGTTATCAAAATGGTTCGAGGAGGGGTAGCGGTGTCGGTTAGGAGTGTCAGTCCCCGGTTTCGGCTATATGGAGAGTCCCGACAGCACTGGGATTTTCCATATGGCCGGGCCCCGGGACTGACTTTCCTAGTGTTTGGTGGTATCACAACGGGCCTTTTATTACTGGCCTAGGTGTGCCTTTGCGGCAGCCACTTCTACCTACCTACCTAGTTTATACATTTCCTTTTCAATTTTTTTTAACTTCAGTTTTCAGTTTTGAATCTTTCACGTTAAATGTTGAAAAATAAAATTTCAAAAGAAAAATTTTTAATAATTTTCATTTAAGCAATATTTGGATCAAAGTACATGATTCTGAAAGCCTTAAAATGTCTCTTTATCATACTACAGTGTTTTACTGTCGCCTATTTATAGAAGACTATCACGAGCAGATTTTTCAAGGTCCATAGCTCGGCAAGTAAAAGTGATATAAGCCGTTGGAAGGCTGAATATGATAGAACTAACATTTATCTTTACTCCTCAAGTTAAAAAAGTTCAAGTTTACGTAGATGATCCCAAAAACAATTTTTTTTTTTTCATATAAAATTTACAAGTAGAAAACTGAAAAAATTTTAGATGGGATACTTTACCTGAGCTGACATCACTTCTTCTTAGTAACTGACACAAATGTTTGTTCTATCATATTCAGCCATCCGAAGACTTATATCGCATTTACTGGTCGACTTATGAACCTCGCAAAATGAGCAAAAAGTAGATTTTCGTCAATAGTTGTGCAACAAAATCTGCTCGTGATGGTCTTGTATGAATCGGCGGCAGTAAAACTCTTTTGTATGATAAAAAGAAAGGTTAAGGCTTTCAGAATAATATACTTTGACTCAAATATTTCTTCTAATTGCAGAGTTCAGAGGTCCAAAAAATAGGTAATTTGAGCTCCAAACGCGGGTTGTGGGAGAACTAAGCTTAATATAACAAGTAAGGAAGTCTAAGTTCACTCAAAATAAAATCTGTGTAAATATAACGAAAAATTATTCGTTGTTTTGAGCCACTCAAAATAAAATCTGTGTAAATATAACGAAAAATTATTCGTTGTTTTGAGCCACGAAAGATTTCATGAATTCTACAGAACCGTTTTCGTACATTCTACGAAAATGTGGCATTATAAAAAATTAGTCAATTTTATGATTATGTTGATTTGTATGTTGTTTGCTGCTATCTTGAGCTGCTAACTGACTTTATTAAGCTCTAACCGAACCTTTATATACATACGTAAAAATAGATGTTAACCATTAGCGAAATCTAATACACATATATATTCTTCACCCTTTAAATGCAGACGTAAACAGATTACGTTCACACGGTTAATGACTGCAGACGCAAACACATTCCGTTCACACGGTTAGTATAGCGCAATTGGAATGCAGACGAAATCCAATACGGATCATGTTCCGTGCACTGCATTTTTACAGGGTGGAACATTTTTAGACTTCGCTAATAGTTAACATCCTCCCCCCGATGAGCGCAGCTCGATTTCCTGCACTGGCCCGTGAGTTAAACGTTCACCGTGAAGTCCAAAATTTCATTAGAATGTCGGGGCGCTGGAGTAGGTCTTTTGGGTTGCTCGGATGGATTGGTATCCGCAGAGATAGGCAATGATTGATGTTTGCGTGTTTTGCACCTCCCTTTGATTATCGTAAAGACCAGTAGACATACAGCTATAAGCAACGCTGCATAACCCACTGTCATATGGTGTGTATTTTGTGTTTCAAGTTGATGTGGTAGTTCCAACAGATGATGGTTTGCCAATGTGGATTGCAGTAATGTCAAATTTTGGGTGTCAGCTATATATTTCACATCGGTCAACTTGTGAAGAAGAGGTTTTATTTGTTCTACCTTGGCTACTTTGGAGATTTCGCCAAGACTCGTGTAGGATGAACTCAGGCTGCTGGCTAATACCTGATGGGCATGAATGGATACAAAATGTTGTTTTAGTATACAGTTTGGTTGAAGTGACAGCAGTCCGGATCCCTTTAAAGTAATCTGTGTAATATCTGGGCCACATACTACTGTTGCACGAGATGAAACTGGTGTCGCATATATCCATTTGTTGTCATGATGTAGTGGTATCCACGCAAAACCATTTGGCGTTTTTCGCAGTAGACAACTTGATTGCGTATGATTCCGGAAAAGGGCTTCTTCACATGCGCACATGGCCGATCCGTGGCTGTAATGAATCTGAATTTTGGGACAGATGTAGCTTCCCTGTGTAATGTCCATGCAATATTGAAATTCCAATTCACTCATTGGAAAGAATTGATCACGAGCCGTGTTTATAGCCAGTATCGGGGCACATGGATCTATTTCAACCATTGTCCCATTGGTCAAGTTGGGGATCGGTACGATATTGAACAGGTCGAATCTGTCATGTTCCACCAGGGGCAAAGTTATACTGAATATTACATGCTTTTGTGTTACTCCTCCTTTAACCTTCATGAGCTGGTACAACTTCAGTAAATCGTCTTGCTGCACCGGTAGTTCTAATGATGCTGTCAACTGAAGTTTTATCTTGTTTATTTCTTGTTGTAATTGGATTGGTGTTAGGAGCAGGGGACTTATTTTCCCGTGATGAGAATCGGTTAACACGTCCAATATGGATGACTGAATGCGTTGTAAGTTGGCTGAGATAAGTGTCAGTTGCGTGGCAAGCGATGAAAACGCTTGAAATATTCTATCTTGGTTTATCGCAGCGGCGTCGGCGCGTATTCCATTAATAATTTGGCTGAGTTGTTGATCGATGAAATGGAACTTTTTGTCGACCGCGATCTGATCTTGCTTCACAATATTTATTGTAGAGTCTACAATAGATGTTTGGTTTTTGATGAGATTGAGCAGATGAGACTCGTTCTCGTTCACTTGTGATACTGTATTGGACATTTGTTCAGCATACTGTGAGTCCAATATACCAAACAATGAATATGCAACATTTCCAATCGCATTTATTGCTCCTCTTTTTTGCCGATTGGATCTCATCATCGAGGCATCCAAGTGCAATGCGGCTTCAGTCTGTTCAAAGTGCCTTACCAGAGAGTGACAGATGCTCTTTTGGTTCATTTCCTGACATAGGAGGCTTAATGCTTTGGTGCCGTTTGAAAGCGCTGCCAATTCTCCCGAGAACGCTTTCAGGTCGTAGTATATAATGAGGTTCCACTCGGTAGATGATATGGCTGCCGATCCAATCCCCTCAAAATGAATGCCAACTTTTGACCCAAATCTTCTATTTTCAATTTGAATTCCCAAAGCTAGGGGAAGAAGTAACAATGTGATCAGCAGCATTGCGAGTCCATTATGCAAGGCGCGGATGTTGTTCTTCGGTGGAGAATCCTTTTCGTCTGTTTCGGTTGCTTGTGGTTCTCTTTCGTTATTTTCTTCCATGGGTAATGGTGCCAACCGATGAATTGATCTCTTGCACGTGCCAGTTGCGGTTTTTACCTCCGCCACCCGCACGATGTTATCTTGTCCCTTAAACACGTTGAGCACTCGTCCTAATGGCCATTGAAGTACTGGTGTGTTGTCTTCTTTAATGATAACCATGTCACCTATTTTGACATTGTTTTGCTTGTTCTTCCATTTGTTTTTCAACTGTAGCTCTGATAAGTATTCGGTAGACCATCGCTTCCAAAATTCCTGTTTGAGGTAGGAGACCAATTTCCATCTTGTGAGTAGGCTCATTTTTTGTGTTGTGCTGCTTGCATCTAACTGTGCGTTGATTGGTTCTCCAATGAGGAAGTGACCTGGAGTTAGAGCTGTTAGGTCATTAGGGTCGTCGGACATTGGGCTGATCGGTCTAGAGTTGAGGATTCCCTCCACCTCGATGACTACAGTGTCCAATTCTTCGTAAGTCAGTGATGCCGTAGAGGTGCTTCTGACCAGAAGATGCTTGGCTGATTTTACCGCTGCTTCCCATAATCCGCCGAAATGAGGGCTCCTCGGAGGAATAAAATGAAATGTTATTCCTTTTAAAGCGCATTGATTTATGATTGATTTTTGTGATGAATCAGCATAAACCGCTTGGGTCAATTCAGCTAGCTGATTTCTTGCCCCTACGAAGTTTGTAGCGTTATCACAATATAGATTCTGGCAATGGCCTCTTCGGCTTATGAATCGCTTTAGTGCTCCAATAAATGCCTGGGTCGTCAAATCGCTAACCAGTTCCAGATGCACAGCCTTCGTTGCAAAACAACAGAACACAGCTATATAAGCCTTATGTGGTTTCTTTCCTCTTATCTTGAAGTGCACTGCAAAAGGTCCACAGAAGTCAACTCCGGAATTGATAAATGGTCGTGCCGGCGTTACTCTTGTTGACGGAAGGTTTCCCATAACCTGGAACAGGAGCCTTGGTTTCGCCTTGTTGCATCTCATACAATTGGCCACGATTGATCGAGCCATAATCCTTCCCTTCACTGGCCAGAATCTCTGCCTTGTAAATGATAAAAGCGCTTGAGGTCCACAATGCCGGTTTTCGTAATCGATTGTTTGCATCAATAACTTGGTTATGATGTTGTTGTATGGGAGCAACATCGGATGTTTGGCCTCGTATGGAAGTTCTGATGCTTGTAGGCGGCCCCCCACTCGGATGATGCCTTCATTGTCCAAAAATGGTGACAGACTGCGATATGGACTGTTTTTCCCAACCTCGTTGAATTTTTTCAATTTATTTAGCTCGTCATCAAAGTCCAACTGTTGCATTATTTGGACGATTGCCATGAGAGACTTGTCTAATTCATGCACGGTCAATGGTATTTTGGAGTCTTCTGATTGTTTTCTCGCCCTGTTGATGAATCGCAACATGTAACCTATAACCTTTTGTAGTGTTTTGAAGGAGCCGTTATGTCGAATATTATAAAGGACGTTTTCTTCAATTACGGGGATTGTAACCGGGATCGAAGTCACTTTTCTTCGTTCCATGTTGATGCCCTCGTCGATTGTTGTGTTCGCCTTTGAATATTTTGATGGCCACGTGTCTTCCTCGGTAAGCAATATTTTCGGCCCATTAAACCACAAGCTGCAGGCTTCAAGCTTTCCTGGCGGAAGTCCTCGTGATATAATATCTGCAGGATTGTCTTTCGAACCTATATGCCGCCATTGCTCAGGAATTGTGTGCTCATGAATTGCAGCTATCCGGTTTGCCACAAATGTTTGATATGATGCTGAGTGCGAATTGATCCATGCTAGTACTATCTGGGAATCAGTCCAATAGTATGTAGGAACATCCAGCTTAAGGTCTGCCCTGACTCTAGCGCTAAGTTGAGCTCCCAAAACTGATGCGCATAGCTCAAGCCGCGGAAGAGTTTGTCGCTTCAACGGCGCTACTCGTGATTTCGCACACAACAGCTTTACCATTACTTGTCCATCGTCTAGCTGTGATCTAATGTATATCACAGCTCCATATGCTTTTTCCGACGCATCTGAGAATACGTGAATTTGTACCTTTGCTGCGATGTGTCCTTCAAATACGTGTCGCGGGACCTGCATGTTATTTAGCTTTTCCAAATTGCTTCGGAATGTTGTCCATGTAGCATTCAATTCGGCCGGTAATGCTTCGTCCCACTCTAGCTTGAGTTGCCATAGATCCTGAATGAAAATTTTCGCCGTGACTACTATTGGTGCTAGTATGCCCAACGGATCGAATAGCCTAGCTATGTCCGCACTAACTGATCGCTTCGTTATGATGTTGTTGCTTGCTAAGCACACCTTTACGCAAAACTTGTCAACTTTAGGCATCCATGTCATACCCAACGTTTTGAAAGTTTGATTGATGTCATTATCAAAATCTATATCGACTTCTTGTTCTCCTAAGCCAACATTTTCGAGCAATTGTGGATGATTGGAACACCACTTTTGCAGGTTGAGACCGCGCTGCTTCAAGATATGTATTAGTTGCTGTTGAATTTCCATGGTTGTAGTTAAGCTATCTGATCCCCCAATTCCGTCATCTACATAAAAGTTTTCTTGTAGGAACTGCGAACCCAATGGATGTGATAGCATATTTTCCTTTGCAATTGTTTGCAAGCATTTCGTTGCCAAATACGGGGCAGATCTGGTCCCATAAGTGATTGTGTTCAATTGATAATGCCTTATTGGCATGCTTGGGTCTTTTCGCCATATGATGAGTTGGAATTTTCTGTCTTCCGGATGCATGAGGATCTGCCTATACATTTTTTCTACATCTGTTGTGAATACGAATTTAGGCATGCGAAAGCGAAGTAAAATGGTGAACAGCTCGCTCTGAACAATGGGTCCAGTATACATGAGGTCGTTCAATGATATTCCAGAGGTTGACTTTGCCGATGCGTCAAATACCACACGCAGTTTTGTGGTACGGCTTTCTGGTCTGGAGATGTAGTGGTGAGGAATGAAATACCTCGGGTGATTTATGGAGTTAATATCCACTTGAGTCATGTGACCCAACCTTTCATACTCTTCCATAAATTGTATGTATTTATCCCTTGTCTCCGGTGATTTTGCCAATCGGCGTTCCAAGGCCAAAAATCGATTGCTTGCAATCCCAAACGATTCCCCTAAAGCCTCCGGACCTTCATGAAAGGGTAGTTTTACCATGAATCTTCCATTTTGAATAACTGTATTTTGAGCAAAGTGAGTTTCACACTGTTTTTCAGCTGTTGATAGTTGTTTTCCCAAGGTTGCAACTTCATCAAGTTGCCATAACCTAGCCAATGCTGATTCTAGATTTATATCCTCTTGAATGCAGATTCCACAACTTGCATTTGCACTGTCATTGCCGCCAATTTTTCCGGAAACGATCCATCCTAGAAGCGTATTTTGCAGAATGGGTAGGTCTTCGGATAGTTTTATTTGTCCGGCTGTCATCAACTGATTGTAGAACTCCGCTCCTAACAATATGTCAATTTTGTTCGGATGATTGAATGATGGATCTGCTAGCGTTATATTGCTGGGAATTTTCCATTCGTCGATATTGATGTCTTGTGAGGGCTGTGGAGATATAATGTGCGGTAGTACTGCTGCTTCTAGCCGTGTTGCGAAACTATTGATCCGTGAATGTAACCCAATATTGACTCGATGTCGTACCTTGGTGTTACTGGAGCCGATACCATTAATGGAAATTGATGATGATTTTGTTGAAATACCCAATCTTTTCACCAACCGCTCTGTAACAAAATTCACCTGTGAGCCCGAATCCAGGATTGCACGGCACTGCACTTCTGTTCCATTTCCCTTGACCTTTACCATGGCAGTGCTAAGCAGGACATAAGTATTCGTTCGTGAGTGTTCGGCGGTTGCCAGTGAAGCTGCTTCCTGTTTGGAAGCTGTTGCTTTGGTCGTTGATGGTGTAGTATTTTTCAATGCATGCTTTTCAGTTGGAGTGGTTTCCAATGATGACCTTGCGTTTGCGTCTTCAAAATGTAACAATGTGTTATGCTTTTTGTTACATTTCAAACAACTTCTTAGTGGGCAGTTTACCGCAGCATGCCCCGGTTTAAGACAGTTGTGGCAGTATCTATGCCTTTGTACAAACTGGAAACGAGTAGATGGAGATTGTTGGAGAAATTCCTTGCATGAAAACAATTGGTGTTTTCCCTTTTTGCACATGTTGCAGTTGTCAATATTAGGATTCTTTGACGTGACCGTAGTGCAGACCTTTGAAGTTTGGTTTGTAGTTTTGATACCCATTGCCTCCAGGGATTGAAAGTGCTTTTCGAGAAATTGCAGGAACTCTGTAAGCGTTTGTACTTCTCGTGGTTTCGATAACGATTGCTCGTAGCGCAGACGTGTGGGTTGATCCAATTTCTTTATTAGCAGATGAATCAGTAGTGGATCCCATGTTGATGTGTCTATTTGTAAATTGTTCAGAGCTAAGAGACATTCTTTGGTTGTGTCATGAAGTTTTTTGATGTTGTCCATTGAAGTCCCTCCCGTCGTACTGAGTAGCTCATTTATTAATTTGCTCACCAGCAAGCGTTTATTGTTGTAACGCTCCAAGAGTACCAACCAAGCCGCTTCGAAATTTTCTTCTGTTGAAGCGAAATGCTTAATGAGATTTCCAGCTTCACCCACCACGTGAGTCTTCAGATAGTACATTTTCTGAATTTTTGCTAGTGGCTGACTTATTACCAGTTGCGTAAATAAGTCGTAGAACTCCTGCCATTTCAGGTAGTTCCCGTCAAACTTTGAAATGGTGATTTTTGGCAATGAAACTGAGTGTGGTTTGAATGTTGCACAACCTGGACTTGATGATTGTATAACCATCACCTCATTATCTGCTGCCTGCAGACAACTCCGCACTCTTTGCTCCAGCACCATGAATTGATCGTAACTGTAACCCTGCTGTGTGGGATTGTCGAACATTTCAAATATTTTGAAGTGAATATCCTCGATGTTTGCCCATAATTTACTGATTACAGGTTGGCATCTTGGTGAAACGGTGTCGTTTAACGCTCGTTCCAATGAAGCCATCATTACTCCTTGCCTGCGTACCAACTTGATGAAACTGTTTGTTTCTGATTCCGGTTGATTCCCCTGTGGTGGTTGTGTTTCAGCCGGCTTTTGTTGAGTTGCAGCTGGCAGCTGGTGATGACTTGCAGCTAGCTGACGCGCTGCAGTTTCGAATACTTCCCTATATTGGACCACTACGTTCATTATGGTGTTGTAGTACTCCTTCGTGAAGTAATCGTGATCCATGGGCAGGTTTTCGAGTACACGAATTTGGGTGTCGGTTGTTTCGAAATTTTCCCATTCGCTGTTTAACCTCCTTAAGCGTTCCTCGTAATATTCCGAGGACTGCTTTCGGGTGGCGGCGTCCTTTTTGAAGTTCCTTATTATGGTTTCAATGTTGGAGCCATATGTTTTTTGTTCGTTGACCAATTCACTGAAGGTTGCCATTTTTTCTTGGGGTCACCAGAATGTTGATTTGTATGTTGTTTGCTGCTATCTTGAGCTGATAACTGACTTTATTAAGCTCTAACCGAACCTTTATATACATACGTAAAAATAGATGTTAACCATTAGCGAAATCTAATACACATATATATTCTTCACCCTTTAAATGCAGACGTAAACAGATTACGTTCACACGGTTAATGACTGCAGACGCAAACACATTCCGTTCACACGGTTAGTATAGCGCAATTGGAATGCAGACGAAATCCAATACGGATCATGTTCCGTGCACTGCATTTTTACAGGGTGGAACATTTTTAGACTTCGCTAATAGTTAACAGATTATATGCGTACTATTTACAAAAGAGTTAAATTTTGTGAAGTGAGCCACCTACAATTTTTTCGACGGCCATGTATTTTTTGAAAGTTGGTAGTATGGCTCACAACCATGGTAGAAGAATATAGAGATAGTTCTACTTCTTCTTCTTGGTCGCCATTGCCCTCATTTGACATAAACCAGGTTAGTGACGTTTCCTTTTGAAAATGAGCTACCATATTTTCATACCAAAAAAGAACCCTGCTAAAGCATGCTGTAGGAAACTCCAATACACTTACAACATTTTTGACAACACCTTCACAATGACAAACATTTTTTTTCTATTCCTTTATACTTTGACTTTCATGCCAGAAGAAAAAAATTTTTTGAAAATTTTCGTAAATTTTATTTTCAAAAATGTGAGAAAAAAATTAATCTGTGTGTTTTGCGCTCCAAAGCACAACAAAAATGGACATTAGCGTTGAATATTATTCCTGCTGTGAAGACGACGGCCACTTGCAAGAAATAAAAAATAGAATAAAAAATATTTTTAATTTAAAATGTTTTAAAATGAACTAAAAACTGGAAAATAATTTCCCCTCTGCCTACATAGATTCTTCACCACGTAAAGCTTATCTGGAACATTTGTGAGTGTGAATTCTTATAGGTATTAAATAGTACTTGGACTTTGAAATGTATAAAAACATTGGCGCACGCTAAAGATGGTTCGCATTAATTTCTAACAATCTTATTACCGATATGAGCTTTTCTAAAAAAAAAACATCTTTTCACGATATAGCAAGCGCCAAATGTTTTTATACATTTCAAACTCCAAAAAATATTTAATACCTATAAGAATTCCCACTCACAAATGTTCCAGATAAGCTTTACGTGGTGAAGAATTTTTCATAATATTGCATTGTCATCGCGACCTGAACTGTAGTGAAAATTTCAAGACCCTAGCACAACAGGAAGTTGGTTCAAAATCGAATGCAAAAATCCGGGCACAAGAACGACGAAAGCGACCTAATAAAAACATTTTAAAAAGGCCTTAAAGATAATGTAGGGAAAGAAGATATTATCAACTGCAGCGGCAGCCTTGCAATTGGTGGACGCAGTGTTAACATAGTTGTTGAATTACTTTTACACATATGATATTATACAAAATACATTTGAAATAAATATAAACTACAAATCGGGTGGGATTTATTTATATATATTGGTTTATTGTTGTTGTTGTAGGCTTCTTGTTGTTGTTGTAGGTTGTTGTTGTTGTTGCTAAGCTTTGTTCACTCATGCCTGACTGGCATCTATGTCACGAATGAAGGAAAAGTGTCCGGACAAAGATAAGGAGAGCCTTATACAGTATTTAATTAGTAACAAAGAGACGCAAAACCATACACGTAAACAAATTGTTTATTCAGGATTGTAATGTCGCTCTTGAAAACCTCAATGAAACTTTGCACTACGGCATGAAATAGATTTCATTCAGCCATACCTGACATTTGACTATTCAAATGACTGATATATGTCTAGTAGGGAACCGATTTAAATTTCAAACGGAAAAAATTTTGAAGTTTATTGAAATAATTAATTAAATTTCACAATGTAGTGTGTATGTAGAAAAATATTTTTCTAAAATGAAGCGAAGGTAAGTAAAAGCACATCTAGTTTTTGCATTTTTGTACAGATACTAATAACGCATTTATTTATTTTCATACATAGATGAGCTGCATATTTAGAAGCAGCAAAATTTCAAAGTTTAGAGCGAGATCCCAGAGCCTAAAAGCGGAATTTATTTTATAATGGATGAAACCAATACCGATCGATAGTCCTCCCCGAATCTAGAACGAATGGGAAAATTTCAAAGCTATACCTATGACAAGGGCCTAGGAATCGGGGGTCAAAGTCGCCAAAAAATGACCCTAACTTCCCTTATTTTATAATGGATGATTTTCACATATTTGAGGTAGATTACTACCCCGCGTCAGTATCAAGTGTTGTTAGACGACCCGTACCAGTGATAAGGCTCCAGCCTGTTTTACCAATTTCACGCATTTGGGTCACTTTGGCTGCTTTTAGCTACCCAATATTTTCTCATTTTTTGTAGAATACTACCCTCAAGTAGTATCAGGCATTTTTAGACTTCGTCCCATGGCAAATACTTCAGCCATACACCTCAAAACTCGGGAAATTTCACTACTTTTCACTGCGCTTTCACATGTTTAAGAGGGGTTTGCCAAACTCTGGCTACTTTTAAATAGCAGATCTTCACACATGTGTCGTAAAATGCTATCCTTAAGTAGAATCAAGCTTTTCCAGACATCATCCCATGGCAAAAACTTCAGCCAGACACCTCAAGGTTCGGAAACTTTTATTTTCCCATTAATTTGCTTTCTCTTGTTTGTCCCACTTTTACTGTTTTTAAATGACGGATCTTTCACAAGTTTCGTAGGACACTACGCTTAAGTAATTTCAATTATTTCTAGACTTCATCTCATGGCAAAAACTTCAGGCAGACATCTCAAGGCTCGGGATTTTCACTAATTTTTTAATTTCCTATTCCTATAATGAAAAGAAAAATTAAAATGCATCAAAAAAAAAATTAAAAAAAATTACAACATAAATACTAAAAAATGTATTTTAAGTGTTGTTATTTGGTGCTTTTGCTGATGATAAGTTATATCCGAACTTTTTTTTGTTTACAGGTGTAAGAATATATCCATAGGGCCGATTTCACAATCTACGCTTAACGCAAACTGGGATTTGATTGACGTATTTTTTACGGTTACTGTCAAACTAATCGCAATTAGCATTAACCGGCTTTTCGGCCCTTAATCTCTGAACACTTAAATCGAAAGGTTTTATCGCATTAGTACGACGTAAAAGGTTTTTTAAACGTTATTTTTAGGTAAATATGGTTTCTAATACGCATTTTTGAAGCAGAGATATTTTTTGAACCATTTACAAATTTTAAAGCAGCTTTATGGATCCTATTTTGTAAGTATTTTTAATTTACAAACCATGTTTTTTTCCTATATAAAAAATCCCCAAAATTTAAAAAAATAATTAGCAAAAAATTATTTGTTGAGGTGGCAGCGCTCTGTGATCAACTGGCAAAAGATACGAATGACAACTAACACAGTTTATGTCAAAGTGAAAATACCTTTATTTTTTTATATCATGCTCACAACGATTAAACAAAAATAAATATATAACAATTTTTCGAAATTCGAATTATTTTGAAAGTTATAGCTATCAACACTTTTCGAAATTCCTCACTTTTGTATGATGTTGTTGGGCATTCCATTAGTAGGTTAGGTTAGGTTCAAGTGGCTGCCGCAGAGGCACACCTAGGCCAGTATTAAAAGGCCCGTTGTGATACCACCAACACTAGGAAAGTCAGTTCCGGGACCCTGCCATATGGAAAATCCCGGTTTTAAAGGAATTCTCCACATAGCAGAATCCCGGGACTGACTTTCCTATACCGACACCGTTACTCCTCCTCGAACCATTTAGATGACTTGATGAAGGCCATCAGGTCTTTTATGTCCAGGTCCGTGACCTGGCGTAGGCTGACCAGGAAGGGAACTCCCAAAAAGCGCATTCTCGCGCCACTTAAAGCCGGGCAGTTGCAGATGAGGTGCTCCACCGTTTCTCCCTCCTCATCATCCTTACAACTCCTACAGCATCGTCGGTAGGGAAAACCAAGTCTTTCTGCGTGCCTACCAATGAGGCAGTGCCCAGTTAATACGCCTATTAATATGGAGATTTCTCTTCTCCTTAGGGCATAAATTTGTCTTGATCTTTTATGATCCCATTTCGGCCAGGTTTCTTTGGATATCCGGCATCCTGGAGATTGCAGCCATCTTTCGTTGGCTTGGCGGAGTGTGTACTCCTTCAGCATAAGCTTGCATGTGGCAAACGGCATACCTAAGCGCTTGTAATCGCAGTTGCCAATAAAACAATATTTTCAGCGACACTTGTAATGTGTAATAGTTGCTAAAATCTGCAAGTTTATTTATAATGAAATTCACTGATTTATACGATATTATAATTCCTCTTACACTTGTGTTTACTTATGCAAAAACTATGGCAATTGATTACAGCGATATTTAAAGATACAAATATACAAATTTATGATTCAATTAATAAAGAGAAATTTTGGTACTTCCGCTCGGTTCCAAAGGCTCGATTAAAAAGGGAGAAAGAATTGATGTCAACAAAGCTTGGCCAGCTTCACGGTCGGCCGGGTGACTAATCAATCGGCTGTTTTAACGACAGCACTGCGCACCTCTCCATCTTTGCCGGGATGCACGTCCACCACTACACCTCTCCGCCATGTATTTCTTTTTGCGTTGTTGTCCACGATAATTACGATGTCGTTTAGTACTATAGGGTCGGGTGATTTTACGAACCACTTCGCACGCCTGGTTAAGGTGGGCAGATATTCGCGAATCCATCGCCTCCAGAATTGATCTGCAATCTGGTTTCAGATACGAAATATCTTGTTGAGTGCTCGACCATTCCTTTCACTTTCGTCGTTCACGCAAATACCACTCGAGCTTCCTACAAGAAAATGGTTGGGCGTTAATGCCTCCATTTCCGGAGTGTCAAGGGGCAGGTAGGTCAGCGGACGAGAATTTAAAATATGTTCAATGTCAGCTAAAGTTGCTCGCAGGGACTCCTCTCGCAAATTATTTGTGTTCAAAATGTCCATTAAAATAGATTTGACTGATCTAACCATTCGTTCCCACGAACCACCCATGTGTGGTGAAACGGGTGGTATAAAGTGCCACTTTATTTTGGGGTGGCGACGTTCAACCTCTCCACATGACAACCGCTGAATTTCTTCTTCTAGGACTCGACTAGCTCCCCGGAAATTCTTTCCATTATCCGTCCATATACACTTCGGAACGCCTCGTCGTGCCATAAATTGCTTTAAAATCAGGAGAAAGGAGTCAGTGGATAATGAAGACGAAAGTTCAATGTGTTCGGCACGAACCGTCAGGCACGTGAAGAGCACTCCCCATCTCTTTTCACGACGTCTACCAACTACTACCTCGAAGGGTCCAAAAAAGTCGATGCCCGTGTTCGTGAACGGCCTTGAAAAAATGGCCAACCTCTCTTTTGGCAGGTCGCCCATCTCTGGAGGCATCGGAGCAGCGCGTCGATTTTTGCACCATTGACAAGCCTTTGTTGTTTCCCTGACCATCGCTCGTAAAGCTGGTACGAAATAACGCTGCCTCATTTCATTGACTACTATTTCATTGTGATGATGGTGGAATTGTCGATGATAAAAATAGACGATCAGCTGTGTTATGCGACTGTGGCGTGGTAAGATTATCGCTCGTTTTACTTCAAATGCAACATTTTCTGCAATATCAATTCTACCACGTACTCTAAGTAGACCTAGATCATATAGATACGGCGAACATCTAAAAAGTGTGCTATCGCGAGCAACTGCTTTGTTAGATTTCAAATCCTTTATCTCGTTCTCATATGCATCACCTTGGCAGCACCGAATAATGGCGAACTCAGCCGCTTCTACATCAGCTTCTCCGATAAATCTTTTGAATCTGCTTGACACATTTGCTACGGTGATCGGTGCTCGCACTTCCATATGGCAGATCATTTCGGTTTCGCATTTTCCATCCAAATTCTGTGGCGGCCACTTCTCCTCACCCGATTCGTGTTGCTGAATTCCGGTTCTCGCGCCCATTTCGTGCCTTCATCTGCAACGTTGTCCGCTGAAGGGACCCAACGCCACTCTTCAACCATGGAGTCTTCTAGTATTTCGCCCACGCGTACTGCAACAAACTGTTGAAACTTCCTAGCGTCTGATCTGATCCAGAATAGCACCTTCTTAGAATGCGCGGCGATCCACAGTTACTGAAAGCTCACTCGCAACAAATCGACAAAGACGGACTCCTAGAATTGCGGCCATTAGCTCCAATCGCGGGATTGATACCGGTTTAAGGGGTGCCACCCTTGTTTTAGAAGCGACTAGACTGCACGACACGTTTGAACCCCGTTTCGCTCGCAAGTATACTACAGCCGCGTAAGCATCAATGCTGGCATCCACGAAAATGTGCATCTGCAAATCCTCCGAGCAACTGACCAACGGGAAACAGCGTGGGACACGAATCTCTGGGATGTTACGCAAATGACGAACCCAACGAAAGCACTTATCTGCTTCTTCATGATGGACTGGTTCGTCCCACTGAACCCCGGAACGCCATACCTCCTGTATGAGGATTTTTGCATAGATCATAAAAAAACCAAGTAAACCCAAGGGGTCGAACACCGTCATTATCACACGCAGGATTTGTCGTTTTTGAAAAATGAGAAAGTGTCGTCACTCGGGAACCACCACATACCTAACACCTTTTCGTGTCTCGCGTCTGCTTGTTCAAAATGTTTGACACCCTGGGTCGATTGGCTCGTTAAGGCAAACAAAACTTCTCTGGAGTTGGATATCCAGTTGCGCATCTCAAATCCTCCGTCAGCGTGGATATCTCTTACCTTAGTTACCGAAGTCGTGCTTTGCAGCCAGTCATCCACGTACGTGTTCTCCAAAATCGCCCTTACTGCCACAGGTTGTGCATCTTGAAAGCGCAAAGCGTTTTTATCCTTGACGAAGTTGGCTAGCGACGGGGAACACCTTGCACCAAAGGTCATTACCTGCATGACGTACGTATCAGGATCTCTAGTTGCATCGCCATCGCGCCACAAGAATTTTTGTGCTACTTGATCTTCCACGCATATACGTATTTGGTGGAACATTTTCCTAATGTCACCAGAGAGAGCAATAGGTCTCTCACGAAATCTCATAAGAACGCCGACCAGCGATCTGCAAAGATCCGGTCCCTTTAGCAATACGGAATTAAGAGCCACGTTATTGACCGCAGCAGCCGCATCCCAAACTAAGCGTCTTTTGTTCTTGTTTATGTTGGTGACCGTAAAAATCGGTATGTACCACGATTTGCTGCTGGCCAGATTTTCTTCCTTGGTCGTTTTCCTTATGTAGTGCTTGCGTTCGTAATCGCTAATTGTATCGACAAGGAACGACTTTAGACTCGGGTCTCGCACCATTTTATTTTCCAGGCAGCGAAGGCGACGGTAGGCCATCGGTAAGGAGTTTGGTAGTTCGATGTGGTCGTGTTTCCAGAGAAGCCCTGTCTCCCATCGTTTCTCTTCTGGTAGGTACCGCGTCATAGAGTCCATAATACGTTGGCAACGCTCATTCTCCTTTGACAGCAAAGGCTTACAGGGGCGGGTACCTATGGCCTCTAACGAGAAATGGGACTTTACGAGTTCCTCGAGGCGATCGTCGGAATGACAAATATGCATCACGTGAGAAATTGGTTTATCCGCTTCAGCCTTTCGGCCATACACGGACCAACCTAGCTTACACTTTGCTGCCACCAGATCATCTCCCTTGCCCTCCCGAATTTCTAAGGGCACACCTAATTTCAAATTATCGAGTCCTATTAAAATTCGTGCTCGCACCTCTTTGTACGGCGATATTGTTAGATTTCTAAGATGTTGACGCTCATTTATAGTAGATATTTCAAGGGTTTGAACAGGCAAGTTCAATTTAGATACCGTGCGTACCTTTTGTAGGCACAACCGTTTAGCATTTTGTCTTTGGCCCGAAATGTGGATTGATACGCACCTGGAGTTGGCTTCGCTTTGCAAGATGTCACCTGTCCACTGCAAGCAAAGCTCTTGTTTCGGTCCATCGATTCCCAGTTCATCTATGACATCGTTTTCAATAAGAGTACACGCAGATCCCTCATCTATTAACGCGAACGTATCGATTGATCTGTTATTCTTGTAGAATGTTACCGGGACATAGCGAAATAAAGCATGAGCATTCTTCGCATGAAACATAACATTGGTACTCTTATTACCTTCATTCGCTTCCGAGGCGTTGGTTCTATTTTGCGTTGAACCATGTAGTAACGGATTGTGTCGCATTTTACAACCGTCAATACCACACTGCTTATTCGAATTGCATCTACGGACGAAATGTCGCTTAAAACAACAAATGCACAACTTTGACTCGCGTACCATCCGCCATCGTGCGTCCCTGCTCAGAGCTCGGAATTCGGCACAATCGGATAGTCGATGGTCTTTGCCACATTTCGGACAGCTATTCCCCTTATCCTGGTCGACAACATCATGTACCATTAACCTTTCGTTTCGTCGGTTACTACCTTTAACTTCTGTTTGCCCGGCCCCATTACCGCACGGAGTAACCTGGATCGCGCACGTTGCTCATGTGTGTCAACCTGTGTCTACCCCAATCTAATTTCAGCTCACATGGCAGTTTCGTTAAGAGTTCGTTTATTAACATCGGATCGTTTAAATAGTCGCAAAGCCCAATCGCCTGCATGGTTGCGCGATAATTTTGAACTGAAAGCGCAAAATTTATCAGAGTTTCCATTCTTTCCATTTTTACGATTGGATGCTGTCGGAGCTTTCGTTGCAATGTATGATGTATGACGTCAGGCCGCCCATAAAGCATTCTCAATGTATCGATGGCAAGGAAAACCCTACTTGGCATCATCAGTTTGCCACGCACAGGTTCTCTTGCTCAGTGAAACCGCATCTTTCCGTGGACTGTTCGAAGTTCGTAATGAATACAGGCCACTCTTCAGGATTACCAGAAAACGTCGGTAAATCTTTGGACATAACTTGGCGAGTGGCGACCTGCGAGGTAGACAGAGTTATATCCGAAAACGAGGAGCGGGACAGATGATGTGGCGTAACATTGGCCGTGCTTGCGTATTGGTTAGTGTGAGGGATAAAAGGTGTCGCACTGCTGGTTAGACCTAGGTTTCCTGGACCTGCCGTTGAAAAGATACCGCCAGTATTAAGCGAACCCACACCCGGAATAAAGGCGCTGCTATTGATAGCACCGCTAAGTCCGCCAACCCTACCTGCCCATGAGTATTGTGGTCTCATATACCCTGCATCGTTACCGAAACCCGATAGACCCATAGAGTATCTAGTGGTATTTGCGCCTGTGCTGTACGGAGCTGATACAAAGGAAGCCGAGGCATACGGCGCGTAAGGCAGTCGTTGGGAAACGTTGAGGTTATTAATATTGAAGTTACCTAACTCACCATATATATTCTGTGATGGACCTGCACCTACCTCTGCAGAGGTGTATGTAATAGGACACCAAGATACTTGTGTTCTCTCTTCACCAATGGTAGAAATAGTAGAAGCACCAGTACGTGGTGTGCGTGAACGTTTACGGGGCTGACTCGTGCGCACCATGCCAGACCGGGTGCGACCCCGTAAAGTTTCCATTTCTTCAAGATCATCTTCAGCTTGAAGAGGTGTTGACGCAATGAGTACACCGGTTTTCGGTATAGCACCAAGTCCAGCCGTCGTTGTTAGCATAGATGGCAGCGCGAACGTCTCTGCTAGCGTGCTCCCGGTAGTAGTTACCGTGTCGCCGGTAGATGTGGCCATTCCACTTATGGCTGTCGTGACGGAGGTGGTAGTGGGGACAATGCAGTCGGTAATCATACCTTCAGAGGGTATGCTGGTGACCTTCGATGAATTGTAATCCGCTTAAGCTATTACCTACTCACAAACTCGCTGGTGGTTTTAAGGTTAAGTCACAACGCGTGCTTGAATCAATAATTAAGAAACTTCCAATATGCAGATCCCTGGGTTTCTGCAAACCTTTCACGAGCTTACGAGCGAAGTATTAAGCCAAACGCCTAAGTATTTTAGAAATGTAATCGCAGTTGCCAATAAAACAATATTTTCAGCGACACTTGTAATGTGTAATAGTCGCTAAAATCTGTAAGTTTATTTATAATGAAATTCACTGATTTATACGATATTATAATTCCACTTACACTTGTGTTTACTTATGCAAAAACTATGGCAATTGATTACAGCGATATTTAAAGATACAAATATACAAATTTATGATTCAATTAATAAAGAGAAATTTTGGTATTTCCGCTTGGTTCCAAAGGCTCGATAAAAAAGGGAGAAAGAATTGATGTCAACAAAGAGGACGGTGAGTGACAGCGCAATGACAATTGGCGATCGAGACGTGTTTCATAAGCAGGCTGGATGCGTTGCCGTTGCAATTCGACGGCGTTGAATTATAGTTGAATAAGGGCGACGTAACAGCGCTCTTTATCGCGAAGAACCTGCTTGGTCGTGCCCTGCCTCGCAAGTTCGTCTGCCCTACAATTTCCCTCAAGGTCCCTATGTCCCGGGACCCATGTGAGGTCAACGCGATTCTGTTGGGCCATCTCTTGTAGAGATCGACGACAGCTGAGCGTCAGTTCAGAGTTGAACGAGTAAGAGCCAAGGGATTTGATGGCCGCCTGGCTGTAGCTGAATATAAAAATGTCCTGTCTGATAGTGTGTTGGCCTATCCAAGCCGCGGCGTCCATGATTGCTGAAACTTCAGCCTGGAAGGCTCAAGGAGAGCTCAAGGTTCAGATCCTTTGAATGAACCCCTCCCCCAACTCTGCCGTCCAACTTCGAGCCATCAGTGTAAATGGAAGTGCCGCCATGAGTGACGGGACTCCGATCCGTGCTCTCCCATTCCTCCCTGCTGGGAATGTTGATTTTAAAACCGCTATCTCCGACTGTTGTGGTCGCACAGCGATCTGTGCTCAGCGGAAGAAAGCTATAGGATCCCAAAATACAGGCGTGTCCAGTAGTGCTTGCGCCCCAGCCGGACGTTTCCCTTAGACGCAGAGCCGATGCTGCTGCTACTCGGTGCCCTTCCAGATCGAGTGGCAAAATGCCAAGAATGGCCTGGAGTGCATCGTTGGCGTTGTTCTTAACGCACCGCTTATACATATCATGCAAGATCTGTGTACTTTACCTAGCAGATTAAGGTTTGTTGCCTTGCTCAGCGCAGGCCACCATACCACAACTCCATAGAGCATGATTGGTCGAATGATTGCAGTGTAGATCCATTTGCATATTTTGGGGCTGAGCCCCCATTTCTTTCCAATGGCTCTTTTGCACGTGTAGAGTGCAATACACGCTTTCTTCTTCCATTAGTAACTATTAGCAAAAAAATTTTTTTGGCACTTTAAGGGAGCGGAAGTTATTTACATTTTTTGTCTTCATAGTACACAGTACGTAGAGAAAAAATTTTTAGCAAAAATTTGAATCGTCGTTTGGTAGAAGATACCATCTTTTATATATATATTTAAAAATTTAGCAAAATCGGTTCGACCAATCGTGAGAAAATCATCAAAAAGTGAGGAATTTCGAAAAGTGTTGATAGCTATACCTTTGAAAATATTGCGAATTTCGAAAAACTGGCCCAAACGAATTTTTTTTTGTTGTTGTGAACTATACAAAAAAGTTTCAGAAAGATAGTACAACTTCGAAAAAAGTGGCCCACTTCACAAAATCCAACTCAAAAGTAAATTAGTACATTTTAAGAATATTTGCATACTATTTACAAATGTAAATTAGAACATTTTACGAATATTTGCGTACTATTTACAAATGTAAATGTATTTGCGTACTATTTACGAAAGTATATTATTACATTTTACAAATATTTGCGTACTATTTACGAATGTAAATTAGTACATTTTACAAATACTTGCATACTATTTACAAATGTAAATAAGTACATTTTACGATTATATGTATACTATTTACAAAAGTAAATTAGTACATTTTACGAATATACATACATATGTGTACTATTTACTTACGAATTTCCTCGGTTCTACACTGTGCGAGTGCATATTAATACTGCAAGTAAGGCAATTCATTCCAAGAATGCACACAAAACTAGCAATTTCAAAATTTTAATCAAGGGCACAAACGTTTAGCAAAACACACTTACAATATAAGGCGATCATTACGGTGTAAAAAAATATAGATATACATATATATACTATAATAAAACTGTAGAAAAGTCGTGTCTGTACATTGAAAATTTCTTTGAAAAGATGACTGGGGATGACTTGAGGAATGTTATAGAGTCCATCTCAACCATTTTTAGAATTATTGTCTGTCTGTCTCGGAAACTAAGAAACGGATTTTAATGAGACTTTTTCTGGTGGACAGCTTGAAGCTTAGAAGGAGCCCTAATTAGACATTCCCTGGTGGACAGCTTGGAGCCCTAAACTTTATTTTATCTAATCGCCCAATAAACAAAAAAGATATAGTTAGTCATTTTAAGTGAGGTACCTGTGCAATTTTTTTTTGTAAATATATTTATATGAAGAAAAGTTCACTTTGTTTTTCAAAAAAAAAAAAAAAAAAAAGCGCGCCTCTCACCTGGAAAAAACTCTAGAAAAGTTGTGTCTGCATATTGCAAATTCCTTGGCTAAAATTACTGAAAGTGACGAAGGGAATGTTATAGAGTTCATCTGAACTATTGTGGGTATCAAAGTAGGAGCAGATGAGGTACTGAGGTTAAGGAGATGGAAGGAAGGAAGTATTTCGGAAAAACTCTACTGGAATTGCCAACAGAGATATTGGCTTAACCCAAACATATGTGACAGAAAGGAATATGACATAAAGAAAGGAAAGAAAGCCAAGGAAAAGAGGTAGATGAAGAGGAATTGGACCCGAGAATAAGGTTGGCAAAAGCGAAAAAATTGTTTCAATAGAAATTAGTACCACCCTAAAATACAGATCCACACGGCAACGTTTGGTTCCCTGCTAGTCTCTAATAAAACTCTAGAAAAGTTGTGTCTGCTCATTGAAAATTCCCTTGAAAAAATTACTGGGAGTGACTTAGGGAATGTTGCAGGGTCCATGTGAACCATTTCTAGAATTATCTGTCTGTCTGTTTGTCCGTTTAAACGTAAGGATCTCGGAAACTAAGAAATGGATTTTAATTAGACATTCCCTGGTGGACAGCTTGGAGCCCTAAACATTATTTTTATCTAATCGCCCAATAAACGAAAGAGATATAGTCATATACATATATATTTTCCGTACGCCGACAAGCCCGCAGCCAAGTCACCGAAGGTAAGCCCATTTATTCTTACAATAATACTGTTAAATAATTTCCACTTTATTTATTTACAATAATACTGTCAAATAATTTCCAATCTATTCATTTGCCACTTATTTATATTGATTTAATTCCCATCTAATAAATATTATTGTAACGTTGAACTAATTCGTTGCTTTGTTTATTTACGTGCGAGAACCAACTCGATAGGTAAGCCTATGCAATTTTTTTTTGTAAATAGATTTACATGAAGAAAAATTCACTTTGTTTGTCAAAAAAAAAAAAAAACAAAGCGCGCCTCTCACAAATTTTTGTTCAGCATTTTTTTTTTCAATTTCAGCTAAGTCAGAAATCAAAGGCATAGGTACAGTGGCGTACCAAAAAATTTGGGAAATAAAATTTTTAAATCTATTCATCCATTCACTTATCTATACTATAATAAAACTGTAGAAAAGTCGTGTCTGTACATTGAAAAATTCTTTGAAAAAATTACTGGGGATGACTTGAGGAATGTTATAGAGTCCATCTCAACCATTTTTAGAACTATTGTCTGTCTGTTTGTCTGTTAAGTCACAACGCGTGCTTGAATCAATAATTAAGAAACTTCCAATATGCAGATCCCTGGGTTTCTGCAAACCTTTCACGAGCTTACGAGCGAAGTATTAAGCCAAACGCCTAAGTATTTTAGAAATGTAATCGCAGTTGCCAATAAAACAATATTTTCAGCGACACTTGTAATGTGTAATAGTTGCTAAAATCTGTAAGTTTATTTATAATGAAATTCACTGATTTATACGATATTATAATTCCACTTACACTTGTGTTTACTTATGCAAAAACTATGGCAATTGATTACAGCGATATTTAAAGATACAAATATACAAATTTATGATTCAATTAATAAAGAGAAATTTTGGTATTTCCGCTTGGTTCCAAAGGCTCGATAAAAAAGGGAGAAAGAATTGATGTCAACAAAGAGGACGGTGAGTGACAGCGCAATGACAATTGGCGATCGAGACGTGTTTCATAAGCAGGCTGGATGCGTTGCCGTTGCAATTCGACGGCGTTGAATTACAGTTGAATAAGGGCGACGTAACAGCGCTCTTTATCGCGAAGAACCTGCTTGGTCGTGTCCTGCCTCGCAAGTTCGTCTGCCCTACAATTTCCCTCAAGGTCCCTATGTCCCGGGACCCATGTGAGGTCAACGCGATTCTGTTGGGCCATCTCTTGTAGAGATCGACGACAGCTGAGCGTCAGTTCAGAGTTGAACGAGTAAGAGCCAAGGGATTTGATGGCCGCCTGGCTGTAGCTGAATATAAAAATGTCCTGTCTGATAGTGTGTTTGCCTATCCAAGCCGCGGCGTCCATGATTGCTGAAACTTCAGCCTGGAAGGCTCAAGGAGAGCTCAAGGTTCAGATCCTTTGAATGAACCCCTCCCCCAACTCTGCCGTCCAACTTCGAGCCATCAGTGTAAATGGAAGTGCCGCCATGAGTGACGGGACTCCGATCCGTGCTCTCCCATTCCTCCCTGCTGGGAATGTTGATTTTAAAACCGCTATCTCCGACTGTTGTGGTCGCACAGCGATCTGTGCTCAGCGGAAGAAAGCTATAGGATCCCAAAATACAGGCGTGTCCAGTAGTGCTTGCGCCCCAGCCGGACGTTTCCCTTAGACGCAGAGCCGATGCTGCTGCTACTCGGTGCCCTTCCAGATCGAGTGGCAAAATGCCAAGAATGGCCTGGAGTGCATCGTTGGCGTTGTTCTTAACGCACCGCTTATACATATCATGCAAGATCTGTGTACTTTACCTAGCAGATTAAGGTTTGTTGCCTTGCTCAGCGCAGGCCACCATACCACAACTCCATAGAGCATGATTGGTCGAATGATTGCAGTGTAGATCCATTTGCATATTTTGGGGCTGAGCCCCCATTTCTTTCCAATGGCTCTTTTGCACGTGTAGAGTGCAATACACGCTTTCTTCTTCCATTAGTAACTATTAGCAAAAAAATTTTTTTGGCACTTTAAGGGAGCGGAAGTTATTTACATTTTTTGTCTTCATAGTACACAGTACGTAGAGAAAAAATTTTTTGCAAAAATTTGAATCGTCGTTTGGTAGAAGATACCATCTTTTATATATATATTTAAAAATTTAGCAAAATCGGTTCGACCAATCGTGAGAAAATCATCAATAAGTGAGGAATTTCGAAAAGTGTTGATAGCTATACCTTTGAAAATATTTCGAATTTCGAAAAACTGGCCCAAACGAATTTTTTTTTTGTTGTTGTGAACTATACAAAAAAGTTTCAGAAAGATAGTACAACTTCGAAAAAAGTGGCCCACTTCACAAAATCCAACTCAAAAGTAAATTAGTACATTTTAAGAATATTTGCATACTATTTACAAATGTAAATTAGAACATTTTACGAATATTTGCGTACTATTTACAAATGTAAATGTATTTGCGTACTATTTACGAAAGTATATTATTACATTTTACAAATATTTGCGTACTATTTACGAATGTAAATTAGTACATTTTACAAATACTTGCATACTATTTACAAATATGTACATTTTACGATTATATGTATACTATTTACAAAAGTAAATTAGTACATTTTACGAATATACATACATATGTGTACTATTTACTTACGAATTTCCTCGGTTCTACACTGTGCGAGTGCATATTAATACTGCAAGTAAGGCAATTCATTCCAAGAATGCACACAAAACTAGCAATTTCAAAATTTTAATCAAGGGCACAAACGTTTAGCAAAACACACTTACAATATAAGGCGATCATTACGGTGTAAAAAAATATAGATATACATATATATACTATAATAAAACTGTAGAAAAGTCGTGTCTGTACATTGAAAATTTCTTTGAAAAGATGACTGGGGATGACTTGAGGAATGTTATAGAGTCCATCTCAACCATTTTTAGAATTATTGTCTGTCTGTCTCGGAAACTAAGAAACGGATTTTAATGCGACTTTTTCTGGTGGACAGCTTGAAGCTTAGAAGGAGCCCTAATTAGACATTCCCTGGTGGACAGCTTGGAGCCCTAAACTTTATTTTATCTAATCGCCCAATAAACAAAAAAGATATAGTTAGTCATTTTAAGTGAGGTACCTGTGCAATTTTTTTTTGTAAATAGATTTATATGAAGAAAAGTTCACTTTGTTTTTAAAAAAAAAAAAAACAAAGCGTGCCTCTCACCTGGAAAAAACTCTAGAAAAGTTGTGTCTGCATATTGCAAATTCCTTGGCTAAAATTACTGAAAGTGACGAAGGGAATGTTACAGAGTTCATCTGAACTATTGTTATATTTTGAGTCTTCATTTTTATCAATGAGAGTGGGTATCAAAGTAGGAGCAGATGAGGTACTGAGGTTAAGGAGATGGAAGGAAGGAAGTATTTCGGAAAAACTCTACTGGAATTGCCAACAGAGATAGGGGCTTAACCCAAACATATGTGACAGAAAGGAATATGACATAAAGAAAGGAAAGAAAGCCAAGGAAAAGAGGTAGATGAAGAGGAATTGGACCCGAGAATAAGGTTGGCAAAAGCGAAAAAATTGTTTCAATAGAAATTAGTACCACCCTAAAATACAGATCCACACGGCAACGTTTGGTTCCCTGCTAGTCTCTAATAAAACTCTAGAAAAGTTGTGTCTGCTCATTGAAAATTCCCTTGAAAAAATTACTGGGAGTGACTTAGGGAATGTTGCAGGGTCCATGTCCGTTTGTCCGTTTAAACGTAAGGATCTCGGAAACTAAGAAATGGATTTTAATTAGACATTCCCTGGTGGACAGCTTGGAGCCCTAAACTTTATTTTTATCTAATCGCCCAATAAACGAAAGAGATATAGTCATATACATATATATTTTCCGTACGCCGACAAGCCCGCAGCCAAGTCACCGAAGGTAAGCCCATTTATTCTTACAATAATACTGTTAAATAATTTCCACTTTATTTATTTACAATAATACTGTCAAATAATTTCCAATCTATTCATTTGCCACTTATTTATATTGATTTAATTCCCATCTAATAAATATTATTGTAACGTTGAACTAATTCGTTGCTTTGTTTATTTACGTGCGAGAACCAACTCGATAGGTAAGCCTATGCAATTTTTTTTTGTAAATAGATTTACATGAAGAAAAATTCACTTTGTTTGTCAAAAAAAAAAAAAAACAAAGCGCGCCTCTCACAAATTTTTGTTCAGCATTTTTTTTTCAATTTCAGCTAAGTCAGAAATCAAAGGCATAGGTACAGTGGCGTACCAAAAAATTTGGGAAATAAAATTTTTAAATCTATTCATCCATTCACTTATCTATACTATAATAAAACTGTAGAAAAGTCGTGTCTGTACATTGAAAAATTCTTTGAAAAAATTACTGGGGATGACTTGAGGAATGTTATAGAGTCCATCTCAACCATTTTTAGAATTATTGTCTGTCTGTTTGTCTGTTTATCTGTTTGTCTGTTTGTCCGTTTGAACGTAAGGATCTTGGAAACTAAGAAACGGATTTTAATGAGACTTTTTCTGGTAGACAGCTTGAAGCTTAGAAGGAGCCCTAAACTTTATTTTATCAAAATCGCCCAATAAACAAAAAAGATATAGTTATTTCAAGTGAGGTACCTATGAAATTTTTTTTTGTAAATAGATTTCTATGAAGAAAAATTCACTTTGTTTGTCAAAAAAATAACAAAGCGTGCCTCTCACAAATTTTTGTTTAGCATATTTTTCAATTTCAGCTAAATCAGAAATCAAAGGCATAGGTACAGTGGCTGTTTAGGCACGATGCCTAAAATATTAAAAAATGTGTCACCCTAATGTTTACTTTCCAATCACCCACACCAAGCCACCCACCGGCATGTGCATGCATGACTATTCGTGTTTCGTCAGCACACACATACATGCAAGTGGGTGCGCATGTGTGGGTCCACCTCCCCTTAAAACCGGAGGATGGTTTTCGGTTCAACGGTTGTCAACGACTTGACAACCGCTTCTTTTTCTGCCAACTGCCAACGGACACACATCAGCCCCAGGACTTCTTATACGTCACAAATAAGGTAATTAAATTAACTTTGTTGACACTCTTGATGTACAATAAACGGCCATTTTTCTAAACGCGAATTTCGATCTTTTCTTTCTTCCCACTACAAAATATAAATTCGAGCGCGGTGCCTTATCAAAGAGATCAAAATTGTCCTGACGACAATCAAAGACACCCCTCGAATTTATTCATGGTCCATCTCGCCGTTCAATTATAGAACCAGCACACAAAATCTACAGTCCATTAGTCTACCACAAATCGAAGAAAAATCAGTCCACTGAATTGGGAAAATTTACAGCCAACAACTCAAGCAGCAGTGAAACAAAGCCGTTTGGAATTACTGCCTGCCACAAAACTGTCCAAAAAACACACAGCCGCTTGCTATTAAAGTCAGTCACAACAACACAACACAACTGAACTTAAGCTGATCACCACATCAAAGCAACGTAAGTGTTATATTTCTTGCCACTATTTTTTTCGGTGTTTTGAAAAAGTATTCATTTTGAAAAGTGAGCGAGTTCACCTAAACGTAAGTGCGAAGAAAGTGTTCCCGGTTGAGTGAAATTTAAGTTAAATCATTTGTTGCACAATTTGCTTCGAAGTTCAGCTTTGCGACTATCTGGTTTATCCCCCCACCAGCGGTAAGGTTTTCCAGACACAGCGCAAAGTAAGAGGTAACATAACCTCACATTTCACAGAGCCTGTCGATTGTTGTTTTTGTTTGGACTTCAATCATTGTTTTGTTAAAACGCGCATAAAATAGTGTAATCGAAGGCTAGTAGTTAGTTCACTTCATTATTTAAATCTCTTAAATTTCACAAAAAATTCACTTTCTCGCTCGTCTGGGTGTACCGCGCACTTTTAATTTAAATCTTTTTGCAAAAATCACATTTCCACATAACCTATATATACGTGTGTGGGTGGCGAACAGGCCAGTGTTGTTGTTGCTACAAATTTTTTGAGCAAAGGGTCAGACAATACGGCCAAGTCTGCAACAATAAACAAATAATTATTCTAACGAAGTTATTGAAGCTGTGGTTTTTTAAAGTTATTTTGGCGTTTGAATTCCCTGGGGCAAGCTCTGCAATCTCACCCATTCAACCTTCATTTATCTCTCTCTTTTCTTTGTCCGACTAAAACCCACACCAAATAATAACCATGGACAACTTTATCAGATTAGCTGATAATATCACGGAGTTCGAGTCCGACTATAATGATGCAGAGGTAGAGACCCATACTGTCCATACATTAACTCTGCAACAAGAGGAGTTGAAAGTCCACTGGAGAAAAGTTAAAGGGGCGTACGATGAGCTAATGAGCTCAAGTAAGTTAGACGCGGCAGGCATTACCTCCGTGAAAAATAAATACAAAAGTACATATGCAATTTATTTACGTTGCATGTCTAATATGGCTACACGCCAAGAAACACTCACGAAGGTAGTGAAAAGCCCAGCCGAACAGTCTGAACGGGAACACAGTATCCGCCTGCCTCCATGCGATACTGAAGTATTCAAAGGCGATTATCTCTCATGGCCTACGTTTAGGGATGTGTTCACGGCCATTTATATTTTGAACAAACGCCTAACACCCGTTGAGAAGCTGTTTCATCTCGTCAATAAGACAAAAGGGGAAGCGAGGGATATAGTGGAAAAAAGTCCACTCACGAATGAGGGATTTGATACAGCGTGGAAAAATTTATGTGAGAGATACGAAAACAAACGTATCTTAGTAAACACGCAATTGCAAATACTATTTAATTTAGAGAAGGTAGAGAGTGAGGGTGGCAGCGTGGTAAAAACCCTGCAACGACAAATTAATAATTGCCTGGCGTCCCTAAGAAGTCACAAAATTGACACATCTAATTGGGATGCAATTATTACATATCTGTGTTCGACGAAGCTGCCAGAGAGTACGCTTGGTCTATGGGAGCAAAGCATAGACCATAAGGTGGAAATATCCAAATGGGAGGATATGGACAAATTCTTGTCCAATCGTTTCCAGACACTTGAAACAGTGTCTGGGTTTGTGGGGAGTGCCAGTCCGCAAGGCCAAAAACCACAAACGGCGAAAAAAGCGAACGATCCACCTGCAAAAAAGCTTGGTACGTACCAAGCAAAGGTCACAAAATTCATGTGCACCAAATGCAAATCTACTCGCCATAAATTACGAGCATGCACCCGTTTTTTGAGATTAACTCCAGAAGAGCGAGTTAATTTTATAAAAAGCAACCAGGGGTGTTTGAACTGCCTCTCCCCAGGACATACCGTGACGAAGTGCCCAAGCTCATACGACTGCAGCAAGTGCCACTCTCGACACAATACGCTCCTACATATAGATTCGCGTCAGAATCAGGAAACAAACAACACCAGCCAGTACAATATGGATAATGGTGCTTCCACTTCTGCGCAATCTCAAGGGAGACGGGAGGCGAACGATAAGAACGTAAAATCCTGCCATGTACATTCAAGCGCAGGTGTGCTGCTAGGGACAGCGAGAGTAACCATTCGTCATAATGGTACAGACTTCCCAGCTAGAGCACTGATAGATTCTGGGTCAGAATGTTCATTTATGACAGAACGTCTGAAGCGCAGAATCAACTTACCGGCAAAGAAAATGAATGCCCGCGTATCAGGTATAACGATTGCCGTGTCGGCCCAAGTCAAGGAGGCATCCAACATTGAACTGCGTTCAACAGTGGACCCGGACTTCAGCTTGACAACTTCAGTGTTAATTCTTGCGAAACTAACTGGAAATCTGCCATCCTGCCATGTCGACGCTATGACTATGCATGCTTTTCCAGATTTAGTTTTGGCAGACAAACGTTTCTATGTCAACGAGGAAGTTGACATTATACTCGGCGGAGATGTATATCCGCAAATAATACTAAGTGGGCTAAAGAAAAATGTCTTCAATACACTATTGGCCCAAGAAACGGTATTCGGTTGGATACTCACCGGCCACGTAGAGTCATCGAGTCCAACAACCAACATAGTGTCCTTTTACAGCGAAGTCGCTTTGGACAAAGAACTCACAAAGTTCTGGGAGTTGGAAAATCTGCCCAAACAAAAAAGTCCAAACGCAGATGATAAATACTGCGAAAAGTTGTATAAAGAAACTACGCATAGGAATGAGGATGGGAGATATGTAGTCTCGCTACCATTCAGACAGGAGTACCCAGATACGCTAAATATAGGTGGGTCTCTTAGGAAGGCGTGTTTGCAATTCTTTAGGAATGAGACACGATTAGCAAAGGACCCAGAATTGGGAAAAAAGTATACCAGGGTCCTGTCTGAATACGAGACATTAGGGCATATGCAAAAAATTACTGCCATGATATCACCTGAATCGTGTGATAACTATTTTTTGCCCCATCACGCCGTAGTAAAGGCGGAGTCTACCACCACAAAGGTGCGGGTCGTTTTTAACGCCTCAAGCCCAACGGCAAACGGCACAAGTCTTAACGACATTCTCCTGCCAGGACCAGTGCTTCAAGCAGATCTCCCAGTCCTTATATTGCGTTGGAGTTTATATCAGTATGTCTTTAACAGTGACATAGAGAAAATGTATAGACAAATTTGGATGAACGAAAATCATTCCAAATTTCAAAGAATTGTCTACCGCACATCTCCACAAGAACCCATAGCTCTTTATGAGTTAAAAACAGTCACGTTTGGGGTGAATTGCGCGCCTTATCTTGCAATACGAACCCTTATGCAACTAGCAGACGACGTCGAGACATTATTCCCAATAGCATCGAATATACTAAGGGAAAACATGTACGTGGATGATGTATTAGCGGGAGGGCATACACTCGCATCGGCCATTCATGCGAGAGATGAAATTCGACAGGTCTTACACTCCGCTGGATTCCCACTTCGGAAATGGACATCGAACTCCGAGGAGATTCTCAACGACATCCCAAGGGCGGATCGGCTGACCGAGGACTTCCTAGCGTTCGAAGACACCAGCACCGTTAAGGCTTTGGGCATTAGATGGAATGCTCATTCTGACCTCTTTTATTTTAAGGCAGGGTCACTGGACGAATGTGAACAGCTCACGAAACGAGCAATACTATCCGCCATCGCCAAGCTTTTCGACCCTTTAGGATGGCTTGCACCAATGGTCATTGTGGCCAAAATACTCATGCAGAATATCTGGTTGGAGGGTACTGGTTGGGATGAGCCAGTCTCGTCCAACACTTTGGAACGATGGGGGAACTTTAAAAGGGACTACAAGGAAATCGATAACATCAGGATACCCCGATGGGTAAATTTTTCACCAGAAGACGAGGTCGAAATCCATGGATTCTGTGACGCGTCGGAAAAATCATACGCTGCAGCCGTCTACATGCGCGTAAAAAGGGATGACCAGATCTCTGTCAACCTTCTCCTTGCCAAAACGAGAGTAGCGCCGGTAAAAACCATTTCGCTGCCGCGTTTGGAACTCTGCGGCGCGGTACTTTTGGCGGAGATAATGGAAACGATTTTCCAAAATATAAAATTAGGGCAGGTCAAACAACATTTATGGACGGATTCCACCATCGTTTTAGCATGGATACGGAAACCACCATGTTCCTGGTCAACATTCGTCGCACACAGGATAACCAAGATTATCGACTTGGTCGGAACTAATGATTGGCATCATGTCAATTCTGAATCGAATCCGGCAGATTTAGGAAGCAGAGGAATACCAGCAACGGAGCTGGTCAACAATTCTTTGTGGTGGCAGGGACCTTCTTGGTTACAAGAAGACAATTCAGGGTGGCCACCACAAGAAACCGAGTTTCATACATCCGTGGAGGAAAAGAGAGCGCAAACCTACGCAATATCGAAGCGAAAAGAAATCGAGACTCTAGATCGGTTTTCGGATTTACCTAGGGCTTTGAGGGTGCTATCATATGTTATGAGATTCTTTCGAAGAACACATCCCACAACAAAAGCTTCCTTTCAAGAAAAGTCGTGCCTAATCTCATCCGATGAGATAAAGACAACGACTCAGATCTTGATTAAACTATATCAGAAGCAAAATTATTTGGAGGAGTACGTAAACTTGAAGAAGGGAACAGTCATCGACAGGAAAAGCGAGATATTGCCACTTAACCCGTTCCTCGATAAAGACGATATTATCAGGGCCGGGGGTCGTCTAGGGGCATCGGAAGACCTCGCTTACAACGAACGTCATCCAATCATACTCCCTTATAACTGTAGGTTAACGCGGCTAGTTGTGCAAATGATACACAAAATCTCCCTCCATGGGGAAAATCAACTAATGCTCCGTCTCATCCGCACCCAATACTGGATTCCGAATGTCAAGAACATGATTAGGGCCATCATCCACAATTGTAAGATTTGCACCATTTACAAGAAACGGGCGCAAACCCAACTTATGGGTACCCTACCCCGCGAGCGGACCACGTTTTCACGCGCTTTTACAAATACCGGGGTCGACTTTGCAGGCCCATTCGATATTAGAAGTTTCCGAGGCAGAGGGTGTCGACTATCAAAAGGCTACGTTTGCCTTTTCGTCTGTTTTACCACCAAAGCGATCCACCTGGAAGCGACCAGTGATCTGAGTACCCCAGCCTTTCTAGCAGCCCTTTCGCGTTTTATAGCCAGAAGAGGATGTCCGAAAAACATGTACTCCGACAATGGCACTAACTTTGTCGGAGCCTCACGATCTTTACGATCCGAATTTAAGGCATTTATCTCGGACGCCCGAGATCAAACCATTTCCAAATACAGCCATCAATTAATGACATGGCATATCATTCCAGCAGGGGCTCCACACATGGGGGGACTCTGGGAGGCAGGAGTTAAGAGCTTCAAAAGCCATTTCAAAAAAATAGCCTCACCTCACAAGTTCACGCATGAAGAGTTCCATACGTTACTCTGTAGGATCGAAGCCTGTCTCAATTCGCGACCCTTAAGTCCCGCGTCCAACGACCCTTCCGACTTAGAACCCCTGACCCCGGGGCACTTCCCCACTGGAAGTCATCTTATG
Source organism: Campiglossa producta (assembly GCA_964058755.1). Classification (NCBI taxonomy): domain Eukaryota; kingdom Metazoa; phylum Arthropoda; class Insecta; order Diptera; family Tephritidae; genus Campiglossa; species Campiglossa producta. The sequence continues at coordinate 78,849,187 of CAXKVI010000003.1, read as the reverse complement.
GCCCCACCTGAACTCAACGTCAGTGAAAGCTCTGCATCCATGGTTAACAGATGGCAGAAACTCAAGGCCCTTCATCATACCTTCTGCAAGCGATGGAAGGTGGAATATTTGTCCGAACTTCAAAAACGAGTGAAGTGGAAGCAGTCAAAGCAGAACATTAAGGTAGGGGATCTCGTTGCCATCAAGGAAGACAACCTATCTCCCAACGAATGGAGGCTCGGTCGAGTTACCAACGTACACCCCGGCGAAGATAACCGAGTACGTGTCGTAGACCTAATGACCGAGAAGGGACAGACCAGAAGACCGTTGGTCAAACTGATCCTGCTCCCGACAGATGGAATGGATGGTGCGAGGCCCGATGCCTCCTCCTAACCATCTACTCGCCCCCCACTTCGTTTAATCCCCACCTTTCCAAACCCATCTCCCAAAATTCCCCATTCACTCGTTAACCCCAACGAGGACACCAGAAAGCCTAGCGCAGATGGGCGAACCCGATCTGCAACAGAAAAGAATCCGCACTCCACAAAGAGGCCAGAGAAATCCTAACGCAGACAGGCGAACCAATCTGCCACCGAATCTTAAAATAGATCTGCGACAACGCAGATACCCCCTCACATAAACACCCAGGCCCCAAAGGGGTTAACAAGAGGTAACGTGGGCGTATAAGGTCGAAACTGATTCGACCATTGATCTGTATATATTGGTCAATCTTGGAATCAATTTTCCTCGCATCTGCCGTTGATTCAAATAGGGATCGACTACCCGTTTACACTGATAAATTTTTTAAACCACAATGTCAAGTTGAATGTTGAGTTGATCAAAAGTCGGTTGGCGACGAACTTTGTTGCATGCAATTTTGCAAGCAACTTTCAAAATCAACGTGAAATTGAATGAATAAAAATCGAGCAATGTAAACGGGATTATAGACCAAGGCTGCACAAGAAAAATAAGCAAAAATTTTCTTTTTGAAAGTAACGTTATCAAAAAATTTTCGCTTTGGCTCATCATGAGGTTTGTTTATTGGGCTGCTCTAGCTTACGCCAGATTGAGATATTTCACAAAATTGTGTTTAACGAACAATTTTCTTGCTCTAGGTTGCTCTATCTTTTGTTTCATGAGTACGCTCAAAACAAAACTAGAGTAATCCAGATCACAAATTTCTGCTCTAGCTTTTTTTATGGAGTAAGTTAGAGCAGAGAAGCAATTGTCAGTCAGGAAAAAATAAATTTTTGAAAACTTCAAAAAAATTAGCTTGCAAGAAAATCATTGTTTTTGTAAACGTGAATTTGAATTAATTTTGAAGATTAAAACACAAAAAAACCAATTATAAAGAAACTATCGAGATTCAAGTGTTTCATGGCATTTCTGCTCCGAGTTGCTCTATTTCTATTATGACAGCTGCCCTGCTCTGCTCTGCACTTTTTTTTGGTCAGTAAACAAACCTATGAAATAAGGAAGGTGACAGCAAATGAACAGATGTTTAAATTTTTTTTCTACTTTTTTCTGATTTTGAATAAATTTGTTCACAAACCATCGCAGTTTGACAAACATTTAGCAGCCCAAAAGGTATTAGTTTCCTTTAGGGGACAACTCCTAATAAATTAGCAAAAGTATGGGAGATACCTCAAAAGACGCGTTTTGGCCTCAGGATCACGAATCCGAAAGCGCTTTTCTAATAATTTGCTTCTCTGAAGAGATATTTGCAATCAAAGTGTTGTAATTTTATTAGACTGTCCCTAAAAACGTGCAAAAAAAAAAACACAACAGCAAACATACGTATGCCTTAACCTGTTATATAATCCTTGATCTGAGTTAAGAGTATATTCCCCCAACCAAAATACTCAAACTGTGAAATACCAAATAGAAACGCCCAGCCGCTTTGGCCAATTGCACGATGGCTACGAATAACCATTTGCCTTAGCTACTAAAAATACGTTTTGCACGTATCTCAATAAACACCCAATAGTCTAGTGTGGTCAACATTATCATGGCTAGCAACATCTCATGACAAGACAATTGCACGTTTCTGGGGAAATTCCACAGCTTTGATGATAGTACTTGGCTTTAGTATTAATGTTTGAGTACACAAGAGCCTTCATTAAAAAATATGATTTGTTTATTAGGTTTTGCACTTACTACATTTTCCATGTTAGCTGTAGAGGTTTTTGAGGGCTATCCATAACAAAGTCCACCTTGGTGAGTGGGTATAAAATATCCAACCAAGCCTGTTGATAAATAGCAGACAATGGCAGCACAATGTTTTTCGTAGTTCCATCTTCGTCGTATTGATATTGTTTAATCGCTCACAGAGCAACCAGTTTCCTCGTAATCGAATCGATCAAAGCCAGGTTGCATTGAGGACGTATGCCTCCTTCAATTATTGTCATACTACCTGGAACAAGTGCAATTCGATCAGAAATGTAGGTAATTTCATTAATCCTTGTCGACTGACTATAAGTTCCAATATTTGCTGGCGCCCAATGGGAAATACCTTGCACGTGCATCGTTTGACGTTGCTTAGAAGGAATATCGATGCTATGATCGTCGTTAGAACCATCTAATTCGTTTGTAGAAAGCGTTAGACGGCGGCGTATTGGCGTTCGATATGCTATCGCTTCCAATATCACATGACAATTTTCTGGAAGTGGACATTCAACACAGACCCGAGTTGGTGGATTTTGAAAATTAATTGTTTGTCCATAGATACGGTTTATTAGAGGGTAATCTGCCATGGAGCTAATATAGCAATAATCAGTTATTTCATAGTTATGCTGGGCAGCTAAGTCCGTCAGAGATTTCATTGCCAGCTGCATTCCTTTTTCCAATGTTGTAGCGCAACCTTGTAGTCCAGCGACCCACATCCAGCCTTTTTGATTACAGGCGGACATAGACTGATTTTTAAATGCGCTTAGAGTCTCCAATCCTGAAAAATAAAAAAAATATAGGTTAGAAATACACATTGGCGGCTGTCCGGTAAATGACCATACCATATTGTGTAGCATGTCGCTCAGAGGTTAGATATTCACCATCATCCACTTGCCAGCCCTTTGTGAAATGTTCAATTGTTGGCACAATATAATTGCTCTTGAGCTCATTCATGTAAGCACCATTCACAGCCGTAGCCTCAATTACAAACACCACGTCGGCAACTACGTCCAACTCCATGGAACTTTTCTTGGTTTGCAATCAATCCTTTTGATAGCCAGCTAATAATTGCTGTTGTCCAAAGCAAGACAATTTAAAAATTTATGGGTAACCAAAAAAAAAAAAGTTAGCACTTTCTTCCAGTCAACTCACCCAGACCCAGCGAAGTATTTTATCTTACAGCGATCGCTTATTTTCCGCACATGCTCATAAACTTGGATCACGTCAGTTAGTTTGTAAGATCCATTGCGTAAATGTTTTAATCCGCTGATAAAGCGGTGCAATTAATCCAAATACGAAAAAATTCTGCATCAAATGAAAAATATACACTAAAACTTGAGTCGCACTACCTGGAAGCTCAATGATGGGCACAGATGCTTTGTCAAGTATGCGCACTGAATGGGGTTCGGCGATGCCGCGTGCAATCTGTTTTCAGAGTTCGTGAAGTAAACTATATTTTGGTGTATTGGAACGAGTTTTCAAACCACGAAACAGAGCTTTCTCTGCGCCTAATATTTGTACTGTCGATGCTGGATATTTGGCCAAATTAGTCAAGCTGCCAGCAGGCGAAATAAGACGTGCTCCCACTTGATCACCAATTAGTGAATGTAAAGTTGGTGCAACTGCTTCCAGCTTTTTATGCAAATATGTAGCCATTTTCTTACGATATTCGGATAGACGTACTACACGCTCGGCAAACAATTCAATATTCATTAAATCTATTATTGATATATCCATGCCCATGGACATTTTAGCAACATCTATAATAGCTTGCGCATTTGCTGAACCCATAACAATCTCTTCCAACTCTTCGAGTTTGTCTTGTGTTAGACTTTTGCGATCTTTGATATACTTTGCTGTTTTGGCAAACAAGTAATTGTCTGGTACAATTTTGACCAACTCTGGGAAGTGATATGAATACCATTCACGTATGCGCATCGAAAACGTATTCACATCCATGTCCAATTGATCCAGTAAAACTATAGACTGTATGACCATGTTGTCTGAATGATGAACATTGAACTTGACTTTGGCGCGTGAGTAACTGTGACCCAAACCAAGTTGAGCAATACCGGCCGATTTGTCAGTGAAACCTTTTACCAATCTATGAAAGTGGAAACGTATACCACGTATAATCTCGGGTACTGCGCAAAAATGACTACATTGCACACCAATCGATTCCGTAATGGCAGCACCAGACTATTTACCACATTCAATCTGAAATTAAAAAGAGAATATTAGGGCACATAAATTTACAATAAAATCAATTACCTGTTGCCAAGAATTATGCTGCTCCCGTGTTGCGTGCGGCCGGAAATGAATGAAATGTTCGATTTTTCTCTACACCCGTAAAGAAAAATCGAACAATGGAATTGTTTTTTTGTGTTCCCGACAATTCCATTTCATTCACTGACAAATTAGGCAGGGTTGTAAAAATCATGCCAATTAGTGATGCATAATTTTCGGATATTGCATTAGTGATGAAATACTGGCATAACTATCGGGTACCGAAAAACCCGATGTACCAAAACTCGGGACCGCATACCGAAAAATAAATACAAGATAGAAAATAACTTTTCTCACTCGGTCGGCCAAAATCACCGAGGAATAAACAATATGGAGAAAATAAAATAGAGTTGTTTTAAATTCCCCTCATAAAAATAAATGAATAATATTACAAAAAAAAAAAAAAAAACACATTTTTTGCGTTTTCTTTATTTAAATTATTTAATATTCTTTTTGTTTTTCTGGGGGGCAGGACTGTTTTGCCCACAAAACAACAAAAGTTAAACCGCCACTCAACCACTCTCCACCGGGATCGGTATCAAATAAGGTACCGAAAATGTTGCTTCCGCGCAACACTAGCAAGAAAAGAGTTGCTCGTACGGAAAACTAATGTCACTTGCGCCATCTAGCGGACTACAGCAATAATAAAAAAAAAAGGAAAAGAAACACACAGGGTGCAACAGGTGTTATTCACGTAAAGCGGCAAACAGTTGGACGGCAACATGTCGCCGCAACTTCATTGCCACCAGGGAGGGAAAAACGGTCAGATAACGTTACACTTAGGCCCAAATATTAGGAAATAGCAGGTTCCGCCTGGAAATACTTGAAGATACGTCATTTCAAGTTCCCCTTTTGTCCCTTCGGCTACTCGCCACTTTCCTCCCACGTATGTATATGGGCAACCGTATACATTATTCAAACCAATTTTTTTCTCTTCTCTTTTTTCGGTCTTCGGCAGCATGACTCGCCATGCTTCCCTACGCCAACGCGCCGCTCGTATGGCCGCCCGGTATCCGAAACCGTGTCCTCTGTGTGGTGAAAACCACCCCCTTCGGGCGTGTGATGTTTATCACGGAATGGCACCCTTGCAACGTCTGAAGGAGGTTATCCGGGCGGGATATTGCGACAACTGCCTGTCAATGGTGCATCGGGCTAGGGAATGCACCAGCGACGCCAGGTGCCGACGATGTGGTGACAAACACCACACCACTCTCCACCTCCAGACTGATGACCAGCCGGTGGCCTATAAGAGTTGGGCCCAACAAGTTGAAGAAGCCGAGAGGGAAGAAGCGTGGCCAGCCGAGCAAGCAACCCAGAACAAGGAAGAAGACAGCCGAGAAGAGGTTCTGTCTATCCAGGCCTCTGAGACGGGGCTGACCCAGGAGGACGGCGAAGTAATCGAGCCGGTTCAAGGGGTGTCGGACCTACGGCGATTCCGACCCCTTCTAGCGCACGAACGACGATACCAACATCAACGCGACAACAACCTTTCATCTCGCCGCGCTCATCGCAACAGTCGTAAGCGAAGACTGGCCCCCCAGCCGCGCCAGCTTCGTAATACCAGTCTCCACAACGCCGAAACCCGTAGACTGGCCACACAGCCGCGCCAGCTACGAAATTATGATCCAATTCGCCAAAACGAGCGTAGACTGGCCTCTCAGCCGCGCCAGCTACGACAACATCATGACAGCCGCCGAGACGAGCGTAGACTGGCCACTCAGCCGCGCCAGCTACGCACCATTAATGATGTAAGCCGCCCAGACGGCAGACTGGCCCTTCAGCCGCGCCAGCTGCCAACCCGAGGTTTCCGCGACGGAGGCAACGGAGTTCTCGCCAGGATGGGTCCACCGTTGCGCCCCATGACCACCCTTGCGCCAACTGCGGTGGTAAAACTGGAAGCGGGTGGCGGATTTTGCTACGTCCGAGCACTAATTGATGCGTGCTCACCCCGCTCCGCGATCGACCGCAGCTTGGCGGAAGAGTTAGGGCTGCAGTTCACCCATTCTGGCGGCGAGCAAGGTTGCTTCCTCCGAATCCGAGGGAAGCATGGCAACAACACGTCCGTCACAGCACACGCGGTGTGTATCAGCAATTTAAATCGCATCAGTCCGGCAACCCAAGTCGACGCCAAAATCGCGGCTCCATATGAGCACGTGCGTTTGGCCGACCCACAATTTTTTATGTCGGCGCCGGTGAAACTGATCCTCGGCGGCGACGTCTACGCCGACATTATGACCCCGAACACTTTGCCATCTTCGTTCGGGTCACTCATAGCCCACAGCACTATTTTTGGTTTTGTGCTATCGGGCGCTACTAATATGTAAGTTAGGTTTAAATTTAGGTGTAAGTTTAATTTTTTAATAAAAAAAAAAAAAAATTTTTTTCTTCTTTTTTCTCACTTTATGGCTCCATGGCAAGAAATATACCACTTTATTTTTTTCAAGTTTCTTCCCTCTCTTTAACAGCTAGGTACGACACGGCCAAACAACCAGTGGTAACAGAACCCAACTCGAGGAGGTGGCTCGAAGGAGGCAAGCGGGCACAGTGCTATCCAGCACACTACTAGTCTTAAGAACCTAGCCTAAGAGACGGCGTGATGGAAATCCCGGGGCTGGTCAGAATGTTGCGTGTCGCAAGGGGGCCGGCATGTTTAGGCGCGATGCCTAAAATATTAAAAAATGTGCCACCCTAATGTTTACTCTCCAATCACCCACACCAAGCCACCCACCGGCATGTGCATGCATGACTATTCGTGTTTCGTCAGCACACACATACATGCAAGTGGGTGCGCATGTGTGGGTCCACCTCCCCTTAAAACCGGAGGATGGTTTTCGGTTCAACGGTTGTCAACGACTTGACAACCGCTTCTTTTTCTGCCAACTGCCAACGGACACACATCAGCCCCAGGACTTCTTATACGTCACAAATAAGGTAATTAAATTAACTTTGTTGACACTCTTGATGTACAATAAACGGCCATTTTTCTAAACGCGAATTTCGATCTTTTCTTTCTTCCCACTACAAAATATAAATTCGAGCGCGGTGCCTTATCAAAGAGATCAAAATTGTCCTGACGACAATCAAAGACACCCCTCGAATTTATTCAGTGGCGTACCAAAAAATTTGGGAAATAAAATTTTTAAATCTATTCATCTATTCACTTATCTATACTATAATAAAACTGTAGAAAAGTCGTGTCTGTACATTGCAAATTTCTTTGAAAAAATGACTGGGGATGACTTGAGGAATGTTATAGAGTCCATCTCAATCATTTTTAGAATTATTGTCTGTCTGTTTGTCTGTTTATCTTCTTGTCTGTTTGTCCGTTTGAACGTAAGCATCTCGGAAACTAAGAAACGGATTTTAATGAGACTTTTTCTGGTAGACAGCTTGAAGCTTAGAAGGAGCCCTAAACTTTATTTTATCAAAATCGCCCAATAAACAAAAAAGATATAGTCATTTCAAGTGAGGTACCTATGAAATATTTTTTTGTAAATAGATTTCTATGAAGAAAAATTCACTTTGTTTGTCAAAAAAATAATAAAGCGTGCCTCTCACAAATTTTTGTTTAGCATTTTTTTCAATTTCAGCTAAATCAGAAATCAAAGGCATAGGTACAGTGGCGTACCAAAAAATTTGGGAAATAAAATTTTTAAATCTATTCATCCATTCACTTATCTCTAATAAAACTCTAGAAAAGTTGTGGCTGCTCATTGAAAATTCCCTTGAAAAAATTACTGGGGGTGACTTAGGGAATGTTGCAGGGTCCATGTGAACCATTTCTAGAATTATGGTCTGTCTGTTTGTCCGTTTGAAAGTAAGGATCTCGGAAACTGAGAAACGGATTTTAATTAGACATTCCCTGGTGGACAGCTTGGAGCCCTAAACTTTATTTTTATCTAATCGCCCAATAAACAAAAAAGATATAGTCATTTTAAGTGAGGTTCCTATGCAATTTTTTTTTGTAAATAGATTTACATGAAGAAAAATTCACTTTGTTTGTCAAAAACAAAAACAAGGCGCTCCTGGAATAAAACTCTAGAAAATTTGTGTCTGCACATTGGAAATTCCTTGGCTAAAATTACTGAAAGTGACGAAGGGAATGTTATAGAGTTCATCTGAACTATTGTTATATTTTTTGTCTTCATTTTTATCAATGAGAGTGGGTATCAAAGTAGGAGCAGATGAGGTACTGAGGTTAAGGAGATGGAGGGAAGGAAGTATCGATCTATCATGTTAATTTAATATGATCTATCATGTTAATTTAACACGATCTATCTTGTTAAATTAACACGATCTATCATGTTAATTTAACATGGTTTTTATTGTTAAATTAAACACCAGGCTTTGGTTTTTTAAACAAATTTTATTTATTCAATTCACGAAAACCCAAACTTATTTTTACGTACGATATTACGATTGGCGGCCGCCGTGGTGTAGCGGTTAAGTGTTCGGCCTTCTACACCAAGTCGTGGCGGTTCGATGCCCGACAAAAGTAACATCAAAAATTATTTATACGGGGTCGCCCCTCGGCAGTAGTTTGGCAAACTCTCCGGGTGTATTTCTGCCATGAGAAGCTTCTCAGCAAAAAATTAATTTGCTTTGCAAGTGCCGTTCGGAGTCGGCAAAAAACTGTAGGTCCCGCCAACTTGTAGGAAAACTCAAAAGCAACACACCACAAGTTGGAAAGAGAAGCTCGGCTAAAAATCTCGTTAGAGGTTATGACAACCTGTTGGTATTTCGCCATTAGTTTTTTTTTTTATTACATAAAAAAGGGAAACTTACTTCTTTTTGGCACCATTGTGAAAGTAGCTCCTTGAATTTTATTCTTAGGCCAATTTCTGTCCCTGGAAAAATATCAGCCAAGTCAGCATCCATTAAAAATCACCAAAATCGCCAAATTTTACTAGCTTGTCGCCAAATAAGTTGCATTTGTATTATTTCACATAAATTTATATTCACACGCGTTATTAAATACTTAAATATAGTAAAATGTGAATAATACGCAATATAAATGCAAGAAAAACACGTAATATGAAAATGGATTCACAAAACATCTGCTTTTGCACGTGCTTTTTCCCTACATCAAAATTTAGGTTAGATTCAAGTGGCTGCCGCAGAGGCACACTTAGGCCAGTTTTGAAAGGCCCGTTGTGGTACCACCAACACAAGGAAAGTCAGTACCGGGACCCAGCCATATGGAAAATCCCTGAGTTGTTGGGATTTTCCACATAGCAGAATCCCGGGACTGACACTCCTAAACCGACACCGTTACTCCTCCTCGAACCACTTAGATGACTTTATGAAGCCCATCAAGTCCTTTATGTCCAGTTCCGCGATCTGGCTTAGGCTATCCAGGAACGGAACTCCCAAAAAGCGCGTTCTCGCGCCGCTTAAAGCCGGACAGTTGCAGATGAGGTGCTCCACTGTTTCCTCCTCCTCATCATCTTTGCAACTCCTGCAGCATCGTCGGTAGGGCACACCTAGCCTTTCTGCATGCCTACCAATGAGGCAGTGACCGGTTAATACCCCTATCAATATGCAGATTTCCCTCCTAGTTAGGGCATAAATGCGTCTAGACCTTTTAAGATCCCATTTTGGCCAGGTTTGTTTCGATATGCGACACCCTGTGGATTGCAGCCATCTTTCGTTTGCTTGACGGAGTTTATGCTCCTTCAGCATTAGTTTGCATGTGGCAAACGGCATACCTAAGCGCTCTTTATCCTGAAGAACCTGCTTGGTCGTGCCCTGCCTGGCAAGCTCGTCTGCCTTACAGTTTCCCTCAATGTCCCTATGTCCCGGGACCCATATGAGGTTTACGCGGTTCTGTTGGGCCATCTCCTGAAGAGATCAACGATAGCTGAGCGTCAGTTCAGAGTTGAACGTGTATGAGCCAAGGGATTTGATGGCCGCTTGGCTATCGCTGAAAATAGCGATATCTTCTCCGATAACACGTTTGCTTAACCAGGCCGCGGCGTCCAGGATTGCCGAGACTTCCGCCTGGAAGACGTTACAATGATCAGGTAGTCTGAAGGAGAGCTCAAGGTCCAAATCCCTTGAATAAACTCCTCCTCCAACTCTGCCGTCCAACTTCGAGCCGTCGGTGTATATGGAAGTGTCACCATTTGTTTCGGGACACCAATCCGTCCTCTCCCAGTCTTCTCTGCTGGTAATGTTTATTTTGAAACACCTATCCCCGACTGTAGTAGTCGCACAACGATCTGTGCTTAGAGGGAGAAAGCTGTAAGATTCCAGAATACTGGAGTGTCCAATAGTACCCGCAGCCCAACTGGAGGTTTCTCTTAGGCGCAGAGCTGATGCCGCCACTGACCGAAACCCTTCCAGATCAAGTGGCAAAATGCCCAGAATGACCTGGAGGGCTTCGTTGGGCGTTGTCCTTAGCGCACCGCTTATACAGATCATATTGGATCTATGGACTTTCCGCAACAGATTCAGGTATGTTGCCTTGCTCAGCGCAGGCCACCATACGACGACTCCATAAAGCATGATTGGGCGAATGATGGCCGTGTAGATCCAACTGCATACTCTAGGGCTGAGCCCCCATTTTTTGCCAATGGCTCTTTTGCATGTGTAAAGAGCGATGCAAGCTTTCTTCTGGCGCTGAAGAACATTCTCCCTCCAATTCAATTTCCTGTCCAGAACTATGCCTAGAAACTTGGCCTTATCCGACAAGCCCAGGCGCGTGCCATCTAGTTCTGGTAGGCTTAGTGGCGGTATTTTGTACCGGTTGGTGAAGAGGACAAGTTCCACCTTCCCTGGGTTGATACTAAGTCCGCAGCGAGAGGACCACGTCGAAACTTCTCGCAGTGCTACTTGCATCAGGTCACACAGAGTTTGTGGGAGCTTGCCTCTGAATGCAATAGCTAAATCGTCTGCGTATGCCACTATCTTCCCGCCCCCCCCAGCTTGTGTCACGTAGCAACGAGTTGACTGTGAGGTTCCATAAAAGCGGGGAAAGAACACCACCCTGGGGTGTTCCCCTTGTGACATAACGTGATAACTCAACCGTACCAAGTGAAGAAGCTATTTTCCTTCCCCTTAAAAGTTGGTCAATTAAATCAGTTAGATGTCTATCTACGCCCAGATTAGTTAGAGCGGAGTTGATAGCCTCCGGGCTTATATTGTTGAAAGCCCCCTCAATGTCTAGGAGGGCCACGAGACAGTAGTCCTTTTCACACAGCGATTTCTCAATGACAGACACTAGGCTGTGCAGAGCGGTTTCTGTTGATTAATCCTTGGTGTATGCATGCTGATAGCTAGAGATAAGGTTGCTATCAATAGTCGATAAGAGGTAGTCGCTTAGTATCCTCTCAAAGGTTTTTAGTACAAAGGGCGAGAGACTGATCGGTCTGTAGTCTTTTGGCTCGTAGTGGGATGCCTTCCCAGCCTTAGGGATAAACACTACCGTGGCGCTTGTCCAGGAGCCCGGAATGTGGTTGAGAGCCACGCAGGCTGTGAAAAGAAATACCAGCCATTTAGCTGATGTCTCCAACGTGTTTATAAGTAGCGCGGGGATAATCCCGTCCGGCCCGGCAGCCTTATACGGTTCAAAGCTCTTAACTGCCCACCTTACTCTTTCCTCAGTGATGGGTATATTTACTGCCAGGTTTGTTGCAGATGCTAGTGGTGCGTCATGCAGATTCCCCGGAAAATGTGTATTCAAGAGCAGCTCAAGGGTTTCCTCTTCCGAGCTGGCCCAGGATCCGTCAGGTTTTCGCAAATAGCTGATGGTTGTTTGACTTTTCGAGAGGACTCGTCTAAGTCTCGCTGTGTCGTCGACCTTTTCGACGCCAGTGCAGAAATTTCTCCACGAGGTTCTCTTCGCCTGTCTCAGAGCTTTTTTGTAGGCCCTTAGTTTAGCTTTATATTCGTGCCAATGAGGCTCAGAGCCGAAGCTCTTGGCCTTGTTAAATTGTTTCCGGCATGATATTCGGAGCGAGTCCAAATCGTAGGACCACCAATGTGGCCTGTGTTTACCGCGTGGTTTTGGCACTGGACAAGCCTGTCCTAGAGCATTTGAGAGCGCCGATGTAAATGTAGTAACAAGATCCTCCAGCTCCTCTACTGATGAGGGGGCTTGTGAGGGCAGTACTGGTAGGTCTCTGTCTAATATTTCATTGTGTAACTGCCAATCAGTGTTACGTGGATTGCGCTTCATGATTGGTTGTTCTACAATAAAGTCTAAAACCATTTCTATGTAACGGGGGTCGGAGAATGAATGTTCTTCCAGAACCCGCCATTTTCTGACCCACCCATAAGCGCCTTCACTACAGATAGTGAGGTCTATGACCTCCTTACGTGTCTTAGTGATAAAAGTAGGCTCATTACCCACGTTGCAAATTACCAGGTTGGTTGTTAAGAGGTAATCAAACAGAGACTCGCCCCTGGCATTGATATCGGAACTCCCCCATCGGACATGGTGAGCATTAGCGTCCGCTCCAATAATAAGATTACCCGTGCAGAAATTTGACACCAGGTCTTTCACCTCCGTTTGTGGTGGGGGTTCTTCGGCGTCGTAGGCCATATAGACCGACGCCACCGTCAGGCGGGTGCTGTCGACCGTTAGACTGATAGCGGTAATATCACCATTGGTGTAGTTAGGTAGAAGAAAGGAGTTCAACTCAGACTTGACCAAAATACACGTTCGGACTTTGCTCTCCTCGCTGGCTCGAATGAGCTTGAAGCCCTTAGTCCCCAATCCGCAGATTCTCGAGCTATTGACCCAGGGTTCTTGGATGAGGACCACATCCACGTCGCCTTTAGAAAGACGAAAATTTACTACTGTCATAATATACCTTTTCGTTTGGCACAGCAAAATGGAAAATATTTGTACACCATAGGATATTTGTTCACCTCATTTTACTTATAACAAATACCGATTGACACACAGCCTAAGTTGCATTTAGCTGTCAAAATTTTGTATGGTAAATGCTGCATTTTGGGCTAAATTCTGAAAGTGAGGATAATGCAAAAGATAAAAGGAAATAAAATTTACTCAAGTTTCATAAAATTTTGATAGTTATATAAGATTTGAATCTGTTCTTAAAATGTTAGCATATATGTGTACAAGCCCCCCTTTTTCGGAAAAGGCATAAAATCTTTGTATTGTGTAATATTCGAGTACACAATCTTGGCTAAAATGTGCTACAAGCAATAATATTTCTTCGTTTACGATAAGGGACTTTTGACGTGAAAAGTACCAAATTCCATTTTACCTTACCAATACTGGCAACACGGACGATTTAACTTCTGTTCTTTTGAGAACAAAATTCTGTTCACAAGTTTTGATGGGGAACAGATGGCTGTCGAAAACACTTGTTCATGTTAAATCAAACCGAATTTATGGTAAGGGATACAAACTAATGTAATTTAAATGCAGAAATATTTCATGTTATTTTAACTATACGCTTCATGTTAAAATGTTCGTGTTGATTTTTCCAAAATTGTTTTTGCTTTATGTACATGAGTTGTTCATGTAGATTCAACATGCTTCATGTTAACTAAAAATGTAAGAAATTTTTCTGTGCGCTCGGTTCTACACTGTGCGATTGCATATTAATACTGCAAATAAGGCTATTCATTCCAAGAATGCACACAAAACTAGCATTGCAAAATTTTAAACAAGGGCACAAACGTTTAGCAAAACACACTTACAGTATAAAGCAGCGATAGGTACACTAACATAGTCACAATTTGTCATTGTATTGGTGCACACACTAATTTATGCTTGCCACATTGTTTTATTTGTATTTATAAGAAAAAATGGAGGATTTCTGATAGAAAATATATTTCGATCCATATATATTTATATATTTGTTTCTTTTGTATATAGTATGAATTACTAGAACAAAAAAGACAGTTTGAAGGAGTTAGTAAACTTTTTATACACTGCGTACTTGTACTAGTCCAAGACCATAGCGTGTACAAAAGCTTTTAAAAGTATTTCGAAAGAGCGAGAGGTGGTGCAAGGGAAAGAAAATGGGAAGGAGAGGGACAGCGAGAAGGCGAAAGAGAGGGAGATTGAGAAAAATAAGGACTGGGAGAAAGGGAAGCAGAAGGAGAAGGAGTCGGCGAAGCAGAATCATATGGCGAGGAAGAGGAAGAACGAAAATTAGAGGAAACGAAGTGGTGGATGAAGAGATAAAAACCTTAAATTATGCCAGTTGGTGCGATATTATATGTAATTTATTCCTCCAATAATTCTGAAATATCTATTTGCTCTGGATACAGCTTTATCAAAATCAAATCTTTCAGTTGCTGGTCGCTGAGACGATTTCTGGCTTTGGATTTTATGTATTTCATAAACGAAAATGCACATTCACACAAATATGTCGTTCCAAACATGGAGCACAATTTGAAAATGGCATCCAATATGTTTGGATACAACTCAACGTTTAATTTTTTCCAGAAATCAATGCCTGTTTCCATCGGGACAAATAAATCACTCTGAAGTTTAATGAGCTCTCTGCGAATTTTTTCAGGTTGCTCTTCAATTTCACATTGCATTGGACTGGAAAATAAAGCTATTTGCGACTTTATCTTATCGAAATCATGGAATCTTTTGTTATATTCTTCTCTTAGTTCTGGAAATATTTCGTCATATTCGCTTAAGTTATGGTTAGGAAACAGATTAAAAATTTCACACGTTAATTTAAAGCTCTCCAAATTTTTGGTAACAAATTGCGTATGAAGAATTTCTAATTTTTTTCGAAAGTCATCGACTGAAGATATAAGATCAAAAATTACCTTGTTCTTACCTTGCAAGGAAAGATTTAGAATATTCATAAATTCTAGTAAATCACACATTAGGGCAAATGGAATTAAAAACTCGGGTATTTTTAGTTGTTGCGCTAACTCAACTTCAACATTAGTCTTTTCTGATATCAAGAAAGTATAAACTTCGTCACGCAACTCAAAAAACCTTTTCATACTTTTCCCGCAACTCAGCCAACGGATATTAGAAAAAAGGATCAAATCGCCATGTTGTGCTTTAATATCTTCTAAATAAGTTTTCAGTTTTCGGTGGGAAAGTGAATTATGGCCGCCTCTCAATTTGTTTATTATTTTAGTAGCCGTTTGTATTACATCCGCCATTTTCAAAACTTTAGAAAGTAAAGCTTGCTGGTGTATAATACAATGAAAGGATGGAACATCAATTCCATTTTTTTTTAGGTAACCCAAAAACCCTATTTTTATTCCAGTCATAACAGGTGCACCATCTGTGCACACAGCCGACAATTTGGATTTATCTGCAAATGGAAACAAACATTTATTCACTGCCTCGAAAATAGATTTTCCGTTAGCATGTGAATGTAACGACTCTATAGACAGCACTTTTTCATAAGTCTTGAAGGAATTATCTATTGTCTTTAAATAAATAATTAATTGACATACATCGTGAATATCAGTGCTTTCATCCAAACAAATTGAGAAGTATTTACATTCTGACAATCTTGTTTTGGTTTTCGATTGTATAAAAGAACTAATTTTTTCAGTATGCCTTATAAGAGTTCTACTAGAAAGGCAAATATTGTCGTACTCTTTAATTATTTTCTTCCCATCCTCACCCAAACATCCAAGTACATCGAAACTTAGCTCTTTAAAAAACATTCCGTCCTCGAAAGGCCTACAGTGCTTAGCCAAAGCCTTAGCTACAACAAACGAAGCTTTTACATATGACAGCTTTGAAGTAGATTCGGGGGACGCAATAGCTTCACTTTCATCATTCTGATTTTCTGAAAGCCTTTTTATCTGATCAAGAAATTGCTCACGATCATGGCCTTCATATTTTTCATATTCTGCATATAAGGTGAAATAATGACGCTTTATATTAAAATTGCGTGCACTTAAAATCTTGCCGCATAGTAAACAACGTGCGTTATTGGCGCTTCTTACAGTGAAAAACTTAAATTCGCAAGCGTAGTCACTCATTGTGTTACCTTTTTGAAATTCGATTGAAGATTAAAAATAAATTCGATGTGTTCGTTCTCTATACGTTCATTTTTCATTGTTAATTTTTTTGGGCCTTTTGTAGATTTCCGCGAAATAAGTGGTAAGCGTCTGATCGAATTTCAAGGAAATTTAGCGAACAGCGTAGCAGAATTAGCAGCAGCGATTTTGTGTATGCACAAGCGAAGCTGCTCATGAGTAGCGTTTTGCCTATCATTGGTATAAAGCGATCATTACGGTGTAAAAAAATATAGATATACATAATATGTATATATAAAACCGAACAAATATATTAAATTTCTCCATTTTACTTCCAACTTTTTTCAGAAATAAAATTTGAAGGCCTTAACCATAGTGTATCAATACCAAGTGTGAACTCTTCTTTTGACAACACACATTA
Organism: Campiglossa producta; assembly: GCA_964058755.1. Classification (NCBI taxonomy): domain Eukaryota; kingdom Metazoa; phylum Arthropoda; class Insecta; order Diptera; family Tephritidae; genus Campiglossa; species Campiglossa producta. Next base: position 78,832,386 of record CAXKVI010000003.1, on the reverse strand, counting down.
AAATGTCGGTTTGTTTACATCCTGCACATATTAAAATGTCGCCAGCACCGAATAACAGAAAAGCAATTGCGTTGTTTAACATCCTGCACACATAAACATGGCGGTCTTCTATCTTTTACCTAATGGTAGAAAGAGATGGGAAGATGGAAAGAAGTGAGACAAAAAAGGAAATTAAAAACAGGTGACTAAACTCACTTTGAAGTTTTCACGACTATGTCTATGATATCACACTTGTTATTAACCACAATCTCAAACAGGTTTTAAACTCATTTTGGAATTTTGACGTCTATGCAGAAGAGTTTACACTTGGTATTGATACACAATGGCCTTAACTTTCTTTTCAACTTATTGCTTTGGCGGCAATTTAGTATATTTTACGAAAATTTTCGTAAAAAGGAGTTTGTTGAATTAGTACAATGCACGAAATTATGTACGAAAATTCGCACAAAGATTTGTATCATAGTTTACTAAATTACTTCGTAAATAGTCACACGAATTTGTAATATTCCTGCGAAAGTCATTTCGTATATTTTACGAAAGGTTTCGTAAAATCTAGTGTAGCAGCAATTTAGTATATTTACGCAAATTCGCGTACATTATACAAAATGTTTCGTACAAAGGTTTTTATCATAGTTTACTAAATTGTTTCGTAAATAGTACGCACGAATTCGTAATATTCCTACGAAAGTCATTTCGTATATTTTACGAAAGGTTTCGTAAAATCAAGTGTAGCAGCAATTTAGTATATGTTACGAAAATTTGCATACATTATACAAAATGTTTCGTACAAATATTTTTATCATAGTTTACTAAATTGTTTCGTAAATAGTACGCACGAATTCGTATATTATACTAAAAATATTCCTTACAAAAGTCCTTTCGTATGTTTTACGAAAGGTTTCGTAAAATCTAGTGTATTTGTCAAAAGTTCATTCGTATTATGAACGAAATTTCGTACATTATACTAATTAAGCTTTTTTACAAAATTTTATTTCCGTGTTCGGGCGAACCCAACATTAAATACCCAGCGGTAATTTTCAAACGGGATAACAATGATATAGGCCCCAGGAGGTTTTACCTTAAGTTTTTACTATCTTAGCTATTTACATTACCGAATTATGTCAATTTATGTGATTTTCGAAATTTTCCAAATCGAAAGTGGGCGTGTTCAGGAAGCGATTTCGTCCAATTACATCAGGTATGCTCCCTATTATGCTAGTATACCTTGTACCAATTTCATCGTTCTACCGTAATCAGTTTAAAAGTTATGACCCGTGAAATTTTCAAATATGCCTCCCTGAAAAGTGGGCGATGCCTCGCCTACTTTTAAAAATGTATCAAAAAATCCTAATAGAATGACTAGTGGGTTTGTCCTACCAAACTATATCATTTTAGCCATTTCCGTTACCGAATTATATCAATTTAGGTGACTTTCGATATCGAAAGTGGGCGTGGTTGGAGAGCGATTTTTTTTTTCAATTTTATCAGGTATACTCCCAACGATACTAGTATGCTTTGTGCCGAATTCCATCGTTCTATCGTAATCAGTTTAAAAATACGACCAGTCAAATTTTCAAAAATGCCTCCATTTCGAAATTTTCGATATCGAAAAAGGGGGCGTGGTTATCATCCGATTTCGCCCATTTTCAATAGCAATCTATCTTGGCCAGAAAGTAACCTGTATATAAAATGTCATGCAAATATCTCAATTTTTACTCAAGTTATCGTGTACACAGACGGACGGACATGCCTTTATTATCTCCTCTTTACAACCTAAGAACTTTCATTTATGGGACTCTATATCTATCTCGATTATTTTGTGTCGTTACGTACTACCGTTATGTGAACAAAATTAATATGCCCTTGTACTATTACGTTGGGTAAGTATAAAAATTCTAAGGGTAGGTAAAGGTTCTACGGAAGATCCTCTAAAAACCCTCATACTCAGAAAATTGGTTTGGTTCACTCATAGGTTTTTTACATTCTACAATAATCGAAATAGCCAGATGTTTAAAAATAGAAAAAAAATATTACTGATATAACTGATTTAGTTCCTTTAGCAGGGACCGTAACTGTTATAAGTTTAATTATAGAACTCAACATTTGATCATTATTTTCTGATTTTTTTCAATAAAAATCAACAATAATCGTTCAAGTTTTATTTTTTTGATTTAGAGTAATGATCACTTTTTTAGTTTTATTTTGTTGATCAAACGTAAAACATATTTCTTGAGTTTTATTTTTTTGAGAGAAAAAAAAACTTACCCTTGAGTTTTATATTTTTGCTCGACAGTAAACGTTATTCTTTGAGCGATATTTTATGGTTCAAGGATAAAAATTAAGTTCTGAGTTTTAAGTTTTTTCGCGGTTCAAAAAACTCAAAAGGCCGCTGCGTCTTTTTGGCAAGTATTTGGTCATAATTATTGGTTGGTATAATGTCGTCAACATATGTACTCAATTATTTAAACATAGTTTAAGCCACATACGTATATACATATATGTACATTAGAGCGTAGATATCACCAAAAAAACGTCGGACGTACCTCCCCTCATATAAAGTGTTTTTGAAAATCATTTAAAAAAAATTATATTTTTTTTCTAGCAACCCTAAATGTCGCCCAATTGCATTTTTCTTCATATCTTCGGCATTTATTGTCGGATTTTAAAGTATGATACCCCAACGTACCTCCCCTCATATGAAGTGTTTTTGAAAAACATTAAAAAAAAAGTTGTATTTTTTTTTCTGGCAACCCTAGAAGTCGCCCAATTGCATTTTTCTTCATATCTTCGGCATTTTTTTGTCGGATTTTAAAGTGTGGTACCACAACGAAACGCATGAGCTCAATGAACTTTCTGGAGAGAAACCCTCCTCTTTGAGACGAAAAAATTGATGCGTCAAACTTTAAAATCCGACAACAAATGCCAAAGATTTGAAGAAAAATGTAAAATGTAATTGGTTGCCACAAAAAAAAAAATTTTTTTTTTAAATGTACGGCCTGTAAGCCCGAGACGCTCTAATATATGTACATTAAGGCAACTCACGCTCCATACAAAAAAAAATGGACACCCTGTTTCCATCGGAATTATAAACTTCAATGTATTCTGAGACCTTGGTCAAAATATTTCGAAAAAATATTAAGATTTACTGGAGCTAAACCGCGTTAAAAAAACGCTAAAAATATCCTTTTTTTATAAAAAGCACCTGAGATGATGAATTATCTGCAGTACAAAAGGTAAGCATAAAAAAATTTGAAAATTTTATAAACGCAATTCAAATATTGAGATGTATGATGCTGTTTTTGGTCATATTTCGAGGGGTAGGTTTGTGGAAAACTTTAATAACTCAGCCAATTATTGACGTATTTGGACGATTAGGGTATCATTTGAAAGGTATTTGGGTAAGATCACCTGAAGTGGACCCCCCATTTTTCCATTGATTATCAAATTCAGGTATGAGTACTTTTTCATGAAGTATTCACTATAGACAATTAATCCCCAAAGGGGTTTTTAAAAATTTTGTTTTTAACAACAACAACAACAATTTTTGTTTTAAAAAAAATTGTATGACTTTTAGTGAAAAAAATCAATAACTCAGAAGATATTAGAGATATTCTAATGAAACTTTCAGGATTCATAGTTCAATACTTGGAATTTCATAATATATATAGAAATTAAAAATATTTATTTATTTCCATACAGTTAATTAGTTTTTAAGTTACAAACCAGAATATCTCTGACTTCTCCCTCAAAAAACAAAATTATTTTTTCTCAGTACTATGCATTAAACGTCAAAGTAACAGAATCCGCAAAAAAATTTCACTGCTCGTGATTACTTTCAACAAAAACTAATTTTTCATGTCGCGCGGATAGCGCTGTTGGTCCTTGACTTACCTTTGATCTACTCTGTAATCATAAAAAAGAAGCAATACTTTACTTTTTCAATAAATATATTGTTAATTATGAATATTTTTATTTAATAAATATTTTTCGAAAGTGAAGAAATTAAATATTTATGTTATAATTTAATTTTAAATCTTTCTATTTTTAAACACATACTTTATTTTTAACAATTTTAATGTCTTTGGAAAAAAGCTTGCACTCGAGTGATGTGTTATCTAAAGCTTTGTAATAATGATATTTGCGTGTATTTTTGACTGTAAAAGAACGTTCATGTCGTGACTTATATTTTTCTTCATGAGATTCATGGTCTTGCTGAGAGCAGAAACCAAAATTTACTTTTTTAAATGATTTTTCAGCCCATTTAAACAATGAATATGCATCAATAATGTGGTTATCATTATCCCTTTGAAGACTTGCACGATAAGCTTGTCTTTTCACACTTCCTGCCAATCCATCACATGCTCCTTTCCCGTGAGATGTAGCAAAAAAGTAAATCAAATTTGTAAAATTATATTTATTTTTATACTGCGAAGCAGCTCCGTCCGAAAAATATAAAAGTTTTTTAATCTTATCTGCTCCGAATTTATTTTTTAAGAATTCAATCAATTTAAAATTAAAAAGGTGAACCGAGCTCGCGTCATGACTAACTTTTTCCGAAATTATAACGTAGTTTGCATGTTTTGTTTCTTCATCAGCTCTATAATACACTATGTAAGGGTGAATTGTAGCCTGGGTATTACTCCAATGGTGAGATTGTATTGCGTCTTGTACAGAAAAAGTATAATTTTCAGAAAAATCAAGACACACAATAAATTCTCCATCCCCAACGTATTCCTTTTTCTCAGTAAAATATGCAGCTTGAGTTCTTGCAAGGAAATCATGTCTTAATAATTCGGGCCATTTTTATTTTAAATCATTACAAAAATCTTCTTTGTTTTTCCTTTCTTCAACTATTTCAGTCCTGCAAATTTCAAGCAGATTAATTGAATTAAAATCTTTATAAAAAAACTACAATTTAAATGGACAATGCCTAAATATTTCATTACTAATATGTTGATACAATTAAAGGGGTCTATCAGCAATTTCGTCGGAGCCGCAATCTCGATATCAATCACAAAATTTATCGGAATTCGGTAGGAAACTTCGATTAATATCGTGATTTCTATCGAGTTTCCCGTTCCGAGAGAATTGCTGATAGGTCCCATATCTTTTTTTTAACAACACATTGTCAAGCAAGCTAATATATTTCATGGAAAAAAAATTATTTGGTTGAACTTTTTCCTACCTGTCGGTACTTTTCCATTGGCTATATGTGATTTCATTAATTTCATTATTATTAAGCATTAGTTTAAAGTTATTTACAGTGTGATCAGTTCCTGGACATTCAGTACAATTTGAAAAATAGCACAATGAAGTCGATTCTTGGCAAACTGAACTTTTAATGAAGTCATTCAAACTTTGCGATAAATGAATTTTCTTTTTCTTTAGTTCATTTTTTAATCCATTCAACTGCAATTTTACATTTTGATGTACTTTGCATACACAAACATTGTGAGTCCCGCTTTTGCCTGCTGACACGCATTCACGTGGACGGAGATATTTATCAACCAATCTGGAGGAAGTGTGGTCAAGACTTGAATTTTGTCAGCTCTACTACTTTTACTATTAAACGCACATTTAAAATTGTTAAGCACAACATCATTAGGATTAATTTCAGTATTTATAATGTTAGTATCATTTATTACTTTATTCAAAACAATCTTTAAAGCTTTTTGACATTCTGTTGCATTTGATAGTCGCTTCACTTTGATTGGAGGTTCACCAATTTCCGATAGCACTTTATTAACTTTATCAATTTTTAATTTGTTGTCGAGAAAGCCACTTTGGAAAGATGGGTCTTTTTTCGTTATCTTCAGTAGCATAATTTGATGGTTCAGTCTCATTGATATTTGAGCATTTATTTAAAGACAATTCACCAGAAATTTCAGGTTTTCGACCCAAATAAATTGCACGTTCACACGAATTACACATATAATTATTAACAAAATCTTTAAAACTATGAGCACGGTTTTTTGTAATTAAAACTAAATTTTTTAGAATTTTTTTATGATTTTTTTTATTGAACGGATTGCAGCATTTATTTACGCGACCCATGATGAAGGACAAAACAAAATTACGAGCACCAATGCAATTTAAATAATTAAAACACACGAAAATTTCTACGAGCGTGTCATAAAAAATTTGTTTTTCTTGAAAGTAATCGCGAGTAGTGAAATTTTTTTGCGGATTCTGTTACTTTGACGTTTAATGCACAGTACCGAGAAAAAATTATTTCGTTTTTTGAGGGAGAAGTCAGAGATATTCTGGTTTGTAACTTAAAAATTAATTAACAGTTTGGAAATGAATAAATATTTTTAACTTCTATATATATTATTAAAGTACAAATATTGAACTATGAATCCCGAAAGTTTCATTAGAATATCTCTAATATCTTCTGAGTTATTGATTTTTTCACTAAAGGTCATAAAATTTTTTTCTAAAACCAAAATTTTTGTTGTTGTTGTTAAAAACAAAATTTTTAAAAACCCCTTTGTGGATTAATTGTCTATAGTGAATACTTCATGAAAAAGTACTCATACCTGAATTTGATAATCAATGGAAAAATGGGGGGTCCACTTCAGGTGATCTTACCCATTTTCGAGATGTTGTCATTTCTGCAAAATTTAACCCTTTTTGGCCCAATTTTCCACATTGCGAATATTAGCACACAGTTATACAGTTACCAAATTTACAAACTTTTTTATGCTTACTTTTTGTACTCCAGCTAATTCATCATCCCATGTGATTTTTATTAAAAAATATATTTTCATACTCTTTTTATACATAAAAAAGGATATTTTTAGCGTTTTTTTAACGCGGTTTAGCTCCAGTAAATCTTAATATTTTTTCGAAATATTTTGGGAGAGTCCTTAGAAAAGAGTGAATTTTAAAATTCCGGTGGAAACACTGCAACTTTTTTTGGCGAGGCGCCTTAATGTACATAAATTGGCATGTACGTTGTAAAGGGACATGAAATTAGTACACTATATGTACCAGTCTTGCCGTTGGGGACCCTAAAGGGTCAATTTGATCCTACTTCTTAAAAAAAGTACAATTTTTGACTCTTTTTTTTAAATTCGTGTCGTTTTTTGTCGTTTTATTGTTGAAACCCAAAAAAATCTCCTTGTTCCGTTTTTTACTCTTATGTATATCGGGAGCTCTTGCCGATTTCCAAATGTCTTTCCTAACTGAAGTCTTACTTCTGGCAACGCTGTATAATGTGACAACTCCGTCATATGTATGTATACATTGGAGTGATTCAAATAAAAATGTTTTAGTTTTTTGGGTCTTACCCCCTACAAAGTTAGTAAATGATGAGAAAATAAGCCTCGCAAAAAGTTAGCTCCGCAACTTACCCCTTACCTACTTAAAATAGCCTTTAACCGCTTAGGCAGTTTTGGCCGTCCCTTAGCGGTCGCTTTTTCGCCCTTTCCCATAATTTTTTTGCGGGTAAAAATGGAATTCTTTTTAAAGTGAGTTTTCTTATTATTTGAAACCTTTTGCAAAAACATATCCTTAAAGTGGAGGGTTTTAAGTTTAAAATCTTTCACATTATTATTAAACTAATTACAACCATTTAAAAATGTTTATATTTTGTATGTATTACTTGCAATAGTACAAAACTCAGTCGTTCAACATAAAAAAAAAAAAATGGAAGAGGGACCCTTTTTTGGACCCTTTTTGAAATTTTTCAGCGGCAACACTGATATGTACGTTGGTTCACAGTCCAAATCGTCCACTAGTTACCCTTTTCACTGAGCGAGATCTGACGATATCACCGACTAAATCTACGGTAACACTCTTGACGACATGGACGCACCAAGTGAGAAACTAAGTAGACTTTTAAGTTGATGGCAATAAGCTACAAACTGTCAGCCACCCAAAGTTACTGGGGGTGACATTAGATAATACTTTCTCATTTGCTGGTCATATGTCTGCAATGGTCTCAAAGGTACGAGGTCACAACAAGATCCTCAAGTCACTTGCCGGCAGTACTTGAGGAAAAGACAAGGAAACGTTGCTGACTACATATAAGGCCGAGCAGTATTTGACTATGCTGAACCCATATGGTCGCCTAACGTGCGTAACATCAACTGGACGAAGTTACAAGTCTGCCAAAATACACCTATCAGAACTGCTACGGGATGTCTACTCATACCTCCTGAGTCTCACCTCCATCAAGAGGCAAAACTGCTCAATGTAAGAGAGCACGCGGAAATGCTCAGCAGGCAATTCCTTCTGAACTGCCACAAGCCGGGACATCCAAACTGACATCTTTTGGACACAGATCCGCCCCCGAGAGACATAAGGAGTCATCTCCGTAAGCATTATGACGAGCTCCGGCATCATATTACTTTGCCATTTGATCTGCGGAATCATAAGCGGGCTCTAACCGACATCCACACCAAGTCCGTTGACACTTTTGTCAGATCCCGACCTGTGAACCCCGTTCTAACAGTCTCCCACCCGATATTGCTGAAGAAGAACGCACCTTACCAAGGGAGACAAGAGTGACCATGGCACAGCTTCGTTCTGGATACAGTGTCAGGTTAAACTCTTACTTGTCCAGACTAAATGATACAATTTCAAACACATGCCCTGCATGTGGTAGGACCCCTGATACCCTACATCTCTTCAATTGTCCAATTGAACCTACTCTGAGTAAGTTTTATTTTCTCTCAAAAAAAATAAAACTCAAGAAATAAGTTTTACGTTTGATCAAAAAAAAACTCAAAAAGTGATAATTACGCTTAATCAAAAAAATAAAACTCAAAAGTAATGATTAAGTTGTAATTTATATAGGATTCACTCAAACTTTTGTTCAATCATTGTAGAATTCGGTTGAGCATGAAGAGACATGCCCATTCATGTACTTGAAACTGTTATACGATAGGAGGAAGCCTTTGAGTTTTTACTTTAAAAATACAAAAATAATCATTATTGGGGGTACCTGTCTTTTAGCAACACACCACTATAATAACACAATTCATTCTGTGATACAATCGAAAACTATTGATGTAATTAATTAATTTTTAAAAGCGTTTTTAAGTTCTATAAAATCTTTACTAAGTTCAGCACAGAACAAGTAAGGAAGTCTAAGTTCGGGTGAACCGAACATTAAATACCCAGCGGTAATTTTCAGAACGGGATAACAATGATATAGGCCCTAGGAGGATTTGCCTAAAGTTTTTACTATCTTAGCTATTTACCTTGCCGACTTTTGGCAATTTATGTGATTTTCGAAATTCTCCATATCGAAAGTGGGCGTGGTCGGGGAGCGATCTCGTCGAATTTCATCACTTATATTGCTAGTATATGTTGTGTCAAATTTCATGAGTCTGAAGTAATCAGTTTAATAGTTTTGACCAGTCGAATATTCCAAAATGCCTCCCTTAAAGGTGGGCGTTGCCACGCCCACATCTAACCATTTATCAAAAAATCATAATAGAATGATTGGGGGTTCATCCTACCAAACTATATCATTTTAGCCATTTCCGTTACCGAATTATGTCACGTTATGTGATTTTTGAAATTTTCCATATCGAAAGTGGGCATGGACGGGAAGCGATTTCGTCCAATTACATCAGGTATGCTCCCTATTATGCTAGTATACCTTGTACCAGTTTAATCGTTCTACCGATATCAGTTTAAGAGCTATGACCCGTGAAACTTTTTTTTTTATTGATAACAAGATTTAGAATTCTACAGATTTTCTAAAAAAAACTTGTTTTTGTACGAGATGATAGCTTAATTTCATTTACACATTTTTGCCATCAATTGTTGTAAGAGTTAATAGTAAGATAAAAAGAAGGAATTAAAAAAAAATAAAATAAAGATACATAAATTTATGCAACATAAGTTAATGATAAATGATAATAATACAATGATACTCATTACAAAAAATTTGCCATAGTAAAGTTACATATTAAAGTTAAAATTGATGAGAAGTAACTGTTTGACTTGTGTTTTAAAGCATTGAAGATTTCTAGCGTTTTTAACTTCATCTGGAAGCTTATTAAATAATATTACACCATGATGTCTTAAGGATTTCGCACACCTTTAGATTAAGCTTTAAAATGTTGTTAATATATATTAAAAACAAAGTGGCTGCAAATTTGGATCCTTGTGGAACACCTGCTTTAATAGTTTTTATTGAGCTTTTACAGTTTTTAATTTGAACATATTGTTTTCTGCCTATTAGAAAACTTTCAAACTACATGAACAGTTCTACCCTCTATCGTATTCTCTTGTATCAGCGTATCAAGGTCATTCAACATATTTCTAATGCTCTGAATATTCAGATACAGTATATTAAGATTTTTGTAATTACTGCTAAATATCAATTTGTTTAATTCGTATTTCACATCAATTTCAAGGGCTGCATTAACAACTTCCAGTCTCGTCGTCTTTTCTTACGAAGACTTTCGCATCCTATACCCACACGTATTTGTAATTTATTTTGTTGCTTCTGTTTTCACCTTCTTCATGAGATCGCTAAGCTCTTTCTCCATCACCTGATAAGAGTTTACATGTTTTCTTTTCATATCAATGTTTGTTAGTATTTTACTTAAGTCTATCTGCCCACCATTCTTTCGAAACTCGAAGCATTTCATTTTTAGTTCGCCGCATTTTATTTTTACGATTATGGGATGTGTTTTAAATTTCTTGTTTTCATTTTGGAACACATCTATTATGCTATCAATGCTAGTTTTGGCATGAACTTGCTTGGCAATTTCCATGATGACCGATTTTAAGTCTGTATTTCCTATTTGTAGTATATTAGTTATCATTAAATTGTTTTTGTTTTTTCTTGTTTTATCTCTATTATGTTACGTTCTAATGTTTTCATTTTCAATTTGACATTTTCTCCATTCGTTTTAATCTCTTTCATTTCTTTTTTAATTTGTTTGTTTTCTTCTGTTAACCGCTCGATCTCTTTATACCTTTCATGAACATGAAATGGTATTATAACTTTGGTCCGATGTTTGTAAGTATGAGAAGAAGAAGAGATAGACCCATCAATAAGTATACCGAAATGATCAGGATGACGAGATGAGTTGATTTAGCCAGGTCCGTCTGCCCGTCTGTCTGTTTGAACGCAAACTAGTCCCTCAGTTTTTGAGATATTTGGCTGAAATTGTGTATGCGGCCACCATTTCCCAATATAGGAATCATTTGTCGGAACCAGCAAGATCGGAGCCATATTACATATAGCTCCCATACAATCGATTGTTCCAATAAACGGATTTTGGGCTATAACTCCTGTAACTAAAGAGATAGGAACGTGAAATTTTGTAAGTATTGCTATTTTTATATGTGAAATATCGATGTTGAAAATCATTGAGATTGGATAAATATTCCACATAGCTCCCATACAATCGATTATTCCGATAAACGGATTTTGGGTTATAACTCCTGTAATTAAACACGTAGGAACGTGAAATTTTGTAAGGGTCGCTATTTTTATATGTGAAATGTCGATGTTGAAAATCATCGAGATGGGATAAATATTTCACATAGCCCCCATACAATCAATTGTTCCGATAAACGGATTTTAGTAGATAAATCCTGTAATTATATAGGTAGGAACGTGAAATTTCGTAACTATTGCTATTTTAGAACGTGGAATGTCGGTGTTAAAAATCAATGAGATTGGACCAATATAACACATCGCCCCATATAATCGATAGTTCCGATAATTTAGGTATGTGCTACAGTTAAATTCACACAGGTTGTACTGGGATCAAACAGTGAAAATCGTGACGATTATTCATGAAAGGTATTTAGCCTTCAGCACAGCCGAAGACAGCTTTCCTTACTTGTTTTTGAGTGCATTAAAACCATCACTTATATAATCTTGGGACTCTCTTATTTTTTTCAAAGCCCGCTCTTACACTTTAAACTCTTTGTTAAGTTTATCTATGATTGTTGTTAAGTTGGCAGAAGTAGTTTCATTGTCACTGGAATCGCTTGAAGTTAAAACTTTTTCTTTGTTATTATGTTTTCTATTTGTTCTTGTTTTTGGCCCATTTCTTAATTTTGTATCTCCGTTTTTCGTAGTGATTTTGTTAGTGATTTTGTTATACAAATTAACAAAAAGAAAAATATTGAGTACAAACCACCTTTGCTCATATTTTTTAACTAAGCTCCGCTTATTGCATCCTCTTACTTCAATTGACTTTTGACCAGGGGAATTCACCTATAAAATTATATCATTTTAGTCATTTCAGCTACCGAGATATGTAAATTTGTGTTATTTTCTAAATTTTCGATATCGAAAAAGGGGGCGTGGTTATCATCCGATTTCGCCCATTTTCAATAGCAACCTACCTTGGCCAGAAAGTAACCTGTATATAAAATTGCATGCAAACATCTCAATTTTTACTCAAGTTATCGTGTACACAGACGGACAGACGGACGGACATGCCTTAATGAACTCCTCTTTTCAACCCAAAACTTTCATTTATGGAACTCTATATCTATCTCGATTATATTGTGCCGTTAGGTACTACCGTTATGTGAACAAAATTAATATACCCTTGTACTAGTACTAGTACGCTGGGTATAATACTTAAAAACGGTCAAGTAAAAACAGACGTAATTTCGAAGAAGGAGAAGTAGTTTTTGTACGAGAAATAAACGTTTAGGTAATAAACTGAATAAGGTATAAAACAAAATGTTGTACAAAAAGATCTTGGAACAACAGTTTTAATTAATGGAAAAAAATTCATAAAGATAAAATTCGTTGAGGCTAATTTACTTGATATTCGAAATTATGTATAATTTTTCATTTAATTACATATTCAATATAAATCAAACCAAGGTATGAAACCGATTGAAATAAAGTTTCGGTTTCGGTTACGGTTTTGTAACGTGTTTCGGTTTCGGTTCCGGTTTCGTTCTTCAACATTTATTTCGGTTTCGTTATATTACACCATGATGTCTTAAGGATTTCGCACACCTTTAGATTAAGCTTTAAAATGTTGTTAATATATATTAAAAACAAAGTGGCTGCCAATTTGGATCCTTGTGGAACACCTGCTTTAATAGTTTTTATTGAGCTTTTACAGTTTTTAATTTGAACATATTGTTTTCTGCCTATTAGAAAACTTTCAAACTACATGAACAGTTCTACCCTCTATCGTATTCTCTTGTATCAGCGTATCAAGGTCATTCAACATATTTCTAATGCTCTGAATATTCAGATACAGTATATTAAGATTTTTGTAATTACTGCTAAATATCAATTTGTTTAATTCGTATTTCACATCAATTTCAAGGGCTGCATTAACAACTTCCAGTCTCGTCGTCTTTTCTTACGAAGACTTTCGCATCCTATACCCACACGTATTTGTAATTTATTTTGTTGCTTCTGTTTTCACCTTCTTCATGAGATCGCTAAGCTCTTTCTCCATCACCTGATAAGAGTTTACATGTTTTCTTTTCATATCAATGTTTGTTAGTATTTTACTTAAGTCTATCTGCCCACCATTCTTTCGAAACTCGAAGCATTTCATTTTTAGTTCGCCGCATTTTATTTTTACGATTATGGGATGTGTTTTAAATTTCTTGTTTTCATTTTGGAACATATCTATTATGCTATCAATGCTAGTTTTGGCATGAACTTGCTTGGCAATTTCCATGATGACCGATTTTAAGTCTGTATTTCCTATTTGTAGTATATTAGTTATCATTAAATTGTTTTTGTTTTTTCTTGTTTTATCTCTATTATGTTACGTTCTAATGTTTTCATTTTCAATTTGACATTTTCTCCATTCGTTTTAATCTCTTTCATTTCTTTTTTAATTTGTTTGTTTTCTTCTGTTAACCGCTCGATCTCTTTATACCTTTCATGAACATGAAATGGTATTATAACTTTGGTCCGATGTTTGTAAGTATGAGAAGAAGAAGAGATAGACCCATCAATAAGTATACCGAAATGATCAGGATGACGAGATGAGTTGATTTAGCCAGGTCCGTCTGTCCGTCTGTCTGTTTGAACGCAAACTAGTCCCTCAGTTTTTGAGATATTTGGCTGAAATTGTGTATGCGGCCACCATTTCCCAATATAGGAATCATTTGTCGGAACCAGCAAGATCGGAGCCATATTACATATAGCTCCCATACAATCGATTGTTCCAATAAACGGATTTTGGGCTATAACTCCTGTAACTAAAGAGATAGGAACGTGAAATTTTGTAAGTATTGCTATTTTTATATGTGAAATATCGATGTTGAAAATCATTGAGATTGGATAAATATTCCACATAGCTCCCATACAATCGATTATTCCGATAAACGGATTTTGGGTTATAACTCCTGTAATTAAACACGTAGGAACGTGAAATTTTGTAAGGGTCGCTATTTTTATATGTGAAATGTAGATGTTGAAAATCATCGAGATGGGATAAATATTTCACATAGCCCCCATACAATCAATTGTTCCGATAAACGGATTTTAGTAGATAAATCCTGTAATTATATAGGTAGGAACGTGAAATTTCGTAACTATTGCTATTTTAGAACGTGGAATGTCGATGTTAAAAATCAATGAGATTGGACCAATATAACACATCGCCCCATATAATCGATAGTTCCGATAATTTAGGTATGTGCTACAGTTAAATTCACACAGGTTGTACTGGGATCAAACAGTGAAAATCGTGACGATTATTCATGAAAGGTATTTAGCCTTCAGCACAGCCGAAGACAGCTTTCCTTACTTGTTTTTGAGTGCATTAAAACCATCACTTATATAATCTTGGGACTCTCTTATTTTTTTCAAAGCCCGCTCTTACACTTTAAACTCTTTGTTAAGTTTATCTATGATTGTTGTTAAGTTGGCAGAAGTAGTTTCATTGTCACTGGAATCGCTTGAAGTTAAAACTTTTTCTTTGTTATTATGTTTTCTATTTGTTCTTGTTTTTGGCCCATTTCTTAATTTTGTATCTCCGTTTTTCGTAGTGATTTTGTTAGTGATTTTGTTATACAAATTAACAAAAAGAAAAATATTGAGTACAAACCACCTTTGCTCATATTTTTTAACTAAGCTCCGCTTATTGCATCCTCTTACTTCAATTGACTTTTGACCAGGGGAATTCACCTATAAAATTATATCATTTTAGTCATTTCAGCTACCGAGATATGTAAATTTGTGTTATTTTCTAAATTTTCGATATCGAAAAAGGGGGCGTGGTTATCATCCGATTTCGCCCATTTTCAATAGCAACCTACCTTGGCCAGAAAGTAACCTGTATATAAAATTGCATGCAAACATCTCAATTTTTACTCAAGTTATCGTGTACACAGACGGACAGACGGACGGACATGCCTTAATGAACTCCTCTTTTCAACCCAAAACTTTCATTTATGGAACTCTATATCTATCTCGATTATATTGTGCCGTTAGGTACTACCGTTATGTGAACAAAATTAATATACCCTTGTACTAGTACTAGTACGCTGGGTATAATACTTAAAAACGGTCAAGTAAAAACAGACGTAATTTCGAAGAAGGAGAAGTAGTTTTTGTACGAGAAATAAACGTTTAGGTAATAAACTGAATAAGGTATAAAACAAAATGTTGTACAAAAAGATCTTGGAACAACAGTTTTAATTTAATGGAAAAAAATTCATAAAGATAAAATTCGTTGAGGCTAATTTACTTGATATTCGAAATTATGTATAATTTTTCATTTAATTACATATTCAATATAAATCAAACCAAGGTATGAAACCGATTGAAATAAAGTTTCGGTTTCGGTTACGGTTTTGTAACGTGTTTCGGTTTCGGTTCCGGTTTCGTTCTTCAACATTTATTTCGGTTTCGTTACAACACAAAAAAATTGTGCTACTACAAAACTCAAATATGTACCTGAATGCAAAATAAGTCTGAATTTTTATAACTTTACTCCGGGGGTCATGAAGAATTTTCTCCAATATATAGTAATAAATATTACCCCCGCTATTTATGGAAAAAAAATTTCTTCAAATTAAAATTAAAAAATTAACTCTACTTTTTCTATTATAAAAATGTTAAAATGGAACGTTAATAAGAGTGATGCTTTCTGAGACGGCGACAAAACCTTTTTTTTCGGATATCGTACATATTTTTCGATGGCTTCATTCGCCTATAGTTCAATTCTTTCGGAATTTTGATATTGAGGTCAAAAAGTGTCTTGCTTAACCATCTTCCATGAAAATTATTCAGGGTAACCTCTTTTAAAATAAAATATGTGTCCACAAAAAAATTCACAACCGTTTGGAGCCAGTTCCGGCTTTTGAAACGGTTTCGTTCTTTTTCAACGGTTACTGTTTCGGTTTCGGTTTTCAAAAATGAATCGGTTTTAATCGGTTACGGTTACGGGTTCGGTTTCAGCTTCAGTCCTTGAATCAAACCCATGTTTAGTATATAAGAAACTCTTATTATTATTATTATTTTTTTTGTGTTTTTTAAAGATTATTTAAGTATTGGTCGAAACGAGGACGTATCGATTTTAAATACAAATTAATTATTTTAGATAAACACTTTGTCAAATATTCTAAAAATCACTTAAATAATTTTTAGAATAATCAAAGATAACATTTCTTGAAAATTTGTAATCAAAGAAATGTCAAAAAAACACTTCAATTTTTGGTTTAACTTCAGTTTTTAGTTTTGGAATCTTTCAAGTTAAATGTTGAAAAATAAAATTTCAAAATTTTGTGAGCCACTTTTTTTCGAAGTTGTACTATGTTTCTGAAACTTTTTTGTATGGTTCACAACAACAAGAAAAAAATACGTTTGGGCCAGTTTTTCAAAATTCGAATTATTTTCAAAGTTATAGCTATCAACACTTTTCGAAATTCCTCGCATTTGATGAATTTCTCACGATTGGTTAAACCGATTTTGCTAATTTTAAATATATATAAAAGATGATATCTTCTACCAAACGACGATTAAAATTTTTGAAAAAAAATTTTTTTTCGCAAAAATTTTTCTCAATTTTTAACTTCTCCATCGTGGGCAGATGGCGCTTTTGTATGATGTTGTTGGGCATTCCATAAGTAACTATTAGGAAAAAAAATTGTTTTGGCACTTTAAGGGAGCGGGAGTTATTTAAATTTTTTTACAGACTAGTTAATTTTTTATGAAATTTTTTTTCTCTACGTACTGTGTACTATGAAGGTAAAAAATTTAAATAACTTCCGCTCCCTTAGAGTGCCAAAAAATTTTATTTTTGCTAATATTTACTAATGGAATGCCCAACAACATCATACAAAAGCGCCATCTGACCACGATGGAGAAGTCGAAAATTGCGAAAAATGTTTGCAAAAAAAAATTTTTTTAAAAAAATTTGAATCGTTGTTTGGTAGAAGATGCCATCTTTGATATATATTTAAAAAGTTAGCAAAATCGGTTTGCCCAATCATGAGAAAATCATCAAAAAGTGAGGAGTTTCGAAAAGTGTTGATAGCTATAACTTTGAAAATAATTCTAATTTCGAAAAATTGTTATATAAGTATTTTTTTTTAATCGTTGTGAGCCATACTACCAACTTTCATTAAAATACATGGCCGTCGAAAAAATTGTAGGTGGCTCAGTTCACAAAATTCAAGTCCTATTTTTCATTTAAGCAATATTTGGATCAAAGTACATGATTCTGAAAACCTTAAAATTTCTCTTTATCATCCCAAAACAACTTTTTTTCATATAAAATTTACAAGTAGAAAACTGAAAAAATTTTAAATGAGATAATTTACTTGAGCTGACCTCACTTCTTCTTAGTAACTGACACAAATGTTTGTTCTATCATATTCAGCCATCCGAAGACTTACATTTAACGCATTTACTTGTCGACTTATGGACCTCGCAAAATGAGCAATATGTAGATTTTCGTCAATATTTGTGCAACATTGTGGTGGTGGACTCCCCCATAGCACAGAAACGGGACAAGTTACATCCCGAAATTTTTTTTGTAATAATCTGCAAACTTTTCTCAATTAAAGTCCATTAACAGAATACTGCTTGCCTCCCTTTTTTTAACCAATTCGACTCAAAAACCTCATTTTGACCACTTTTTTTACGAAAAGAAACCGAGACAAAAATTTGTCACAAGTCAACGATATGTCGTAGGTACTTAAAACATGCACTTTGTTATGCTAAAATTAACTGCTCTATAAAACTGCATTCTCGAACATTTTCTTCTTCTTATTTTTAAATGTATTTAGCACCACGGGGCGTATGAGTAACAAAAAATGCACTTTCAATTGCATTCCACAAGTGTCAGTGGGGAGATATTTTAAAAGTAAAACACGGAGGTGATGGAGGTTTTGCTCATCTTTCAGAATATATAGCCTTTTCCAATATATGACAAGAAATGAAGTTTTCCAAAGCACTTCCAAAAACGCGGTTATTTCGCGGTTTTCTCAAAAACGGCTCTGGCGATTATTTTAGTTTTTGTGTGCCGCGTGTTTATTTAGCTTATATTATCATAAAGTAAAGCCAAAAGTATTGTACTCGGACTTTTCATTTAGAATTGATACAAACGAGCCGTGAAAGAAGATCTTTAATACAGTGAACAACTAGTTTTTTTCACGTAATGTATATGTACCAAGTTTATGGCTATCAAAGTTTTTATATAATCTGCTGCACCTTCAATGCATATACATAGTTTTTAAAATTTTCAAATGCAACGTGCAAGCTCTAAAAGTTATCCAATTCAAGTGAAATATTGCAGAGATTATTTTTAGAGCAAAATCTATTATATTCCGCCCGGGGAAAAAAATTTGTTTCTTAACGAACAGCTTAATGTGCATAGTTTCAGAAAATTTCGATGAACACCTTAAAATATTAGTCGGACTGGTTCTTCAGTTCAAGGAAGCAAACCTAACTCTCAATCTAACTAAGAGCCAGTTTTGTGTTACCAGTGTGAATAATCTAGGATTCATAATAGGAAAAGGCGACATCTCAACAGACCCCTGATTATTTCAATTTTACCGTGGCCAACTTTAAAGAACCTCAAACAAGTTCGAGGTTTTCTCGGAATTTTTTAGGAATTTCGCAGATATTTCCTTTTCTATAACCTAAGGTATTAAAAAGAAACAAAAATTTGAATGGACGGCGGAGGCCCAAACAGCTTTTGAGTTGTGGAAGACTTGCGTCGGCTAAGAAATTTTTCGTACACCGTGATGCTAGCGACTTTGGTATCGGCGCTGTCCTTGTCCAACTGGATGAAGATGGTGGTGAAGGACCGATTGCTTAATGCAGCGCATCGTGATTATAGAACTGAGCGGGAATGCTTAGCTGCCACAGAAGCAATCGAGTGGTTTCGCTGTTACCTCGAACTACAGAAGTACGAAAGGGTTACCGACCATGCGAGCCTATTATGACATATGGAGCAACCGAATCTTTCGGGTCGCCTAGCAAGCAGGGCATTAAAAAGCAAGTTTTTCCATAAGACATCGTAAGGGGCGGATCACGTTGTTCCCGATATGCTATCCCGTCGAGATGAATTTGACGTGGCCAGGGTAGAATTAGGAAATCCACTGATAGATCTCAAATCACCACATTTCGAGGAAAACGAGTATAATCAGTCGAAAGAGCGTATACGACAATATCAAGAGAAATTACCAGATCTAAAAATGATCGACAGATACGTGTATATTCGAACTGAACAAGCAATTGGAGAGGAAGAGCAAGAACAAAACTCTTGGAAGTTGTGGATTCCCCTAAGTTTGCGTGATTCAGTCATGGTTAGGTTAGGTTGAAGTGGCTGCCGCAGAGGCAGACCTCTAGGCCAGTATTAAAAGGCCCGTTGTGATACCACCAACACAAGGAAAGTCAGTTCCGAGACCCTGCCATATGGAAAATCCCGGTATTATCGGAATTCTCCACATAGCAGAATCCCGGGACTGACGTTCCTAAACCGACAACGTTACTCTTCCTCGAACCTTTTAGATGATGCCATATGGAAAATCCTGGTATTATCGGGATTCTCCACATAGCAGAATCCCGGGACTGACATTCCTAAACCGACATCGATACTCTTCCTCGAACCTTTTAGATGAATTGATGAAGGCCATCAAGTCCTTTATGTCCAGGTCCGTGACCTGGCGTAAGCTAACCAGGAAGGGCACTCTCTAAAAGCTCCACCGTTTGCTCCTCCTCATCATCCTTGCAACTCTTACATCATCGTCGGTAGGGCACACCTAGTCTTTCTGCGTGCCTACCAATAAGGCAGTGCCCAGTTAATACGCCTATTAATATGGAGATTTCTCTTCTCCTTGCGGCATAACTATGTCTTGATCTTTTATGATCCCATTTCGGCCAGGTTTCTCTGGATATCCGGCATCCTGGAGATTACAGCCATCTTTCGTTGGCTTGGCGGAATGTGTACCCTTTCAGCATTAGCTTGCATGTGGCAAACGGCATACCTAAGCGCTCTTTATCCCGAAGAACCTGCTTGGTCGTGCCTGCCTCGCAAGTTCGTCTGCCCTACAATTTCCCTTAATGTCCCTATGCCCCGGGACCCATGTGAGGTTCACGCGATTCTCTTGGGCCATGTCTTGTAGATATCGACGACAGCTGAGCGTCAGTTCAGAGTTGAACGAATAAGAGCCAAGAGATTTGATGGCCGCCTGGCTGTCGCTGAATATAAAAATGTCCTGTCCGATAGTGTGTTGGCCTATCCAAGCCGCGGCGTCCATGATTGCTGAAACTTCAGCCTGGAAGACACTACAGTGATCAGGTAGTCTGCAGGAGAGCTCAAGGTTCAGAGCCTTTGAATAAACCCCTCCTCCAACTCTGCCGTCTAGCTTCGAGCCATCAGTATAAATGGAAGTGCCGCCATGACTGGCGGGACTCCGATCCGTGCTCTCCCATTCTTCCCTGCTGGGAATGTTGATTTTAAAACCGCAATCTCCGACTGTTGTGGTCGCACAACGATCTGTGCTCAGCGGAAGAAAGCTATAGGATCCCAAAATACAGGCGTGTCCAGTAGTGCTTGCGCCCCAGCCGCACGTTTCCCTTAGACGCAGAGCCGATGCTGCTGCCACCCGGTGCCCTTCCAGATCGAGTGGCAAAATGCCAAGAATGGCCTGGAGTGCTTCATTGGGCGTTGTTCTTAACGCACCGCTTATACAGATCATGCAAGATCTGTGTACTTTACCTAGCAGATTAAGGTTTGTTGCCTTGCTCAGCGAAGGCCACCATACCACAACTCCATAGAGCATGATTGGTCGAATGATTGCAGTGTAGATCCATTTGCATTCTTTGGGGCTGAACCCCCATTTCTTTCCAATGGCTCTTTTGCACGTGTAGAGTGCAATACACGCTTTCTTCTGGCGCTGAAGAACATTCTCCTTCCAGGTTAGTTTCCTATCCAGAACTGTGCCCAAGAACTTGGCTTTGTCAGCCAAGTTCAGGTGCACGTCATTCAGTTTTGGTAGTATTAGCGGTGGTATCTTATAGCGGTTGGTAAAGCGAACCAGTTCTACTTTTCCCGGGTTGATGCTCAGTCCGCAGCGCAAGCACCATGAGGAAACCTCTCGCAGTGCTCCTTGATCAATAAGTCCATTAAGAGACCTGCCTATGTCCAGACTTGTTAAAGCGGTGTTTATAGCATCAGGGCTTATGTTGTTGAAGGCTCCTTCAATATCTAAAAAGGCCGCAAGACAGTACTCCTTCTCATACAGCGATTTTTCAATAACAGAAACTAGGCTGTGAAGCGCAGTTTCTGTAGATTTCCCTTTGGTGTATGCATGCTGATAGCTACAGATCAGGTTGCTATCAATAGTAGAGGAGAGGTAGTCATTTATTATCCTCTCGAAGGTTTTGAGCTCAAAGGATGAGAGACTTATCGGCCTGTAGTCCTTGGGCTCGTAATGAGACGCCTTCCCCGCCTTAGGAATAAACACTACCATGGCACTTCTCCAGGAGCACGGAATGTAGCTAAGAGAAAGGCAGGCTGTATAGAGAAATACCCGCCATTTGGCTGATGTATCCAGCGTGTTTATGAGTTGTGCGGGAATAATCCCATCTGGCCCGGCAGCCTTGAACGGTTCGAAGCTTTTAACCGCCCACCTAACCTTTTCCTCCGTGATGGGTATGTATACAGCCAGGTTTGTTGTAGGTGCTACGGGTTCCTCATGCAAGTTCCCTGGGAAGTGCGTATTCAAGAGCAGCTCTAGGGTTTCCCTCTCCGTACTGGTCCAGGATCCGTCAGGTTTGCGCAAATAGCTTGTGGCTGTTTGAGTTTTTGAGAGCACTCGTCTAAGTCTCGCTGTATCGTCGACATTTTCGACCCCAGTGCAGAAATTTCTCCACGATACTCTCTTCGCCTGCCTCAGAGCTTTTTTGTAGGCCCTGGTTAGTTGTTAACAAATAATCAAACAACGACTCTCCTCTAGCATTGATATCGGAGCTTCCCCACTGGACGTGATGAGCATTGGCGTCAGTTCCGATAATAAGATGACCCATGGAAAAATTTGCCACCAGGTCTTTTACCTCCCTCTGTGGCGGAGGTTCTTCGGCGTCGTAGGGCATATAGACCGACGCCATCGTCAGACTGGTACTGTCGACTGTTAAACTGGCAGCTGTAACGTCACCATTGGTATAGTTGGGAAGAGAAAGGCATTCAGCTCAGACTTAACCAAAATACAGGCTCTAACCCTGCCCCCCTCGCTGGCTCGAATAAGCTTAAAACCCTTAGTCCCAAAACCGCAAATCCTTGAGCTGTTGACCCAGGGTTCTTGGATGAGGACTACATCTACGTCGCCTTTAGAGAGACGACTGGTTAAAGCAGCGGAGGCTGCTTTAGATTTGTGCAGGTTTATCTGAATCACCACCAACATGAGAGCGCTCAGACTTCCCTGCCACCGCCGTATCGTCGAGTTCCACCTCGTCTGGAGGCTTATCTTCCAACGACGATTTATTCAGACCACGGTTTGGCGTGGCAGAGATCCTACTAACTGTGGCAGTGTAAACATTGGTGCGCTCAGGACTAGCTGCTATCACTGTGACGTTGAGGTCTTCCCCGTCCAGTAGGCTGTCTCCCATCTCCGAGCTGTCCACTGCTCCTTCGCCATTTGACGTGGCAGTTACCATACTTTTCGAGTCGGACATCTCCGACTCCCCTTCCGGCACTGCGATGTCCGAGTCCTCCGGTGCAGCCGAAATAGCAGCGCGCTGTGCATCGCCGCGGTATACGTGAATCACGATCTGACCCATACCGTAGTGCACTCGTCCGTTGTACCGTTTAAGGGGCTCGAGTGCCTCCTTATTCAAGGTGAAGATCACTTTCCTATCAGGCCCTACCGCATCCTCGACCAGATTGACACCCCAGTCCTTCGTCGGGAGAGATGGGTTCATGATCCTCAGCATCCTGAGAATTATCTCAGGTTCAGCAGGGATAGCAGGAATCCACGCTCTTGCCCTTGGACGAGCCGGGATGTCCTTCCAGTCGACAACCTCGATTCTTGCCCCTTGGTAAATCTCACCTAGTCTTGCAGCTGCTGCCTTGTACAGTGCAACAGTTTTTGCATCCTCGCAAGCGAATACCTTGATTCGGCCCTGGTGCCATCCCGCATCAGAACCCATCGGAGTGGCACCCGGAGACTCATCCATAATGTCGAGAAGGGCATTACCGATAGCATTCCGGACGTACCGCCACTGGTCCCTAGGGATGGCCCAGCTTCCATTACCTCGGTCAATGACGCCTATGAGGATCCTATCCTTAGTCACTTCAGCAAAGCAGAGTTTACCCATTACGGGGGCGTGTTGCTGCCGCTTCGGGTGAGGTTTTAAATCCACGTCCGATCTCTGGCGTTTGAAGGGGTTTCCATTAACCTTCTTTGGCGCGTAATCGCTTTGGAAGTTCGGTAAGATAGCTTCAGCCATCTCCACCGTCTTTCTAGCATTCGGCGATAGCGTCTCTTGTGAAATACCCTCGTATTTCTTCAAAATCCTTGCGGCCGCTCTTTTGTCCAAGTACTCAGAGCGACTGGGAGATGTCTTTTGGGGTAAATTTCGACCCGTAGTTGCCATCGCGGTCGTTCCCTTATTTGGATCTCTGCATTTTCCTCCTCTGCTGTGCAGTATACATTGTTGTATCTTTAGTTTTAGGGTTTTTGTTACTATCTTTCATCTTGTTTAGGAAGAGTAAGGGAAATGCATCGTCCACCGCGGCAGAGCCCTATACCGCGGTAAGGCCATAGTTAATCTCCGAGGCGGCCCGGTATCAGAGAGGCTCCGTTCGATTACAGCCACGATTTGCCTCCCGGCTGCAAACGTCCAATAGGCACTTGGTCGCATAACACCCTGGATTGGGAGGGGGATGATCTTAGTCGTCGCGCCAGAGAGGCTTGGCTTCTCTCGTGATGTAGTACCGGCGGCGCTATGATCACAAGGGCAGCGTAGCCCTGTGGCTATCGACTTAAGCCCTCGTACCGCGGCAAGGTATCCACCCTTCACGAGAGGTGATTCAGTCATACAGGCAGGTCATAATCAGGAAACTGCTGCTCATATTGGCATGGATAAAACGATTGAACTAATAAGAAGGAATCTGTATTGTTCCGGTTTAGTGAGGGACGTGAGTAGCTATATTCGTAATTGTGAGATCTGCAAGAGTATGAAGCTCCTAATTTGATAACACGACCACCCATGGGAACTCAAATCAAATGAACGCGCAATTACTTTCTTTACGTACCAATTTCGTTTTAAACTCAAACTTCTTGATTTTGGAAGTAAACCTTCCGGTCTAAACGTTTTCAATCAGAAGAGGGTATCTCACACTTTGCCTTGGTTGAGTTTTTAATTCAAAACAAAAATTATTGAAATCAGCTGTAGAAAACTTAGTGTTTAGGCTCGAATTTCTAACCGTGTACCAATTGAAAAAACAAGGCGCCCTAATATACGTAGGCAAGTAGAAATTACACAATGCGCCGAAAGCAAACACACAAGGTGATTTAACTTATTATTATTGAAGTAAAAGTAGTCAATGGGGGCAATTTACAAAAACGTTTTCTCTCCAACCTAGTACGTATTTTTTCTAAAACCATACACGTAGGAATATGTATACAAACCAAGGTATGAAACCGATTAAAATAACGTTCCGGTTTCGGTCTTGTAACGTGTTTCGGTTTTGGTTACGGTTTCGTTCTTCAACATTTATTTCGGTTTCGGTTACGGTTTTGTTCCGGTTTCGGTTTCCAAAAAAAAAACACGAACACTATAAATTTTACTATTAAAAAACTTAATTACCCTGCCAACTAGATCTGGGCCTGGATTCTCTAACAGTGAGTTTTGAAATTTTAACTTTTTCACCATTTAAAATATATAGGAAAAAAGTGTACATTTCAAAATTCACAGTTAGAGAATCCAGGGCCTGGCCATGGTGAAAACAGAATCAGAAATTAGAGCTGTGCAATACCAAAAATGACTGTGGGCAAAGGTATGCATCGAAATACCAAAGCATAGTTCGATATAAATCTATAATTCGAAAACTTCCAACACTAATTAGCACCTTCAACATGGGTAGAACCTCGGAACCATAGAACCTCGCTGAACAAAATTGTGCGCTTTTTTGGTAAGCCCAGTAATTTCCCAAGATTTTATCCGCTGCTGGTTAGCAGGGTATGTAGGTCTGCACTTTTTTCCTGCGGTCATGATGGCATTTTTCCTATATACGATATATATCGTAATAATAAATACTAGTATATCCCGTGGTCGAAATTCGACCAATTTAAAATAGTTGAACTTATTCAAGCATCTGATCAACTTTTTGTCATTAGCTGCCTTTAGGCCCGTGGCCGAACCTCGACCAACTTAAATGTATACATTAAAAACTCATCTATAGGCAAAATGAGGCCATCAAAGAATTTAAAAAATAGTGGCTGTTATTATATAATAAAAATATTAAATTACAGCAGCCCTTTCCAAAATTATTTATGGCAAATGCCATGCAAATATTCGGATTTCGAGATTTTAATTTGCACTTGAATAATCGGATGATGAGATTGTGCTTAACAAATAGCCACTAATTTATGCAATCGTTTTGTCTCAAACGGTAGAAATCACTACAATTTATAGAAGTAATCTACCGAAGTCCGATAAATAGACTACTGTGTTTGAAAAAATTTCGCAACTTCGATCTTATATCATCAAAAATTAGACAAAAAAACCCAAATTGAATAAGCGGTTATCGCATTTCTATAATGGGTGGTATGTATGCATATGCTTTCCGTCAACTAAAAATATTCAGCAATTTTTTTCTCGAAAATAGATATCACAAACATAAAAATTTTAAAAAAGTCAAGATAAGAAATTTTTATATATTGAAAAAAAAAATTGGCCGATAGCTCTACTTGAACCATTAACCGCTCGACCACTACCCCCGACGATTCCCACTGGGCTATCGCTTTATGTACAAATTGATTGTCAGATAACCAATTCAAGTGGTATGAGAAATTTTCATTCGCTTATTACAGATAAATGAAGCAGGATTGGTTATATATTAGATAATTGTGCACTGCCTTAGAGGTATGCCAACAAATCCATATGCATTTCATTAATATTTATGCATATTTAGTATGGGTTTAAGTTTGGCAAATATTTATATGTAAAATTTGTTAGCCTATTAATATAATAGATTTTTGACGCTATGTATGAATGAAATTTCTGCAAAACAAATTCTAAAAGTCAAATATACTTTTTTTATTAGGAAAATATTAGAATGGAAAATTAAATATAGGTTTGTTTTTGGGCTGCTCTAGCTTACTTTAGATTGAGATATTTCACAAAATCGTGTTTAACGAACACTTTTCTTGCTCTAGGTTCCTCTATCTTTTGTTTCATGAGTACGTTCAAAACAAAACTAGAGTAATCTAGATCACAAATTTCTGCTCTAGCTTTTTTTATGGAGTAAGTTAGAGCAGAGAAGTAATTGTCAGTCAGGAAAAATAAAATTTTTGAAAACTTCAAAAAAATTAGTTTGCAAGAAAATCAATGTTTTCGTATACGTGAATTTGCATTAATTTTGAAGATTTAAACAAAAAAACCAAATAAAAAGAAACTATCGAGATTCAAGTGTTTCATGGCATTTCTGCTCTGAGTTGCTCTAAGTTGCTCTATTTCTAGTTTGACAGCTGCCCTGCTCTGCTCTGCTCTAACCTGCTCTGATCTTCTTTTTGGTCAGTAAACAAACCTTATGTAAATCGTCAAAAACGTAACTTTTTCTAGCTTCATTCAAAGTTCCTCTTTCAGTATTTTGATACTAAGGTCAAACGTAACAATATTGCATGGAAATTTTTCGGGGTACTTGTTTGTCAAAGAAAATACCAATATACCCACTAAAAGAAATTACCCATTAAAAAAATTCAAAAACGTTTGGAACCGGTTCCGGCTTTTGAAACGGTTTCGGTTTCGTTCTTTTTCAGATCAAAATAACGGTTTCGGTTTCGGTTTTAAAAAGTTAATCGGTTTTAATCGGTTACGGTTACGGTTTCAGTCCTTGATACAAACATGTATGTACATACGTTTACTTGTTTTATGTAGTGGCCAAACCAGAGAGAATCAAAGAGATTCCTTCTATCGGTCATTACCAAAACTAAACGCATAACACAGTTCGGAAAGCAGGAAATATAATAAAATTCTGGGTATCAATAAATGCTAGTAAGATACATTGCAATCGGAAGTACGAAATCGCCTTGGGATGGACAATGACGACAAACAGTCATATCAATGTTGTAAGGGACGATGTGTTTGTCAGGCAGGGGGTTTATTGTAATGTGCATGAAGCCGTAAAAAACAGAACGCAGCCCATCAATAAAAAGTGCGACACATAAAATGCTGATAGAAGTTAATACACACACTAGAATCTAGTGACTAGATGAATGGGTAAAAAAAAAGAAAAGAATAGACAAATGCCAAACCAAGTTGACTATCATACATATGGCTGATTCCTTGTTAACTGACATATTTCATATCGACTTTTTTGAAATGTCCATGTTACGAGAAATTACTTTTGAAAGTGTATACAGTGTAAATGGGGTTTAAGGAATATTATATAGTTTTGTAACAAGTATGACATAACCCCTTATAAGAACACCTATTTGCTGGAAATTGAAACAATTTTTTTTTATTTATTTGTGTTTAATTAAATATTTAATCAAAAATTTATTAATTAATGATATCAAAACGGAATTTTTCACAGCAGATTTGATCCCGGACATTAATGGGATGAATAGTTTTGCCGTTTAAGCGAAATTTCGCGGAATTTTGGTAAAATTTAAAACAGACTTTATATTTTGCGGTATGAACAATATGCTCAAAGTAGCTTTATTCATGTATTAACACTAAATAACAGTTAATACAAAAATATTTAATATTAGAAGATAAGTGAATCCTTAAAAAATTGATTTTTTTCGTCGCTCTTGGATTTGCCGCTTCATCAGTTTACCAAATTTTTTTTTTAAACGAAAGATTTTGAGATTTGCAAGAGTGTACTTTCACCAGATTTTTAATTTTGGTTTGTTAAAATTTTTTTTTTAGTGGGAAAAGTGTGGGGAAATTGCAAATTTTGAAAACGCGATATTATCCTGCTCCAGTTGGCACACTTTAAAAAATTAAAATTTAAAACAGACTTTATATTTTGCGGTATGAACAATATGCTCAAAGTAGCTTTATTCATGTATTAACACTAAATAACAGTTAATACAAAAATATTTAATATTAGAAGATAAGTGAATCCTTAAAAAATTGATTTTTTTCGTCGCTCTTGGATTTGCCGCTTCATCAGTTTAACAAATTTTTTTTTTAAACGAAAGATTTTGAGATTTGCAAGAGTGTACTTTCACCAGATTTTTAATTTTGGTTTGTTAAAATTTTTTTTTTAGTGGGAAAAGTGTGGGGAAATTGCAAATTTTGAAAACGCGATATTATCCTGCTCCAGTTGGCACACTTTAAACGGAAAAGTCTTCCTCAAAATATGTTTGGGAGTTATGTTAAATAAATAAAAATATGTCGGCTTGTCTGGTTCCTGCAGCGCGTAGGTAAATTTTTCTCAAAAAACACATTTTCATACAATCCCGAAAATTGCTTGTAAATACCGTCGGTATTTACAGCAATAGACTACAAGTCAAAAAAGCAACAAAGAGTTTAATGTTATAAATGGAAAAATATTCGCGCTTAATTAAGCATAGAAAATTCTTTCATAGGTTTCACACCAAGTCCTAAAATTCGCAAATCTTTCATATAAGTTAGCATTGAAATTAAAGAAATGTTCTATATGGAAGTATAAATATATGCATAAATGGACACTGAGAAGGGTTTACCTTCAAGCTGGGTAGTGGCCTAAGGTGCTAGAACTTCTAGAATACAAGTCACTACAGTGTGGTGGGTTCGACTCTCACAATGCCGGGAAGAAAAGTCCTTGAAGAGATGTAACTCCAGTATCATCGAAACATATGTCGGCTTGTCTGGTTCCTGCAGCGCGTAGGTAAATTTTTCTCAAAAAACACATTTTCATACAATCCCGAAAATTGCTTGTAAATACCGTCGGTATTGACAGCAATAGACTACAAGTCAAAAGCAACAAAGAGTTTAAATGTTATAAATGGGAAAATATTCGTGCTTAATTACACTGAACCAAAAACGTACATGTTTTTTACGAACAAAGTTTCGTAGAAGTTCACGCTGATTTTTTCTTAGAATTATTTTGTGGTCATTTTGCACCAATTTCGGGGATATATTGTTGTTATTTTGTGGTCATTTTTTGAATAATTTGGTGTCATTTTGTGGTCATTTTCGGGTAATTTTGGGAATATTTTGGAGTTATTTTGTGGTCATTTGGGACTAATTTCGGGGATATATTGTTGTTATTTTGTGGTCATTTTTTGAATAATTTGGTGTCATTTTGTGGTCATTTTCGGGTAATTTTGGGAATATTTTGGAGTTATTTTGTGGTCATTTGGGACTAATTTCGGGGATATATTGTTGTTATTTTGTGGTAATTTTTTGAATAATTTGGTGTCATTTTGTGGTCATTTTCGGGTAATTTTGGGAATATTTTGGAGTTATTTTGTGGTCATTTGGGACTAAATTTGATGATATTTCGAGGTCATTTATTTTGTGGTCATTTTTGGAATTTTTTGGGCTCATTGTGTGGTCATTTTGGGGTTATTTTGTGGTCATTTTGGACTAATTTCGGGGATATTTTGGTGCTTTTTTGTGGTCGTTTGGGGATATTTTGGGGTCAGTTTGTGGTCATTTTGGAATGGCTCCCAGATATGGGTGGTAGAAGGAAAACCTTTGTCGCCGAATATCAGGAAGACGGTGGAGCTAGCTCTAATAATCAATTCCGGAATTCCCTTCAAATGCCAGAGATCGGACGGGGAGTTAAAACCCCACCCGAAGCGGCATCAAAACACCCCCGGAGAGGGCAAACCAAGCTTTGCTGAAGTGACCATGGACGGGATCGTAATAGGCATCCTTGACCGAGACAACGACAGTTTGGCCATCGCCAAAGACCGGTGGTGGTAGGTCCTGTACGTAGCCGGAAGACCTAGTTACGACCTTTACAACGGCGCTCTCAAATGCCCTCGATAAGGCCTGTCCAGTGCCAAAACCACGCTGTAAACATAGGCCACACTGGTGGAGGAAACAATTTAATAAGGCCAAGAGCCTTCGCAAGGAGACAGGCGAAGAGAACTTTGTGGAGAAATGTTTGTACTGCGGTCGAGAATGTCGACTATACAGCGAAACTGAGACGAGTGCTCTCAAGAACTCAAACAGCTACATATAGGCTATTTGCGGAGACCTGCCGGATCCTGGACCAGCTCGAAACCTGAAACGCTGGAGCTGTTCTTGATTACACACTTTCCAGAGAACTCGCATGTTGCACTCTTAGCACCTGCAACAAACCTGGCTGCTCACATTTTCATCACGGAAGTAGGGGTAAGGTGAGTAATTAAGAGATTATGAGATTATCCTCGCACAACTCCGCACACGTTGGAAATGGTTGGTTTTCCCATATGCAGCTTGTCTGGCTCTTAACTACAATATTCAATAAAAACGTACAATAATAATAAATAATTGAAACTTCAGTTTTGTACAATTTGAAGTTTTTTTTTACATTTGACGTTCACCGCTTTCTGTTTTTTGAACTGGCAACAAAATGTTTCAGGCGAACTAGTTTGTTCGCTATCCATAATCATTCGAGCTAGGCGACTCGCCAAATAAAGCGACTCGAATAACTCAAGCGACTCGCGAACCGTAATGGGCCCCTTAATACAGAATTTTGTAATACAGAACATTGTGGGATATTCATTGTCAAAGTTAGGTATGGTTATTAATTAGTAAAACTTTTTACACATTTTGAGTATATGAACCCCATTGTTTTTACCATGTTCGTACATATGTACATTAGACTGGGCCAAAATTTTTTTTTTGTTGTTTTCAAAAATTATATTGATTTTCTTTTTAAGAAAGGTGAAAAAAAAATTTTTAAACTAAAGTCTAGTTTAGATTTTACAGACTTTACCTCATATTTGGTATTAAAACGGTATTTGTTTCTTTTAGCACCCAACTACTAATACATTAGCTAAAATTATACAGAGCAAAAAGTCACATAAAATGCCCTCTAAATCAGAAGGATTTCTCTATGATATTTTTCCAATAAGATGCCCGTCTTATTATGACTGGGTGTCTCTTTTTAATAAAACTGAGTAGATAATCACATAATATTAAGAAGATTTCCTTTTTAATATTTCAAATTAAAAAAAAAAAATTAACGCTCAACCCAGATGTCTAGTCTAGTCTAATCTACACTACCATGCCATCGTATACTTAACTTGCCAACGTCTAAAATTACACATTTGTTCTTTTTGCCTCACCACATGTCCAATTGCCTTATTGCTTTCACCGCGAATCGAACTAAGAATTATTAACTGCTGAACGGAGATCTCTACCATGTTGTTGTTGTTGTTGTTGTTAACAATGCATTGCCCTGTCTAGAGTGTATGATCATTCCGAAGATCTTCATCAAGCTCTTCTAAGGGGAGTCCATGATGAGATCTCTACCATGATGCTATCGTGTACTTGTGCTTGGTTGCGTCGAATTACACATTTGAAGAAGGCACACCTGAATTTGAATTAATAAGGGCTCTTTTAAAAATATATAGTTTTCCTTTTCAATAAATTCAATATGAATCTAGTGAAAATAAGAGGATGTTGTCATTGATTTACTTTAAACAGGTTTTCTCATAAAAACTAGCAGATTTCTCCTAACAATTGAACGTTTTTGACAAAAGTACATAAAAAATTCATAAATAAGAAGCTAACTCCTTCTTTTTAGCCGATTTTCTTTTCAATAAATTTGAGAAGATATTCAAGCTAAAATCTAGAAGATTTCCTAGCACAAATTTCTTCAAATTTGTCCCCACTCGCTCTCCTCGGTCAAAAAGCTTTTTTAGGGAGATAAAAAAGCGCTTCCGGATTCATGATCCTAAGGCCAAAAGCCGTCTTTTGAGCCCTCCCCCATAATTTTAGCTAATTTATTAGCAGTTGGGTGCTAAAGGAAACAAATCTATCTATATATAAATACGCCACATGAAAAAGTTTAGGAACCTCTGTGAGCGAACCGTTTGACCGATTTAAATGAAAAATTCACCGATGGAAAGGAAATTGAAAAATCTGAGTTATGGCGGTATAATTTCAGGGGCGTCCCCGAAATTAAAGGATGGGGGTACGGGGCTAGCGACCCCACGGTCCCCTAAAGACTTTATTAGTCAAATTTTCGATCACAAGCGATACTAGTACCATTAAAACGACAAACCATTGTTGTGAAACACCATTTACCTGAATATATTTTTGAAGAAATTTTCTCAGACTAGAATTTAAAAAAAGCAGAATTTTGTTCAAGCAGAATTTTTTTGCAATTTACAGAATTTTGTCACCCAGAATTTTGTAATACAGAATAATGACACACTCCCGTTTTTTTTTTATCGATGGGGACTTTTGCAGCTTTCTTCCTTGGGGTGAACCTAAGCTTTCCAAAAAAAATTGTCCCTGTCGGACAAAAATATTACTGGAAGTTGCAATTTTCTGTTGCTTATAAAAAATTTCAAAAACTCGTAAAATTCAGTAAATTTTTTTTTTATTATACACGTCTATTATTCGGCCTCGGTTATTCGACCTTTTCAGCCGAAGCGGAAGCCGAATAAAAAATACTAGCCGAATAAGCCGAATACCGAAACTTGGCGGAATATCCGGTCGGACACTAGTATATATAGATAAAAGTAAGTCTTATTTTTTCAATTTCAATTTATTTCTTAGTTTTGACATAGTAAGGCTGAGTCTTGTAGTAGTACGTCTTCTTTAAAAATTCGATAACAAATACAACTTAAAAGGTAAAACTATTATAATTTTAAATTAATACTAAATATGAAGAAACAGAGGAGCGAGAGAGAGATTAGAGAGAGAAAATCAGAAGTAGTTAGATACTGCACTTTTAAAACTCCTTTCATGCTTTATAAATTTTATTCCAATAGGCAATGAGTTCCATAGTTTTATGATACTAACAAAGAACATACGCTGAGATTCCAAGTAAGTACACAGAGCCAAAAATGCCTAATAAAATTAATAAGATTGTCTTCATGATCAGTTTTTGGGCAAAGGGGTAGTCGCAACGGTGGAAACGAAGAAAGAACTATAAGGAAATCTTTTTGGTTTTAAGAAGAATTCTTATTAAAAAAACTATACATTTAGTACAAAGGTGTAGTTAGACGCTGGAAATTATTAGTATACGATGGCCGGATGGTTAGCAGCTGGGTTTAGCAATCGAAAAATTGTAAGTTCGATTCTCTCTCTTTTTTTCCTAATTAGAAATGTTAAAAAGAAATCTTCTTAAATATATTTATGAGATTTTCCTTTGAAACATTAACAACTATACACATATCAGTAATTAGATGCTAGAAATCAAAAGGGAGCGATGGCCTGATGGTTAACAGCTGGGTTTATCATTCCGAAAATTGTAAGTTCGATTCTCGGTGAGGGCGATATCATTTTATTTTTCATTTAAAATGTTAAAAAGAAAATCTTAATAAAATTAAAAATACGGTCTCTACAATAATAAGAAGCACATCTTCTTGAAGAAAATCTATAGAGATATCTTATGACTTTTGTTCGATTTTATTAGGCATTGTTGGCTCTGTGTATAAGTCGGAACGATGAGATTTGATAGGTACAATGGTTCATGTGTGTATATTCACGGAGAGAAATCTATGGATGGAACATCCATAATTATTGATATCACATTAAATAAAAATTTATAATTCTGTCCCATCAATGAATATGGATGTTTCATCAATGCTTTTTTGATAGATCATTATTGAAATGTTATCCATATAAACTTTTGATAAATTCTAAATAGTTTAAAAAAACAAAATTTTATATAATTTGACATCTGGTTTCAGTAAGATTCGAACCCTGCTCCTCTGGCACGTTAGCCCAGTATACTACCATTCGGCTACGGCATTTTATAAAATTTTTAGAAAAATGTTCAATCATAAGAAATTTAAAAAATTTTGAATTAAAAAAAAAAACGCTCCAACAAGTTGTAATATTGTTAGGAAATCCATAGTAAAAATTGTTGAACTATTATGATTATGCGTCCCAGAAAAATTTACATTTCGCCAATATATGTATATTAATGCGCTGTCTCCACCATTATTACTATGCAGTAAATATGGATATGGATATACCGACAATAGAAATTCATATCACGACCATATATATTGACGTGCCGTTCAAATATATTAGCATTCTATCCATAAATCTATTATATATAAATGCGCAAACATAACCCTCCCTTTTTTGCAATAACCACAATTCTAAGGTATATAAAATTTGGTATGTATCGATATGGCTCGTCGAGCAGGGTGGCCGAAAACAAACCAAAAATTAAAAAAAATTTCAATGCTAACTTATATGAAAGATTTGCAAGTCAAAAAAAGCAACAAAGAGTTAAATGTTATAAATGAAAAATATTCGTGGTTAATTAAGTATGAAAATTCTTTCATAGGTTTCACACCAAGTCCTAAAAATTCGCAAATCTTTCATATAAGTTAACATTGAAATTAAAGAAATGTTCTATATGGAAGTATAAATATATGCATAAATGGACACTGAGAAGGGTTTACCTTCAAGCTGGGTAGTGGCCTAAGGTGCTAGACCTTCTAGCATACAAGTCACTACAGTGTTGTGAGTTCGACTCTCACAATGCCGGGAAGAAAAGTCTTTGAAGAGATGTAACTCCAGTATCATCGAAACATATGTCGGCTTGCCTGGTACCGCGTAGGTAAATTTTTCTCAAAAAACACATTTTCATACAATCCCGAAAATTGCTTGTAAATACCGTCGGTACTTACAGCAATAGACTACAAGTCAAAAAAAGCAACAAAGAGTTAAATGTTATAAATGAAAAATATTCGTGCTTAATTAAGTATGAAAATTCTTTCATAGGTTTCACTCCAAGTCCTAAAAATTCGCAAATCTTTCATATAAGTTAGCATTGAAATTAAAGAAATGTTCTATATGGAAGTATAAATATATGCATAAATGGACACTGAGAAGGGTTTACCTTCAAGCTGGGTAGTGGCATAAGGTGCTAGACCTTCTAGCATACAAGTCACTACAGTGTTGTGAGTTCGACTCTCACAATGCCGGGAAGAAAAGTCCTTGAAGAGATGTAACTCCAGTATCATCGAAACATATGTCGGCTTGCCTGGTTCCTGCAGCGCGTAGGTAAATTTTTCTCAAAAAACACATTTTCATACAATCCCGAAAATTGCTTGTAAATACCGTCGGTACTTACAGCAATAGACTACAAGTCAAAAGCAACAAAGAGTTTAGATGTTACAAATGGAAAAATATTCGTGCTTAATTAAGCATAGAAAATTCTTTCATAGGTTTCACACCAAGTCCTAAAATTCGCAAATCTTTCATATAAGTTAGCATTGAAATTAAAGAAATGTTCTATATGGAAGTATAAATATATGCATAAATGGGCAATGAGAAGGGTTTATCTTCAAGCTGGGTAGTGGCCTAAGGTGCTAGACCTTCGGCTTGTCTGGTTCCTGCAGCGCGTAGGTAAATTTTTCTCAAAAAAGACATTTTTATGTACAAATTATTATGACTATTTTTTTGGGGTTGTTTGGTACTAGATTGAAATGGTTTTGTGCCCCGACGATCAACCTCAACTAACTTGCTTGAGTTCACCTCTCTTGTTATGGACGGTTTTTTGAAAGGTAACCAAACGGATGTAGTCTACACCGATTTCAGCAAAGCTTTCGACTCTGTCAACCATGCGCTTTTAATTCATAAACTTGATTTATTGGGATTTCCACATCAATTATTAATATGGCTTACTAATTATCTTACATGCAGAACTTAACAGGTGTTGTTTAAAAATACTCTGTATACCTCCATTGACGTAACTTCCGGTGTCCTTCAGGGTAGTCATTTACGTACCTTGCTTTTTACCCTGTTCATTAATGACCTACCCCAAACCATCACTCATTCGCGAACACTTATGTATGCGGATGATGTAAAACTTTGTTCCACATATTCGCCCACTGTACCTTCCCGTGGCGATCTATTTAAAGCCAATTTGGAGTCATTTCGCCGCTGGTGTTCAGTTAATTTATTAATCCTGAATAGCTCGAAATGCAAGTTAATGACTTTTCATCGAGTAAAGCCGGTTTTGGTATCCTATTTACTAAACGACACTCTTTTGAAACGTATATCTGTTGTAACTGATCTGGGTGTTCTTTTCGACCCTAAACTTAGTTTTAATATGCACATCTCATATATAGCTAATAAAGCCATGGGTGTGCTTGGTTTTGTTAAAAGATGGGCTAAAGAATTTGATGAGCCGTACCTCACGAAAGTCCTTTACACATCGCTGGTTCGTCGAATACTTGAATATTGCTCGTGTGTCTGGTGCCCCTTATATAAAGTTTATATACAGCGGATTGAGTCAGTACAAAAGCAATTTTTGATTTTTGCTTTGCGTGGTCTTAATTGGAATCCAAATATTCATCTGCCTCCTTATAGGCTTCTCCTCTTAAATTTACTTTCTTTGGAAAGTTGAAGGATTTTACTAGGTGTAATGTTCCTCCATAAACTGATTATTGGTGAAATTGACTCATCCGACCTGGCTAGCCGACTGAGTTTTGCTGTTCCTTCTAGGACATCCAATTTCAATTACCTCTTTGTCGTCAAAACTTTGCAAAAAACAACCCTCTGAATATTTGGTGTTCATACTACAACGACTTATATAGCTGTATCAGCTTTGAATGCGATACAAAATGCAATACTTGCACTCGTTGTTTGTCAGTATTTCAATAATATTCGAACCCTGTAACGCTGCGTGAAATTGCGTCCATTCCGCCAGCACCACTAATAATATCCTTAATTAAAATAAACAAGTCATCATTATCATTTATTGGCGCTTAACCGCCTAAGCGATTTTGGCCGTCGCCTATCAAAGCACGCCAGTCATTCCTTTTTAGCGATAACTGACGCCAATTGGAAACCCCAAGGGAGTTCAAGTCATCCTCCACCTGTTGTTTCCATCTCAGTCGAGGCCTCCCCCTTCCTCTGCTGCCGAATTCGGGTGACGATTGGAAAACCTTCTGGGCTGGAGCTTCTTTGTCCATTCGCATGACGTGACCCAGCCAGCGGAGCCTTTGGGCTTTAATTCGCTGGACTATGGTCAGATCTGCGTAAAGCTCGTACAGCTCATCGTTAAATCTCCTTCGATACTCGCCGACGGCATCACGGGAAGGACCATAAATCTTCCGGAGAACTTTTCTCTCAAATACTCCAAAGGCCATCTCATCTTCTCTTGACATTGTCCATGAATCTGAGCCATACATCAGGACAGGTATGATGAGAGACTTATAGAGCGCGATCTTTGTTCTTCGAGAGAGGACTTTACTTCTCAATTGCCTACTCAGTCCAAAGTAGCACTTGTTCGCAAGAGTGATTCTCCGTTGGATTTCTAGACTGATATTATTTTCGGTGTTAATGCTGGTTCCCAAATAGACGAAGTCCCTCACAGTTTCAAATTTGTAACTATCAACAGTGACGTGGCTGCCAAGGCGCAGGTGCGCCGATTCTTTCTTTGATGACAGCAAATACTTCGTCTTGTCCTCGTTGACCGCAAGACCCACTTTTTTCGCTTCTTTATCCAGTCCAGAGAAGGCAGCGCAGGAAACAACATGCTAACAGCTCTTTTTATTTGTGCGCGGAATCGCGTCCATT
This sequence comes from Campiglossa producta, assembly GCA_964058755.1. Taxonomy (NCBI): domain Eukaryota; kingdom Metazoa; phylum Arthropoda; class Insecta; order Diptera; family Tephritidae; genus Campiglossa; species Campiglossa producta. The sequence goes on along the minus strand of CAXKVI010000003.1, from coordinate 78,794,084 downwards.
CCGCCAGTAAAACTCTTATGGCTCCTAGTATACTTGAAGTACATATGTTGCTCGGAATCGCGTCCATTCCGCCAGCATAAACAACTTTTTCAGTCAACACTTACTGAATTCTACGTACAATGCTTAAAAAATCGACCTCTACAACCATCCAGATGGTCCTTCCCAACAAACATCAACGTTTGAGAAAACATCTATTCTCAACTTTTTCTCAAATGTTGTTTATATAACAGGATTATTTGTTGAACTATATTAATTAAAAAAATAGTATGTAAAATTTAACTGCATAAATGGAAACTCGCTTTTTATTAAAATGGGTATTTGTTTTGCATGATTGGCATCTCTGAATAAATATTTCAATGAGACCATGTGGATTCCATTTGTATCCACTCATCAGGGAAAATCCCACATTAAAAATGAGCCTTTTAGGTGGAGAACGCTATCAACGGTTATTTCGTCTCAAATTAAAAACGATCGTTTGAGAAGATGGTTGGTTCTCAAATGCATCTCAAATTGAGATTAGCTAAAAATGTCTGTTGGGTTATGATTTCTACATAACTATACATGCCTGAATCGATCAATTGGAGACACTGCCTTCCTGCTAGCTGGAAATAATATTATAAATAAACTAATAACTGTATACTTTTCTTGACTTATGTTAATAATACTTTTGTTATATCTTATATATTTTTTTACAATATTGTTTCTGTTGTGTAATATAAGTTGTGATATTAACAGTCGACCGCGTTATGCTAGTGGCGACTTTAAATAAATAAATGAAATGAAATGAAATATAATATAATTTTTAATTTTTTTGTGATTTCAGGCTTCGTAAAACTTCTTTTTCAAATATTGAAATTTCATTAATTTTACTTGTTCAAACCAGACCTGTTAATAATTGATTACTAATCGGTAATGATTAGCAGTTTCATTGATTATTTTTTGAGAAGCCATTATCACATCATTAGGATTGATTACCAATTACTTTCACTTTTTAATGATTATTTTTCAATTGATTAAAAAAAAATATCAAAAAAAAAAAATAAAAATAAAAATAAAAAAAAATTTAAAAATTTAAAAAATATCGAATTTTTTTGATTTTTTTCCAGTACTGTTGTAGAAAAATATGTACATACATAAATATTCACTTGCACAAACATACAAATGTATAGAGGTGAAGCAAGAAGTTCTTTTATATAAATGCATGTATTCATGCACATAAATATCCCTGGAGGAAAAATCTCGAAATCTTTCGGGCTAGTTCTCATCAAGTGGTCGAACTTGAACCTGACCAGAAGACTGGCGCTTTTGCACATTCAGTCTATTATTTTTAAAAAGGTATATGTAATATGGAATGATAATGATGATACATAAATATAGGTGTGTTCGGCCAGCGTTACAAAGCGTTTACTGAAAAAGTGTTCGACTAGCATAAAATTTTATGAAAAGGGAGCGGATTTTGACAGTTCATTTCGTGAGAGAGCTGTAAGCGTTTACTTGACAAAAATCACCCAGTAGAGCTTGCAAGTGAAACAGCTGATCAAATTGAACAGCTGATAATCATCAAGCCTCTAAAAAGTTTATAATTTTTAATTTAAAATTTTCAAAGTGCAAGTTATTTGATAATAAAAGAATAAAAGTTTTATGTAAAGTAATTAACAATATATATATAGGTTTGTATATAGGTTTGTATGAAATGGTTACATTTTGTAGGAAGTTGTGATGAAGGAACAAAAATGAGGAAAAAGGTTGTTGCTGCCATTCTTATGTCGGTGACGGATGATTCTTCGTGCACTAATGGTATTTGCGGCAGTGTTCAACGTACAAAGGAAAGAATAACCTTATCTTCTCACCTATTTGGACTTTTGGGAATGTTCCTGGAGAACATTGCACATTTAATTGCTTTTTATTTTCCATTTTAAACAGAATTAATTTAAAAAGCCGCAAACGCTTGTATCTAAAAAATTGTGCAATTTCAATTACCTCTTTGTCGTCAAAACTTTGCAAAAAACAACCCTCTGAATATTTGGTGTTCATACTACAACGACTTATATAGCTGTATCAGCTTTGAATGCGATACAAAATGCAATACTTGCACTCGTTGTTTGTCAGTATTTCAATAATATTCGAACCCTGTAACGCTGCGTGAAATTGCGTCCATTCCGCCAGCACCACTAATAATATCCTTAATTAAAATAAACAAGTAATCAGCAGGAAACAACATGCTAACAGCTCTTTTTATTTGTGCGCGGAATCGCGTCCATTCCGCCAGTAAAACTCTTATGGCTCCTAGTATACTTGAAGTACATATGTTGCTCGGAATCGCGTCCATTCCGCCAGCATAAACAACTTTTTCAGTCAACACTTACTGATTTCTACGTACAATGCTTAAAAAATCGACCTCTACAACCATCCAGATGGTCCTTCCCAACAAACATCAACGTTTGAGAAAACATCTATTCTCAACTTTTTCTCAAATGTTGTTTATATAACAGGATTATTTGTTGAACTATATTAATTAAAAAAATAGTATGTAAAATTTAACTGCATAAATGGAAACTCGCTTTTTATTAAAATGGGTATTTGTTTTGCATGATTGGCATCTCTGAATAAATATTTCAATGAGAGCATGTGGATCCCATTTGTATCCACTCATCAGGGAAAATCCAACATTAAAAATGAGCCTTTTAGGTGGAGAACGCTATCAACGGTTATTTCGTCTCAAATTGAAAACGAACGTTTGAGAAGATGGTTGGTTCTCAAATGCATCTCAAATTGAGATTAGCTAAAAATGTCTGTTGGGTTATGATTTCTACATAACTATACATGCCTGAATCGATCAATTGGAGACACTGCCTTCCTGCTAGCTGGAAATAATATTATAAATAAACTAATAACTGTATACTTTTCTTGACTTATGTTAATAACACTTTTGTTATATCTTATATATTTTTTTACAATATTGTTTCTGTTGTGTAATATAAGTTGTGATATTATCAGTCGACCGCTTTATGCTAGTGGCGACTGTAAATAAATAAATGAAATGAAATGAAATATAATATAATTTTTAATTTTTTTGTGATTTCAGGCTTTGTAAAACTTCTTTTTCAAATATTGAAATTTCATTAATTTTACTTGTTCAAACCAGACCTGTTAATAATTGATTACTAATCGGTAATGATTAGCAGTTTCATTGATTATTTTTTGAGAAACCACTATCACATCATTAGGATTGATTACCAATTACTTTCACTTTTTAATGATTATTTTTCAATTGATTAAAAAAAAATATCAAAAAAAAAAATAAAAATAAAAATAAAAAAAAATTTAAAAATTTAAAAAATATCGAATTTTTTTGATTTTTTTCCAGTACTGTTGTAGAAAAATATGTACATACATAAATATTCACTTGCACAAACATACAAATGTATAGAGGTGAAACAAGAATTTCTTTTATATAAATGCATGTATTCATGCACATAAATATCCCTGGAGGAAAAATCTCGAGATCTTTCGGGCTAGTTCTCATCAAGTGGTCTAACTTGAACCTGAACAGAAGACTGGCGCTTTTGCACATTCAGTCTATTATTTTTAAAAAGGTATATGTAATATGGAATGATAATGATGATACATAAACATAGGTGTGTTCGGCCAGCGTTACAAAGCGTTTACTGAAAAAGTGTTCGACTAGCATAAAATTTTATGAAAAGGGAGCGGATTTTGACAGTTCATTTCGTGAGAGAGCTGTAAGCGTTTACTTGACAAAAATCACCCAGTACAGCTTGCAAGTGAAACAGCTGATCAAATTGAACAGCTGATAATCATCAATCCTCTAAAAAGTTTATAATTTTTAATTTAAAATTTTCAAAGTGCAAGTTATTTGATAATAAAAGAATAAAAGTTTTATGTAAAGTAATTAACAATATATATATAGGTTTGTATATAGGTTTGTATGAAATGGTTACATTTTGTAGGAAGTTGTGATGAAGGAACAAAAATGAGGAAAAAGGTTGTTGCTGCCATTCTTATGTCGGTGACGGATGATTCTTCGTGCGCTAATGGTATTTGCGGCAGTGTTCAACGTACAAAGGAAAGAATAACCTTATCTTCTCACCTATTTGGACTTTTGGGAATGTTCCTGGAGAACATTGCACATTTAATTGCTTTTTATTTTCCATTTTAAACAGAATTAATTTAAAAAGCCGCAAACGCTTGTATCTAAAAAATTATAAAAATTTAATGTCAAAGCAACGAACAGCTGATTTGCTCTAAGCGTTTACAAATTTTTTGTTTGGCTAGAAACTTGCACTTTTAGCATTGAGAGAGAGTTTTATAAATGCTCTCCTTAAAGTGTTTACTGGTAAAATTTTCTGGCCGAACACACCTTATGATAAATATGGAATGTAACGGTGTAATTTGCAACTTGTTAATAGTATACTGTACGATAGTAAATCAAATGTCAAGTGCCCATAAATGACTACGTCGCCCATTGTAGACGAAATTTATTAATCCCGAACATATCTCTATGGATAATAACCGCTTAATTTTTGATCAATAGATCATTACCATGCCTATATTTTAATTTGTGTAGCATACTTAGGCTACGCTCACACTGCAACCGACTTTTTCATCCGGTCTCATCAGAGAAATTCGAACGCGTTCTATTTTATCGGGCGACCAAAGTTTGTTTACATTCGCGTGAAATCGGATGAAATCGAGGAGCTCATTTAAAACGAGCCTATCCTTATAAGTGTTCAAATAGAACTATTCGACCGTACCCGTAGGGTGTCAAACGAGAAATGTCCGACACTAGCCGTTTAGATAAAAAAGGACAAATTATCATAACTCCAACCAATATAACCATAAAACCTGACATTTTTTCTCATATGTACATATACTTAGCGTTCAAGGTTCATTCTAGAAATCCATGAGCCCAAAGTGTAAGTAGGTGTATATATTTGCATTCAAAGATACACAGATGTTTATACTTTTTATAACAAAACTTAAAAATAATAAAAAAAAAACAAAAAAAATCAAAAAAATAAAAAAAAAATTAAAAAAAATAAAAAAAAATAAAAAATGGTCAAAGTAATCAAAAACGGCTTTTTTTTGATTATTTTTGATTTTTTTGATTTTTTCTTGATTTTTTATTTTTTTTTTTACTTTTTCTAATTGTAATCAATTAGGAATTGCTTTTTCTTGAAAGCAATTAAAATAATCATTACTAATTAAAAAAAACCTTCTAATCAATCAATTACTAATTACTAATCAAAACTAACAGCTCTGGTTCAAACTGACTTCGAATAAATTTGAAAACAAATTATTCTTTTTTCTTTGAAAAGAATTTAAAACGAAAAATTCTTGTCATGGTTACGAATATTTGAAATTTCTAAACATTCGGAAAAAGAATACAAACATTTGGATTTCATTTGTAGAGTATAAAACATTTGCAACAAATCGATTACTATTGAGCTGTATTTATTGATATGCGGGTTTTAATTTTGAGTTAGCGGTTACGGTTAGATAGTTAACTATTGCCATCTACTCCTCGATGACCTGTGCTCCCCAAATAAAAGCTTACGTCCGGACTCTCCCTGTTGTTTTTTTCGCGGCATGAAACCTCTTCCTCGACAGCACTAAGCTCACTACTGTCTCATACTCTAAAATCTCAGGGTTAACATTTAGTAGCATATTCACCCTCAATGCCCTTTTAACCGCGATTGCCAACAAGGTACAGAGCGGCAACAAAATCATTAAGTGGATTTCTGACCTACGTGTCGATGGTATGAGCCCCGGGCCTTGTTGTATGAAGTTGCAGGTCTGTTAGAACACCGCACTCAGAACTGCCACGAGATGTCTCTCTTGCTCAATGGCACATTGGCAATGCCATTTACACAGTAAGGCAAACTCGCCGCGCTGTTTCGACATGGTTCATACAAATTGTATGGGTATGAGATTTTTTGACATCTATTTTACTAAATAACAACTCCGTTTGATCCAAAGGTGCCCAAACAGACCCTCAACAGAATTCACACAGAACAGACTCGGCCTTAGTCAGCTCCCAGCGAATGCCTTCGTGCGATTACACGTACTACAGATGAATGCGAACTCCCCAAGGAAACCAGAGGCACCCTGGTCCAACTTCGCCCCCACCAATTCTAAGACCAATCTCACTCTGGTCCAAGGCTGTTTAAGCAGTCCCTTTTCAAGGGGTCCCGTTAGAAGAGATTGACGACAGCTTGAGGAAATAAGCATTTGGGCAGAACTTCGCATCGCTACAACAAAAACAAAAAAAGCATACAGCGCAAGGTTCCCACTATTCGCACGGCATAAACTGGCCCGTTTTTTTTGCTGGTGAGACCTTTAGGATACATTTATTCTTATTTAGGCGAGGGTGCGATTTACGATTCCGATTTATGACGAAATTGAAATAACAAATAGGATATTGTAAAGGTATTGTAGGGAACTCTAACAAGACCACCTACAACCTAACATTTAGGAGTAAAGTTTCAGATCTAATATATGTATGTATATCTGTCCATTTCGCTCTGTGAATTCAGTAGCCAACGTAACGAAGATCCTTCCTATAATTAAAATCCAACCCATTTTAATACTACATACCTGTTGATATTCAAGGTAAAATATTAAAAGAATTTTTTGGAGAATGAAAAGGAATGTTTGTTTTTAAATAACAAAAAACAAATTTCAAACATTTGAAAATAGATTCTTTAAAATTGTTCAAATAATTCAGAGAATGTTAAATATTTTTTTATGTAAAAATTTAAAAATCCATGAGCTCCAAGTGTAAGTAGGTGTATATATTTGCATACAAAGATACACACATGTTTATACTTTTAATAACAAAACTTAAAAATAATAAAAAAAAACAAAAAAAATCAAAAAAATAAAAAAATAATAAAAAAAATAAAAAATGATCAAAGTAATCAAAAACGGCTTTTTTGATTATTTTTGATTTTTTTGATTTTTTCTTGATTTTTTATTTTTTTGTTGATTTTTTTTACTTTTTCTAATCGTAATCAATTAGTAATTGCTTTTTCTTGAAAGCAATTAAAATAATCATTACTAATTAAAAAAAACCTTCTAATCAATCAATTACTAATTACTAATCAAAACTAACAGCTCTAGTTCAAACTGACTTCGAATAAATTTGAAAACAAATTATTCTTTTTTCTTTGAAAAGAATTTAAAACGAAAAATTCTTGTCATGGTTACGAATATTTGAAATTTCTAAACATTCGGAAAAAGAATACAAACATTTGGATTTCATTTGTAGAGTATAAAACATTTGCAACAAATCGATTACTATTGAGCTGTATTTATTGATATGCGGGTTTTAATTTTGAGTTAGCGGTTACGGTTAGATAGTTAACTATTGCCATCTACTCCTCGATGACCTGTGCTCCCCAAATAAAGGCTTACGTCCGGACTCTCTCTGTTTTTTTTTCGCGGCATGAAACCTCTTCCTCGACAGCACTAAGCTCCCTACTGTCTCATACTCCAAAATCTCAGGGCTAACATTTAGTAGCATATTCACTCTCGATGCCATTTTAACCGCGATTGCCAACAAGGTACAGAGCGGCAACAAAATCATTAAGTGGCTTTCTGACCTACGTGTCGATGGTATGAGCCCCGGGCCTTGTTGTATGAAGTTGCAGGTCTGTTAGAACACCGCACTCAGAACTGCCACGAGATGTCTCCCTTGCTCAATGGCACATTGGCAATGCCATTTACACAGTAAGGCAAACTCGCCGCGCTGTTTCGACATGGTTCATACAAATTGTATGGGTATGAGATTTTTTGACATCTATTTTACTAAATAACAACTCCGTTTGATCCAAAGGTGCCCAAACAGACCCTCAGCAGAATTCACACAGAACAGACTCGGCCTTAGTCAGCTCCCAGAGAATGCCTTCGTGCGATTACACGTACTACAGATGAATGCGAACTCCCGAAGGAAACCAGAGGCACTCTGGTCCAACTTCGCCCCCACCAATTCTAAGACCAATCTTACTCTGGTCCAAGGCTGTTTAAGCAGTCCCTTTTCAAGGGGTCCCGTTAGAAGAGATTGACAACAGCTTGAGGTAATAAGCATTTGGGCAGAACTTCGCATCGCTACAACAAAAACAAAAAAAAAGCATACAGCGCAAGGTCCCCACTATTCGCACGGCATAAACTGGCCCGTTTTTTTGCTGGTGAGATCTTTAGCATACATTTATTCTTATTTAGGCGAGAGGGCGATTTACGATTCCGATTTATGACGAAATTGAAATAACAAATAGGATATTGTAAAGGTATTGTAGGGAACTCTAACAAGACCACCTACAACCTAACATTTAGGAGTACAGTTTCAGATCTAATATATGTATGTATATCTGTCCATTTCGCTCTGTGAATTCAGTAGCCAACGTAACGAAGATCCATCCTATAATTAAAATCCAACCCATTTTAATACTACATACCTGTTGATATTCAAGGTAAAATATTAAAAGAATTTTTTGGAGAATGAAAAGGAATGTTTGTTTTTAAATAACAAAAAACAAATTTCAAACATTTGAAAATAGATTCTTTAAAATTGTTCAAATAATTCAGAGAATGTTAAATATTTTTGAGTTGTAAAAATTTAAAAATTCATACGAAACATTTGCGGAAAAGAATAATTTGTGATATGTATAAAGATAGACAACCGGTAAAAAAATTTACACTAGTTAACGCAAAATTTTTATATATTATTATTTTTTTCCAGGCGCGTTTTTATATATGTGATTATATAGATTTTATTTGCCTACATAAATACATATGTATGTATTGAAGCGGCGGATGGCATCGTGTGTAGAAGTCCACGCAAGTGGGGAAAGTTTCTGACCGCCATTCAACTGGGAATGGCCAGAGCGATTCTATGTGCGGTCCAAGCTGCTCACTACGTCCGAGTATCCTCTGGATAGCCACTGAACATCCGTTCGGTGGTGAACTGATGTGAGAAGGCGACAACCTGACAAGGGCACTCCGACATAATTGGTTTAAGGGCTTGCCAGGGGATTGCAACAGCAGCGTCTGCCATCATGAGGTGCGGCTGCAAGCGGGCATCTGTCTTGGATCAAGCGGCTCGCTATATACATAGATGTGTAACTTAAATCCAACTCCCCGAGAAACGGGATATTCCAATGAGATCTAACAGACAGGCCTCGAATATGATAACTCACTTTTCAGATAACGACCACAGCAAACGAACTAGGACTACGATTAATGAAATCAGGACATGCACGTTGAATGTCCGAACCGTTACTAGGGAAGGCGCCGACCCCCGCCAATAAGGCAAAAGCTGACATCACTGCTATACAAGAAATGCGATGGACGGGCAAGGTTATAAGACCATCTGAACCTGCAATGTCTACTGGAGCTGCCATACTAATGAGCGCAGATTCGGCGTCGGTTTGGTGGTAGGAAAGAGACTTGTGAAACATGTAGTGTCCTTCACAGCCGTGAATGAGCGTCTCGCCACAATCCGAATAAAACTACGATTTTTCACCATATCGTTTATCTGCGTGCACGCACCGACGATTAGAAGAAACTTATGACCGCTTATGCTTGGCGACTTTAATGCTTGGGTAGGCAAAGAGGGTGTATTTGGCCCCACTGTCGGAAAGTTCAGCCTCCATGATGAGACTTCGCCAAAAGGATTCAGACTGATTGACTTCGCCGGTGCACGAAACATGGTCGTAGCCCAGCACCAGGTTCAAGCATAAAAAGATCCATCAAACAACATGGCTATCGCCAGATCGGAAAACACGCAACCAGATCGATCACTTTGTGATAGACGGACGGAACGCTTCTAGCTTTATGGACGTACGTACGATGAGGGGCCCGCACATCGACTCCGATCACTACTTGGATTCCAGAAAGTGCAAAAAACAGCTGATACGATGATAGAGATTGCAAAGACGCAGTGAAAAGATAGGACGACCGACGCCTATAAGGCAACGTTAAAAGCGAATGCAACGAGGAGCGTGTGGATGGCTGTTAACTGTAGTAACTCTCCGGACCTAACTATTGTTATCCCGGGGTTAATTAACAGCATAAATTGGCAACCTATGGTGGCCTTGTCATCCGACCACCTGCCTATCATCCTGTCCGTCGACCGTGCCACGGACTTCATTACTTCGGAGAAAAGAACATACGTGAATTTCAAAAGGGCTAACTGGATCGGCTTTTTGGAATTCACGGAGAGCTCCTTTGGTGATCATCCCATTCCCACTGATGTACACGTTGGCGAGCGAAACATCCTTGGTCATTAAAAAGGCTACAGCCCGTTTTATACCAGCTGATAGAATAAAAAATATTAGGCCAAACTTCCCAGCTGAGGCCGCAGTCTTGGCCAACGAACGTGACCTCATACGCAACATCGATCCCTCAGACCCACAGATCGCTGATCTCATCGTGGAAATCAGACGGCTGGTTAACGTATACAAACAAACCAAATGGGAGCAACACCTTAGGTCTTGTAACCTCTCTACCGGTGTTGGGAAATTATGGTCCACGGTCAAGTCCTTGTCGAATCCTTCGGGCCCACCAAAGAATGTCGGCATCACCTTTGGTAACAAGACACTAAATTACCCCAGGAAATGTGCGCTGGCTTTCTGTCGACAGCATGTCCCACATCCTGCGCAAGACAGGACAAGACGAGGAATTTTCAGGCGTGCGCATAAACACAAAAACTATGCCCCGTTTCCCATCACCGCTACAGAGGTTCAAGAGGCCATACGGAAGGCCAAAAATTCCAAAGCCATCAGTCCTGATGGCATAGCCATGGTGCACCTCAAACACATCGGCGCAGTAGGAGTTAAGTACCTAACTGCCGTCTTCAATCTGTCCTTGACCACTGCTGTCATACCCGACAAATGGAAGCAGGCAACTGTGATCCCACTACTAAAGCCTGGCAATCCAGCCAACGTTGGGGAGTCATATCGTCCGATATCACTCCTCTCGCCAGTAGTAAAGACACTTGAGGCGGTCTTACTCCCGCTCTACACATCACACTTGATGTTAGCCGAGCACCAACATGGTTTTAGGAAAGGTAGGAGCACAACATCAGTTCTAAATGTCATAAACACTCAGATAACTGACGGTCTAAATCAAAACAGACCTAATGACAGGACGGTTCTAGTTGCACTCGATTTGAGTCAAGCTTTTGACACAGTAAATCATGGGAAGCTTGTATCCGATCTGTAAGACTCGTCACTCCCCCCCTGTCTCAAGCGTTGGACCGCCAATTATCTCACTGGTCATCGGTCGTCTGTTGTGTTCAGAAACAAAAAATCTAAAGCCAGGAAGATCAAACAAGGGGTACCACATGGTGGTGTCCTTTCCCCGTTATTGTTTAACTTTTATATTTCGAAGCTTCCTCCTCCACCAGAAGAAGTTACGATTGTTTCTTACGCAGACGATTGCACGATACTGGCAACTGGTACTTCCGTTGATGAGCTGTGCTCTAAAATAAATGGCTATCTCCCCTCTCTAGTCGAGTTCTTCACCGCCCGAAGCTTGACATTGTCGCCAACAAAATCAGGACAGCGCAGGTTGGCATGGAATTAGAAATTTATGTAGGTGATCATAAAATACCTACTGTCGCTCACCCAAAAATCTTAGGGGTGACTTTCGACACCATGCACACTTTCGCTGCCCATTCATCTGCAATTGCCTCAAAATTACAGAGCCGCAACAAAATCCTTAAGTCACTAGCCGGCAGTACTTGGCGTAAAGACAAAGAAACGTTGTTGGTAACTTACAAGCAATTGGTTGGCCGATTGTGAACTATGCGTCGCTGATATGGTCGCCGGGGCTGGCAGACGTTCATTGGAGTCAGCTTCAGGCCTGTCAAAACACCGCGCTCAGAAGCGCTACGGGGTGCGTCCTTATGTCACCTATATCTCAGATACACAATGAGGTGGAAATGCTTCCAGTTAGGGAGCATAATGAAATGCTAAACAAACAGTACCTTCTGAATTGCTGTAAACCAGCGGTCACCAAAACTCTAATTGCAGCAATGTTAGTAACTGCAGCAGTGTTAGTGAAAACCGACTAGTTGAGTGCATCGTCGCATCGTACAGTAGCTTGCGGGCAAGCAAAAAGACAAGAACGTATGCACGTACATTTTTCGAAACTAAACCGAAACTAAAAGGGAAGAATTATTTATTTATTGATGGGCAAACTCAAAATGTCTTTTAGAGAAATAGCTTAGCATTGAAGTGGCTCGAAAGCATTGGGCATCATATATCTTTTTAAAATGACATTGTGCGACGTGGTATAAAAGGTATAAAAGCGCATGAAAACAAAGTATACACGTACGTTCTGTCTTTTTGCCTGCCCGCAAGCTCCTGAACGATGCAGATGGTCAGTTGACTTTTGCGCTCTTACTGCGACAAAACGAGAGAGTATAGCAATCTGTGTGAGTTGAGCATTGCACCTCAGTGCCATGAAATGACGATACCTGCTGTAAACCACAGCATCCCCGTAGACAACTGCTTGAACTCATTCCGCCTCCTAGGACCATAAGGTCGCATTTACGTAAACATTTTGATGAGATCCGGCATTATATGCATAAACAGGCCTTGGGGCATATCCATACAACGTCAGTTGGCCATTACGCCGCGCTCTGTCCGCTAAATATTGTCTTACATGCCGCAACACCAGGCATTTCTGAAGAGGAGCGTCATCTTCCTCGAAAGACAAGGGTCCCTCTGGCTCAATTACGCTCTCGATATTGTAGCAGGTTAAACTCCTACATATCCAGACTGAACCCTGATGTGCCGAATGTAGGTCCGGCATGCGGCTCATCCCCCCACAATACCAATCACTTATTTTCTTGCTCTTCTGAGCGCACTCTTCTAACACCCATCTCTCTTTGGTCCAACCCTATTGAAACTGCTAGTTTCCTTGGACTCCCGTTAGAAGATATTGATGACAATTTAGGCTAAGGAAAAATACGCGTTGGGCAGGACTACACCTCGTTACAACAACAACAAGGAGCGTGTGTGAACACTACCGTGAAATGAACAGGGAAGCGAGAAGGCTTTTCCGGCCGAAGAAAAGGGAAGCGGAAAAGCGTGAAATCGGAGAGCTGGACATGCTAGCCAGCAGAAGCAACACCCGAAAATTGTATCAAAAAATTCGACGAATGACGGAAGGTTTTAAACTCGGGGCAAACTCCTGACAACGGCGGCCTGGTGGCAGATGTTCAGAGAGTACAAATGGTATGGAGGGATCAATTATCTGCACTTCTAAACGGAGGAACAGAGCAACAATCCAGAGAAGAGGACGAACCCGACCCCACAATCGAAGACGATGGAATCGAAGTTCCACAACCCGACTATAACGAGGTGCGAATAGCTATATCACGGCTAAAAAAAACAATAAAGCGGCGGGTGCTGATGGCCTGCCCGCTGAGCTATTCCAATTCGGCGGCGAGGAGCTGGTAAGGTGTGTTCTCTGCCCAATCTATAAGAAGGGTGACCCCGCAAACTGCGCCAACTATCGTGGAATCAGCCTTTGAATATCGCATATAAGGTCCTATCAAGAGTATTGGCGAAAGACTGAAGCCTGACGTAAACCGACTGATTGGACCTTATCAGTGTGGCTTCAGACCTGGTAAATCTACCATCGACCAGATCTTTACAATACGCCAAATCTTGAAAAAAAAACCGTGAAAATAGGATCGACACACCATCTCTTTGTTCATTTTAAAACCGCCTTCGACAGCACGAAAAGGTGCTGCCTATATGCCGCTATGTCTGATTTTGGTTTCCCAGCAAAACTTATACTGCTGTGCAAATTGACGCTGAGCGACACCACCAGCTCGGTCCGAATCGGGAAGGACCTCTCCGAGCCGTTCGAAACTAAGCGAGGTTTCAGGCAGGGCGACCCCCTATCGTGCGATTTCTTTAATTTGATGTTGGAGAAAATAATACAAGCGGCAGAACTTAATCGCGCTGGAACAATATATTACAAGAGCTGTATGAGCTTTACGCAGACGTCGACATAGTTCAGCGAATTAAAACCCAGCGGCTTCGCTGGCTAGGACACGTGGTGCGAATGAACGAAGACGATCCGGCCCAGAAGGTATTCTTATCGGCACCCGCCGGTGGAAGTATATCAAGTGGGAGGCCACCACTCCGATGGCAGGACCAAGTGGAGGCAGATCTGAGAACACGCGGTGTCTCCAGATGGCCTGGCGCCAACAAAGCTCAACAAAGAGCCGACTGTCGAAACATGTTAGACGGCCAAAATCGCCCAGGCGGGTAAAGGCTATTTTAAGTAAGTAAGTATGTATTGAACCGACTTGGCAATTTAATGTTAACTAGTATATCCCGTGGTCGAAATTCGACTAATTTAAAATAGTTGAACTTATTCAAACATCTCATCAACTTTTTGTCATTAGCTGTTATAGCTGTTATATATACATACATATTAGAGTTTTATGGAAAAATATAATTTTGATTACGTTTTCCCAAAAAATTGTATAGTTAAAATACATTTTATTATAAATATATGTAATTGAAAATTTAACTCACAACACTGTAGTGACTTGTATGCTAGAAGGTCTAGCACCTTAGGCCACTACCCAGCTTGAAGGTAACCCCTTCTCAGTGTCCATTTATGCATATATTTATACTTCCATATAGAACATTTCTTTAATTTCAATGCTAACTTATATGAAAGATTTGCGAATTTTTAGGACTTGGTGTGAAACCTATGAAAGAATTTTCATACTTAATTAAGCACGAATATTTTTCATTTATAACATTTAACTCTTTGTTGCTTTTTTTGACTTGTAGTCTATTGCTGTAAGTACCGACGGTATTTACAAGCAATTTTCGGGATTGTATGAAAATGTGTTTTTTGAGAAAAATTTACCTACGCGCTGCAGGAACCAGGCAAGCCGACATATGTTTCGATGATACTGGAGTTACATCCCTTCAAGGACTTTTCTTCCCGGCATTGTGAGAGTCGAACTCACAACATTGTAGTGACTTGTATGCTAGAAGGTCTAGCACCTTAGGCCACTACCCAGCTTGAAGGTAAACCCTTCTCAGTGTCCATTTATGCATATATTTATACTTCCATATACAACATTTCTTTAATTTCAATGCTAACTTATATGAAAGATTTGCGAATTTTTAGGACTTGGTGTGAAAACTATGAAAGAATTTTCATACTTGATTAACCACGAATATTTTTCATTTATAACATTTAACTCTTTGTTGCTTTTTTTGACAGCAATAGACTACAAGTCAAAAAAAGCAACAAAGTGTTAATTGAAAATTTAAGATTTTCAGGATTTTATGGCACAAGAATACAATATTTTTAGTTTTTCATTTGTTTATTAATACTTTGGAATATATGGCGACCATAGTTATCTCATTTTTATTATAGAATTCTACGAAAAAGATGTTTGATTTTTATTTTTTTAAAAAAGCAAAATTTCATATTATATAAAATTGACGGCAATGGGTGTATCTATTACAATCTAATTTTTTCCTTGATGAATTTCAATACAGAAAGTTAAAACATTGATTGCTTCTTTGCTAAAAATTTTATTTTTAAACTAAACTTACTAAAGCGTGCGAGATATGAGAAAAACAAATTGTCACTTTTTTTTAATCCTTTGGTACATAACAACACATATTGGGGCAACTCTCATGCGGAAACAAATTGGCTATTCGCACCGACGCCATCTATTTGGAGTGTAACATTTCAATATACATATATGAGTTCAACGCCGAATCTACTGTTTGAACTCAATGAGTGTATTTGGTTTAACGTTTATTTTGAAGGGGTGGAAATTTGGAAATATGAGTTCGTGTAATATTAAAGAATATTAATGAGCGAGAGAACGAAAATAGTTACACATTCATTTTAGAGAAGTATGGGTTGTATTTTAAAAAAAAGTATTATACATGGCGTGGTTTTAAAACTTTTTAGTGGGGGTAAATTACAAATTCTGGTTAGGTCAAAAAAAGTTTGAGGGTTTTCTAGCTTTTTTCTTTAACCATAACTTAGAAATATTTAAAAGACACTTTATATGGATTTTTCTTTTGATTTAAAGAACAAAATGTATATTGATTTTTAAAAAAATTCTATTCTATTTGGTCTAGACTTGTTTGGGGCTCGGGTTGCAAATCTGCCCTTTTAAAAGTTAATGCATATATACATATGAAAAGAAATTATTTGTTGTCTTCAGTAAAATTTAAGATTTCCGCTTATCACTTGGTTTAGTTAAAAATTTAAGTATCCATAAAATATGTTTTCGATTTTTGTACTTTAAATAAGGAATTTATCAGCAACTCTATCTCAATCGATAGAAATCGTGAAATTTATCGAAATAATCTACAGAAATTGAATAAACAGACCACTATGTTTGAAAAAAATTCGCAAATTGCAACTTACATCTTCAAAAATTAGAGCAGTCAGACTCATATTAATGGTAATTTTTTGAAATATTTACAAAAAAAAAAAAAAAAGAAATTGTATAAGCGGTTATAGCATTTCTATAATGGGTGGTATGTATGTATATTTATGATCTAAAATTATTATTTCACATGGCTTTCCGTAAACTAAAAATATTCGCATCAAATTTTTTTTTCTCGAAAATAGAGATCACAAACATAAAAATATTGTTTATATAAATTTTAAAAAGTCAAGATTAGAAATATAAAAATATATAAAAAATATAAACAATTTTCAATGACAAAAAAGAAAAAAAATTTGGCCGATAGCTGTAACTGTACTTGAACCATCAACCGCTCGACCACTACCCCCTGACGCTTCCCACTGGGCTATCGCTTTATTTACAAATTGATTGTCAGATAACCAATTCAAGTTGCATGAGAAATTTTCATTCGCTTATTCCAGATAAATGAAGTAGTATTGGTTATATATTAGATAATTGTGCACTGCTTTAGAGGTATGCTAACAAATCCATATGCATTTCATATATATTTATGCATATTTAGTATGGGTTTAAGCTTGGCAATTATTTATATGTAAAATTTGTTAGCCTATTAATATAATAGATAATGGACCGAAGTACTCAATGAGCGAGGGAATGAAAATAATTTCTCTCTCATAATAGGACGTGTTTAATGAGGGAGAGAATGAATATAAAGAGTGCCCGGGTAGAAAATAATCTAGGCAAATCTATTCTTAATCTAGGCGCTGGTTAGATTTTCCTACAATAGACAATTCTGCCTTGGGCCTGCCAGGGCTCTGGAATGGAAAGCGTGTGTTTTTTCAATTTACGGGCAATTTATGGTATATTCTGTAAGGGGGCTGCCTACTTTTGCATACCTTGCACCTGATCAGTTTTTCCAATCCAGGGCCTGAATACTTTTTCTATATTGGGGCGGCCTAGTTTTTCCAATCCAGCGCCAGGATAGTTTTTCCACGATAATAAATTTAATTAAAGTTGTTCATTTGCCGAACAAATTTCATGAGTTGTAACAGCTGAATGGATAGAGGTGATGACTGTAATATGACGGTGCCTTGGTTCAGTGCTGGCTCAGGGGCAATGCATTTTTTAAATTGATTATTAAATGTATGTGAAGAAATTTAATTCAAGTTGTGCATTTCCCGAAAATATTTCAATGATTGGAATAGCCCAATGGACAGAGCGGACGAATGTGATGTAAAGGTGCCCGGGTCAATGCTGACTGAAAGGCAATGAAATATTTTATTTCTTAGCAGGCATTGCCTTGGAAAAACTAGGCAGGGCCTAGATTTGCATTACCCCACAGGCCCTTTATTAAAAAGTATTAACAAACATATAACGGCTTGCGTAAACATTCATTGGCAGGCCCATGGTTTTAAAAGGGAAAATCTAGTCAGGCCCTAGGCTAAATTTAACAGATTTTCTACCCGGGTTCATACTAGTTCATTTCTGATTACCTTTAAGCCAGTCAATGCTAAACTACACGGCAAACAATGTAGTTCATAGACTGTACATTTTGTGGTGTATTCATACTAGTTCATTTCTGATTAGCTTTAAACCAAGGTATGAAACCGATTAAAATAAAGTTCCGGTTACGGTTACGGTTTTGTAACGTATTTCGGTTTCGGTTCCGGTTTCGTTCTGCAACATTTATTGCGGTTTCGTTCCGATTTCGGTTTCCAAAAAAAAATAACAACACAAAAAAATTGTGCTACTACAAAACTCAGATATGTATGTACCTAAATAAGTCTGAATTTTTATAACTTTACTCCGGACGACGTGATGAATTTTCTCCAATATATATATATATATAGTAATAAATATTACTTCCGTTATTTATGGAAAAAAAATTTCTTCAAATGTATGTAGCATTTTTCAACATGTTTTCGCCAAAAACTCAAAAAGAATAATTTGATAAAAAATTTTCGACTGGCCAAAAGTCCACAGAATTTTCAAAGTTCTTCAAAATAAGTTTAAAAAATTAACTCTACTTTTTCTATTAGAAAAATGTTAAAATGGAACGTTAATACGAGTGATGCCACTAAACATTTTTTCCCGATGGCTTCATTCACCTACAGTTCAATTCTTTCGGAATTTAGATATTGACCTTCATCCATGACAATTATTCAGGGTAGCCTCTTTTAAAATAAAATATGTGTCCACAAAAAAATTCAAAACCTTTTGGAACCGGTTCCGGCTGTTGAAACGGTTTCGGTTTCGTTCTTTTTCAGAAAGTTTTCTGAATATCAATTGTAATTTTCTGAATTTCAATTGTATTTTGCTGAATATCAAATGAAAATTCTGAATATGAATTGTAATTTTCTGAATATAAATTGTTACTTTCTGAATATAAACTGAAAAAGGTGTAGTCAGAAAAAGTCTAATCTATTTTAGAAAAAGCCTAATTAGAAAAATTCCATTTCATACTACATTTTTACTATAAGGCCTTATTACACCACAAGCATTAGTACGATCTATTGTAGTACATGGTACTATGCAAACATTATTTGAAATGGTTTGCTTCTTTTTTTCTCTTGTAATTCAGAGATGCTTTTTCGTGTTTGGGTAAAAATAAATATGATGCTGATGTATATATGATCTAGTATGTCAACTGCTATATTTCTTGTTTATATACACAGAAAGAAGGCACTGGTAAAATCAACAATCTCGTGCTGTTATCCTGAAGTTGACCAAATTTTGGTTGTTTAAACGGTAATTTTTGTTGAAGTAACTGCATTCAGATCTTTTATGATCCCACTTTGGCCAGGTTTGTTTGGATGTCCGGCGAGTACACACTCCGTCAAGCCAAGGAAAGGTGGCAACAATCCCCAAGGTGCCGGACATCTAAACAAACCTGGCCGAAGTGGGATCATAAAAGATCTAGAGGCATTCACGCCCTAAGAAGGAGAGAAATCTCCATATTAATAGGTGTTCTAACTGGGCACTGCCTTATTGGTAGGCACGCAGAAAGGCTAGGTGTGCCCTATCGACGATGCTGTAGGAGCTGCAAAGATGATGAGGAAGAGGAAACGGTGAAGCACCTCATCTGCAACTGCCCGGCCTTAGGCGGCGCGAGATCGCCCTTTTTGGGAGTTCCCTTCCTGGATAGACTAAACCAGATCGCTGAACTGGTCATAAAGGACTTGATGGCCTTCATAATGTCATCTAAGTGGTTCGAGGAGGAGTAACGGTGTCGGATTAGGAGTGTCAGTCCCGGGATTCTGCTATGTGGAAAATGCCAACAACTCAGGGATTTTCCATAAGGCCGCGTCCCGGTACTGACTTCCCTAGTGTTGGTGGTATCACAACGGGCATTTCAAAACTGGCCTAAGTGTGCCTCTGCGGCAGCCACTTGAACCTAACCTACCCTAACTGTATTCAACTGTTTGGACAGTCACAGATTTGTAAATTTAAAAAAAAAACTAGGTCCCTTGTAGGAAAAAAATCAAAGCAGCACACTATAAGTTGGAAGAGAAGTTCGGCAAAAGTCTCGTTAGAGGTTATGACAACCTGTTGGTATATAACCGCCATTTTTTTACGTTGCGGCATAAACTTGAGTATATTGAAAACAACAACATAAATTAACTCTAACAATGCTCCTTTAACTCGAGTATATGGCCCAGCATGAAAGCAGTCTTACTTTGACTCCTTTGATGTATAAATAAGACTTACTTTTATCTATATATACATGTGTGGGACCGGAACTTCGCAGTGGACGACTAACTTAACCTTAAGTAACCTTAATTTACCTTACCTAAAAATTCAACTCCAAAGCGCCAATTACATAAAACTTTGACAAATGCGCGCCTCGTTTTTGAGCATTTGCAAAAATTTCGCTTCGCTTTACGTTCAAAAAACTTTGTATGAAAGTGGATCCTACAAATTTGAATGCAATTAGGCCTTCACCTATATAATCAAACTTGACGAACGCGGAATTTGAAAGTAGCCATTGCAAATTGAATTCAATAATTAAATTAAAAATACAATAAACAAAATAATTTAAAAAATATAGAAAAAAAAACTTGTGTTAACTTTACCGAGAATCGAACTCAGAGCCTTTACCTCATTTTTGGCTGTGTATGAACTAGTATATCAATTGGTATAATGCTGATGCAGAGGCTGACTAGTATACCAATTGGTATGGTGCTGATGCAGAAGAGGACAATTGCTTTTCTTTTTATCTTGTAACTGCTTCTTTTTTACCTTGTAAATCACAGATGCTTTTTCGTGTTTGGGTAAATACAAATAGTCGCTGCTTTCTAAAGAATAAACTGGTATATTGCTGATGTAGAGGCTGACTATGATACTGGTGCATAGACCGACTAGTATACCAACTGGAATGAATGTTAAATTCGTGGACTAGTACGACAAGTGGAACGATCTGAATGGGCATAATGATTCGTATGTCCTGCCGCATAGAATGAGCAGTATGTCAACTGGCATGATTCTGATGCATATATGAACTAGTATGTCAAATGGTATAATTCTGATGCATATATGAACTAGTCTGCCAACTGGTATGATTCTGACCCATATATGAACAAATATGTCAAATTGTATATTTCTGATGCAAATTTGAACTAGTATGTCAACTGATATGAGTATGGTGCATAAATGAAATGGTATGTCAACTGGTATGATTCTGATGCATAAATGAACTACTATATCAACTGGTATGATTCTGACGCATATATGAACTAGTATGACAACTGGTATGATTCCGATGCTTTTTTTAACTACACGGAGGGAAATATATGGATGGAACATCCATAATTATTGATATCACATTAAATAAAAATTGATATTTCTGTCCCATCAATAAATATGGATGTTTCATCAATGCTTTTTTGATAAATCACTAATAAAATGGTATCCATATAAACTATTGATAAATTCTAAATAGTTTAGAAAAACAAAATTTTATATAATTTGGCATCTGGTTTCAGTGAGACTCGAACCATGCTCCTCTGGCACGTTAGCCCAGTATTCTACGATTCGGCTACGGCATATTATACAATTTTTAGAAAAATGTTCAATCATAAGAAATTCAAAAAATTTTGAATTTAAAAAAACCGCTCCAACAAGTTGTAATATTGTTAGAAAATCCATAGTAAAAATTGTTGAACTATTATGATTATGCGTCCCAGAAAAATTTACATTTCGTCCATATATATTAATACGCTGTCTCTACCATTATTACTATGTAGTAAATATGGATAGAGATATACCGACAATAGAAATTCATATCACGACCATAGATATTGACATGCCGTTCAAATATATTAGTATTCTATCCATAAATATAAAAAATAGTACATCATATCGAAATGGTTAACATGTCATTTTACTTTTCATTGGGAGCAACTAATAATTGTAACTCGCTCATTCTGAATGAATATTGCATCAAACTCGGCGCTATCAATAGTGATATTGTCACAGCATTCAATGCATTTCTCTCAGTGTAGTATGTCAATTGGTATGATTCTGATGCATATATGAACTAGTCTGCCAACTGGTATGATTCTGATGCATATAAGAAGTAGTCTGTCATCAGGTATGGGGTCGTGCATATATGACGTCACGCTCTTTGAGGGGGGGAGGGGTCTGCGATTTGTGACGAAATGTGACATGGGGGGAGGGGGGAGTAGCACTTACGTGATGTCACGTTATTTTTTGCATGTTTTCTAGCGTGCAACGTCCATGAACGTTTTCAAATTTAGCACGTTTTCATTCTTTCGATTGGCAAATATTATTTAATAATTAATATAAACATTCTAAATATGTATCAGATTTTATGTCAAATAAATATTGAATTTATATTTATTAAGGGTGTGATGTGACATTCGAGGGGGAGGGGGGGTCTGGCGTTTGTGACTGGGTGTGACATGGGGGGAGGGGGGGGGGGGTCAAAAACTACCAAAAATCGCGTGACGTCATATATGCACGACCCCTATGATTCTGATGCATATATGAACTAGTCTGCCAACTGGTATGATTCTGATGCATATATGAACTAGTCTGCCAACTGGTATGATTCTGATGTATATATGAACTATTATTTCAACTGGTATGATTGTGATGTATATATGAACTACTCTGCCAACTGGTATGATTCTGATGTATATATGAACTATTCTTATGATTATACTGATGTGTATAATAACAAGTATATCAACTGGTATATTCCAGAACGCACAACGCTTTCTATGGCGTAAGAACGCGAATGAGCCGGTTGGCGAGTATTTGATGACTGCTATGACATTTGGTGCAACATGTTCTCCTTGCTCAGCACAATTCGTCAAAAATAAGAATGCTGACGACTTCAAAGCTATGTTTCCCCAGGCTGCAGATGCGATTCTCAACAACCACTACGTGGATGATTTTGTGCACTGTTTTGACACCCCGGAAGAAGCAAAGCGCATCACGAACGAAGTCATTTGGGTTCATAGACAAGCTGGATTCGAATTAAAGCGGTTTGTATCAAACGTGAAGTGGGTCAGTGAGCAGCTCAATGGCGAGGAAACCGTAGCAACAGATTTCAGACTCGACAAGGATGATTTCCAGAAGGTTTTGGGCATGTACTGGGACACAATAAAAGATGAGCTGAAGTTCGCTCTATCGCTTGGTAGAATTAACAAAGCAATACTAAGTAGCAAAAGAAGACCTACCAAGCGTGAAGCCTTGAGTGTTGCGATGTCAGTGTTCGACCCTTTTGGCTTGGCATCCGAATTTACGCTGGTGGGTAAACTGATTCTACAAACAGCCTGGAAGAAGAAGGTGGCCTGGGACGAAGGCATTCCAGATGACGCATATGGAACATGGCTCAAGTGGCTGCAGGAGTTGAAAGAAATCGAAAATCTGAGTATGGCGCGTTGTTATCACGCACACTTTTTACAGTTTCCAGTTGAGTTGCATGTTTTTTCAGACGCCAGCGAGACAGCTTATGCAGCGGTAGCGTATTGGAGGATTGTCGGAGATGCTGGTGCCATACGTCTAGCATTTGTTATGGGAAAAGCCAAGTGTGCTCCGTTGAAGCTCACAACAGTTCCGCGTTTAGAGTTGCAATCATCCGTCCTCGCTGCACGTCTTCGTACCATGATCTTGCAAAATCACGATGTGAAAGTTAATAGAACTGTTATGTGGAGCGACTCGAAAACAACCCTTGCATGGATAAAGTCCGATCACCGGCGCTACAAGCCGTATGTTGCCCATCGGGTAAACGAAATTTTAGAAAACAGTGAATCCAGCGAGTGGAGGTGGTAGGCGAGTGGGAGTAATCCAGCTGACTTTGGAACGCGTATTCGAAGTGATAATCGTGAATCCTTCTGGGCGAGTGGACCCGACTTTCTACTGGATGACGAAAGACTTTGGCCGACCGATGGGCCAGCTCCAGACACTCAGGAAGAGCTTCGCGCGAAGTTTGTTTTCCACATACAGGTGGATCATAACCTTTTTGAAAGATTTTCGTGCTTCAATCGCCTAACTAGGGTTGTTGGATGGGTTCTTCGGTTCCGTGATAACAGCAGAAACAGTCAGCTGGATAAACGCAGTGGCCCGCTTACAGCTGCAGAGTTGGACATGGCCGAACTTACAATTTGCCGAGCCGTACAGAAGATGGACTTCCCTGAGGAGTATGAAGACCTGAGTATGGGAAAATCGCTTAAAAGCGATAGCAAATTATTGAATCTCACGCCGTATATGGACGAAAAGGGTGTCATCCGAGTAAAGGGTAGAATTGACCATGCAGAAGCTGTTCCAGAGGTGACCCGCAGACCCATCATTTTGCCTCGCGCCCATTACGTCACTGACTTACTGGTTAGCTATTATCACCGGAAATGGAGGCACCAGAACGAAGGAACAATCGTAGCAGAAATTCGAAGCAAACTTTGGATACCATATTTGCGCGTCGCTGTACTTCGCGTCGAGTGGGCATATGAACTATTCTTATGATGATACTGATGTGTATAATAACAAGTATATCAACTGGTATATTCCTGATGCAGAGGCTGACTAGTCAGCCAATTGGTATGGTGCTGATGCAGAGAAGGACAATTGCCATCTCGTAGGACATCGCCGTGTTAAAAATACCAGTTGCTAATATGGAAAAATTAGAGAACTCGAACTAGTTGAGGCCGCCTGGCTGACTGGTATTTGATTAGTATAAAACTAGTTAAGTTGACTGCGGGGATTTTAGGATTTTATAACCCATTTTAAAAGCAAAGAAATCTGCAGATCTGATCCAACGCAGGATATCGGATACATTTTTGTTGAATATTTTAATAATAATACTAAATGTCTTGTGGCGTGCATATATAACCCCAGTAAAAGAAACGACTTATCAGTGATGTTCGATAAACTGGCTGATCTCACAATTATTTATGAGCATATAATTGTATGTGGGGACTTAAATATAGACCTCTTATGCAACGCTCTCCCTTTCATGAATTTTTTAAATAGCTTCCAAACTTTAGGAATCTCAATCGTGAATGAATATGCCACTCGATTTGCGCCTAATACCAAACCAAGACTCTTGGATGAGTTCGGTGTTACTGACAAGAAGTGCGTAAACCATTTAGATCAGTTTCCAATGCCTGGAATCTCTGACTACGAATTTAATTTAAATTATTTAATTATACACATATAAGACTTGGTCTTTTACAGTGTCACATTTGGTTAGATTACTTATTCCTAGTACAAATTAATTACTAAATGTAAAAACAAAAAGGAAGATTAACAATAGAAATAGCATGGAAACCATAATTAACCTATTTAATAAAAAAAAAGAACATGAAATAAGGAAGGTGTAGAAAGTTCAAAAAGAAAGTAAGTAAATTACTGCAAATTTGAAGCTGAGGCGCTTGATTTGATTCTAATGTTACTTTATTGGGCAAAGCATTCCACAAC
The DNA here is from genome assembly GCA_964058755.1 of Campiglossa producta. Classification (NCBI taxonomy): domain Eukaryota; kingdom Metazoa; phylum Arthropoda; class Insecta; order Diptera; family Tephritidae; genus Campiglossa; species Campiglossa producta. Next base: position 78,768,682 of record CAXKVI010000003.1, on the reverse strand, counting down.
TGCACAGCCCTAACGAAAAACATTCTCGATGTAACTGAGTACTTAAAAAACGGTACAATAAGATTACAAGTACGAGATGATTGCGCAAATGTAAGTTTTTTAAATAGATATTCTGGTGTTCGAAGATATATTATTCTATGTATAAAAAATAGTAAGCCACGGTCGAAGAACGCTGATAAACTACACTGAAGAACAGTTCTTGAAAAGTTTGAAATATGATCATATTTCCGCTTTAGATAAATATACCTATCACAATTATTAATAATAAGCTGGTACTTGTTCAAGGACGCTTTATCAAGGCAGCCATATATCAGCTCATGGTATGATATTATTAGTATTAATAGTGTTTTAACAAGTTTAAGTTTAATATCTTCACGAATAAAATAGGCTGTCTTCCAAAAATGCCGTAATATATAATATAACTTACTGATACAGGAATTCACATGATCAACACAAGTAAGTTGCTTATTTAATTGAAACCCAAGTGTTTTGACAGTTTTAACATATTTGACAACATTTCCATTTTATATTATTGGCGAGACATTATCAAGATTAAAGGAATGATGCGATATAGCAATCACCTGTGTTTTTGATGCATTAAGGTAAAGTTTGTTTCTTCTAGACCATTGATATATGGCTTCTAAGTCTTCATTTATTCGGCAGACCAAATCCTCCACTAAGCCAATAGGAGCCGATAGGTATACCTGTGCATCAGCCGCATAGAGATGAATGGATACATTGCGGCAGCATTTTTCAATATCATTTATATCTATATATATAAAAGAAAGTGGCGTTAGTACAAACACTTATAACTCAAGAACGCTTGCACCGATTTGGATGATGGACACCAATTCAGATTGTTCTCTGGCCAGAATCGAAGAATATCCAAAAAAATTCCCGAAAAATTCCCAAAAAAAAAAATTTCAAAGAGACAATTTTACGCAGGGCAACGCCTGCGGGGTCAGCTAGTATAAACTAAATAAAATTGGGCCAAGAATGGAACCTTGTGGTACACCAGATTTTACCGGCAATAAGCTTGATCCGATATCCCCACACATCATCCTTTGGAACCTGTTTGTTAAGTAGCTTTCGATGAGCTTTGCAGCATCCCTAGTAAATCCAAAATATGTTTCGAGCTTTTGGAGTAAAATTTTGTGGCAAACCGTGTCGAAAGCCTTGGAAAAATCCAAAAGTGTAAGAATAGTCAGGTCACCCGTATCAAAGTTGGGTCGAATGTCCTCTAAAACCTTAAGCATAGCGGTAGAACAGCTATGTCCAGTACGATAACCTGACTGATTCCTCGACAACAGACCTTCACGAGTAAGATACTTCATAATCTGAGTCGACAAGATCTTTTCGAAAATCTTTGATAAACACGGAAGTATGCTAATAGGCCGCAAGTCATGGCAAGGAAGCATTACCCTTTTTCGGAACTGGTATACTATTAGCCACCTTCCAACCATCAGGAAAGGTTAGTGATGTTAATGCAAAATTTGGAATATGCGTTAAAGGAGAAATTACATATGGTAAAATAAGTTTAATAAATCTTAGACATATTTTATCTTCACCTACGGCGTTTGATTTTATCGTGAGTATCGATTGTATTATTTCAGACTCTGTTACACTTGTAAAGTTGAATGAATGTACATAAATAATCATGCGAAGAGTCAACGCTGGTAACATAAGACTCATTCTCTTCTGATAGTTTTGTAGCAAAGAAATCATTCATAACATTAACATCCACCGTGCATTCCGATTTTAAATTAGACTTAATACCAAGTTGTTTAAGATTACTCCAGAGAACCTTCGGTGGCAGGCATACATCAAGTTTGCTTTGGAAGTAACATCTTTTGGCCTCCCTAGTTTTTCTCGTCGCCCTGTTTCTCAACACCTTATAGACCTGCCAATCTTCAGCTTTAGGGGGTTTCTTCCAAATGTGGTAGCTTTTGTTTCTTTCTTTTATTACCTGTAGTACTTCACGGTTAAACCATGGTTGTTTATGACTGTTCACTTTAACTTTCCTCAGTGGAACATGTTTGTCAAAGAGATACTTTAGCATATTGGAAAAGTTTTTAACTTTTTCATTGATATCTGCAGAAAACCAACAGTCATTCCAGGGAAGGACAGATGCTTCGGTGGCTAATTCTGTGATATTGATTCTTTTGAAATCTTGAAAATATTGTAGACGCACTGAACCAAAAAAGTGCATATTTTCTACGAAAAAGTACATATATTTTACGAATTTTTTTCTTTAAAAGCTCTCCAAAGAACGCTTTGGTCGAATTTAAGAACAAAAATTCGTAAATACTCATGTCAAACAAAATTTTAATAATAATACTTAAAATCTAAGAACTCATTCATAGAATCTACGAACTCATTCTTAGAATATGTCAATACATACTACGACCTCATTCTTAGAAACTATGAAAAGATTCTTAAATTGTACGAACTCATTCTTAGAATATGACAATCCATTTATTAATTATACGACCTTATTCATAGAATGTATGAAAAGATTCTTAAATTGTACGAACTGATTCTATATGTCAATCCATTCATAAATTATACGACCTGTTGAAGACATGGATGAGGATCTTATTGAATTCGATTAAAATTGTTAAATTACATACTTACCTTGTTAAATTGATAGTTAAGATTTGAATTTTATACTTACCTTGTACATACTTACTTTTTGAATTTACACTTAAAATTGAAGTCTACAAATACCTATATGTATATATATATATATATATATACCTATACTTACCTTTACCTTTGAATACTTACCTTCAATCATACTTACCATTTATATCCATCCTTACCCAAAATTAAACTTACCTTTAAATTCGAACCATCCTAATGAGAAACTCAAAACTACCGCTTCCTTATTTACTTACCATTTTTGTATGTTTGTATACTCACGGCTCAGCTTAGCGACCGGTCATCGATGGCCGCTGAGTTCAGTTGTCGTTGAGCGCGCGGTTTATTACCTACCTTCCCACCTACTTGCAAATTAGTGAAAGTAAAGTAAGATTCTATTAAATTAAAAATTAAATTATTAAAACTAAAAACTGTTTAATTCTTTTTATTTTTATTTTGAGTGCCCCTACACCCCCTAGAGTGAAAAGTAGACATGGTCCTCTCGGTGCCAAAGTGAACCAGCGAAAGAGCCTATTAGTAAATTAAAACTTGAAAAAATTGGCAAACAAAAAAAATTAAGCAAACTCAACCGAGTGTGATAAAAATATTAAGTACAGTGCGCAACTAACAACAATAGGGTGCTCCTAAAAAACAAACAAAAATTTAAAGTTGAAAAAAAAAATAATTAAACTGGCAAAGTGTGCTAAATAAGAAAAAAAAGGTGAAAATAAAGGAAAACTGTGGAACCTGAAAGGAAAAAAGGGTTAAAAAATATTTGAGAAAAAAATCCTGAAAAGAAAGGTGGAAAAGAAAAAACCTGAAAATAGAAATTTTATATAAAATTAATAAAGGAAACTAAAAAGCGATATACTGGGTGCTCCAAAAACCTGAAAATAAGAAAATAAAAATAAAAACCTGAAAAAGGAAAAATACAAAAGTTATCAAGAATATTTAGCTTAAAAAAGGTGCTCCGAAAACCTGAAAGTTAAAAGCAAAAAGTTAGTAAAATATAAAGTTAGAAAAGTTATTAGGCTGATCCGAAAACCTGAAAATAGTTGGAAACAGATAAAAAATTATTAAAATTTATAAGCCAAAAATATAAAAACAATAAAGTGAGTTGTTGAAAAAACTGCAAAGAAAACCGAAAAAGTATTTAGGAAAAAATTGTTTTTTTTTTCAACGCAAAATTACTTTGGAAAAGTGGTTTTTGGTTATACTTACCAAACATGTAAAGAAAAAAAACCAAATTACGAAGTGCATCGAGGAAAAGAAGGTACAGCCAACCCAAAACAGCAGCAGCAGGAACAACCACAACAACAACCACAACAGCCGTCATCAGAAACCCCCGTTTTAGAGAAAATCGCCAAAAACCCATCGCAAAAACCAGGTAGTCAGGTACCAGAAGAAAGTAAGTTCCGTTTAAAAATTGTCTCTCTCATATACATACATACATATTCAGATTTATATAACTTAACGGATATTTAAGGCAGTATATGAGAAACCTCTTATGTTCTCGATTTATGCTGTCGTAAAAAACCTCAAACTTACATACTCGACCCCTCTAATCCGCTAAGACATATAAATCCAATACATATTTATATACACACATCCCCTTCAAACCTAGGATTTATAAATATACGTATATTGCTTATTTTCGCCTTACCCTTTTACCGCATACGTCCCGCTATTAGTTCACAAACCTCGCAGCCACATAAGAACCCCGCTATAACGCGACAACAAAAGCTCCATCGCACTGCACCCAGCGCCAAATATTGCTTCCTCTTTTCCCACTCATTCTCTTACCCATTTTCCTTTGTTGAGTAACTAGCCAGTAGCAACAGTTGCATTTTACCTATATCTATTTACTTGTACTCAGATGCGCTGAGACAGGTACATACCAATAAGTACAGCTGTTAACAAAAGCTACAGTGGGCCGCAACTTATAAAAACGGTCTCAAAAATATAGTGGGAAAAACACACAAAAACGAAGCAAATTATTTAAATTTAAATAAATAAAAAACCCTTTACTTTTACCCATACTAGTGTTTAATACACTAAAAATAATTATTTATATTATTATTAATTCTTGTGTACTCCTTATACACATTTCCTTTGAATCTCTTGTGTACTCCTTTATACACATTCCCCTTAAATATTTTGTGTACCTCTTATACACGTTTTCAAAAATATTTCTGTGTACTCCTCTATACACATTTACAAAATATTCCTGTGTACTCCTAAGACACATATATTTTTTTCTCTCTCTCCTGTAAAAGACCACAAAACAAATGGCTGAAGATAAAGTTGATAAAAATACAAATCTCCAACCACCCCAACAAGGACCTAGAACCCGGTCGAAATCTCAAGCGGAAGAGGAAGAATTGGCGCAGATTTTGAAGAAATCCCTGTTCGAGTTAACAAAACTCGAAAAATTCTGCGAAAAATGGTGGAACATCGATGAGACAACCCACACAAGACCCAGTCTGCAGACATATTTGGAGGAACTCAACAGGCATATAGCAGCAGTAGAACGGTCATACGAAGCAGCTCACCTGAATCTCACGGATGAACGGTCCCTCACAACCCTGACCGAAAGATATGACAAGGCAATGGAGGACAACATGCTCACAAGGGCCCGAATGAACGAACAGCCCGCGATACTGGAACCAAGTCCGATGATACAAATTCAACAAACGGCAGTAGCAGCACCGGCAACCTCCGAACCCTACCTCAAAGTCCCCGCATGTGACACGGAAGTATTCCACGGAGGATACGATACTTGGCCATCCTTCAGGGATATGTTCACGGCAGTGTACATAAATCACCCCAAACTTTCTCAAGTGCAAAAATTATATCACTTGAGGCAAAAAACCCGGGGGAAAGCACACCTCATTATTCAAAAATACCCTCTGAATGACCTAAGTTTCGACTTAGCCTGGGGGGCCCTTAAGTCTAGATACGAGAACCGTAGAATTCTCGTAGACAATCAACTCAAACCCCTTTTTACTCTTCAGCCTATATTCTATGAAAGTGGGGAAAGAATTCAAGAAGTTCAGACTACAATAAATAACTGTCTCTCAACCCTAAATTCCAACAACGTACCCACTAGCAATTGGGACCCTATCCTCATATACTTATGTTCATCTAAGCTTCCCGATGAAACCCTAGCCCTATGGGAACAATCTCTTGAGTCTAGGAAAGAATTACCCTTATGGTTGGAAATGGACAAATTCCTCACGGCCAGATATGAAGTTGTAGAACGGCTCGGTACTTATAGACCGAGCAAACCTCGGACCTCAAACTCGAGCTTCAATAACCGAGCGTCAACACCCCATAATAACAGTTTCAGAAACAAGTCCCTCTCGTACCATAGCGAGCAAGCGCGACAGGTATCCTGCAAGTTATGCAATTCCAACCATTCGATGATGAATTGCGTCAAATTCAAGCAATTATCGGTGGCAGAACGGAATAAATTTGTAACTGACAATAAATATTGTAAGAATTGTTTGGCCTTTTCCCATCTAGAGTCTGAATGTGCTAGCAATTTCAAATGCGTATATTGCCAAAAGCGGCACCACTCCCTGCTACACTACCAAACACCTCGGCCAACTAACCCCAACACTTCTCGACAACCTCCAAAAAGAAATCCCTTCAAGGACCCGCCTCAATATACCAATGTCTATGAAAAACCTTCTACCTCTAAACAGGCAATGCAGTCGCAAGAGTCGCGGACTGAAGCCTCTTCCTCGAATCAAACCACAGTTCTTTCGCACTTCTCTGCCAATAAAGAAAGAACATTGTTGCCCAAAGCGATAGTTCCGGTTCTCTATAGAGGAGAAATCTTCAAAATCCGGGCGTTGGTAGACCAGGGTTCCCAGAAATCGTTCGTTTCCTCCAAAATCCAAAAATTACTCGGTTTACCCACAAATAAAATAAGTTACCAAATACTAGGTATGGGCGGACGAGTTGTGCAAAATTCCAACAAAATCTGTTCTCTAACAATTTGTTCCTCGGATTCAAAGACCCAAATCCGGACCCAAGCGATAGTTCTTCCGCAATTAGCCCACTTCCTGCCCTCTTCTAAAGTTGCAATAGAGGATCTTACAAAATTTTCATCGCTTACATTAGCGGACCCCAACTTCTTTGCTCCAGGTAGAATTGATATGGTGATTGGTAGTGACATACTCCCACAAATTCTCCTTAAAGGTCTCGAAACCAACATCGCTGGTAGCCTCATAGCTCAAAACACTATATTCGGATGGATATTAAGTGGCCCAATAACTGAGCAAATTTCGTCCTTTTCTACCAACATACTTGAAAAGCCTGATGACTCCCTTAATGAACTCCTTAAAAATTTCTGGGAGCAAGAAGAAGTTCATTCCACCACGCCCCTGACAGATGAAGACACGTTTTGCGAAGAGCTTTACAAAAAGACCACCAGTAGACAAGCAGATGGTCGCTATATGGTTAAACTCCCGTTCAAGCAAAATTTTCCTGAAAAAATAGCCCTCGGCCACTCACGACCCGCTGCTCAGCAACAATACATAAGTATAGAACGCAGCCTAGAAATGAAACCAGAACTCAAAGAAAAGTATTACGAAGTTCTGGAGGAATATTTAACCATGAATCACATGGAGCCCACTTCTCCCCTTGAAATTATTAAGGAAGGAAAATATTATTCCTTCTATGTACCCCATCATGCGGTTATAAAACCGGATAGCAAAACCACTAAAGTTCGAGTGGTCTTCAATGCCTCTAAACTCTCGCATTCAGGAAGTTCCCTGAACGACGTGTTACACACTGGCCCCACTCTGCAAAACGACTTGATGCTTATTATTCTACAATGGCGCCTCTACAAGTTCGTTTTTAACGGTGACATCGAAAAAATGTACCGCCAAATACTCGTTCATCCTGATGATCAAGATTTTCAACGAGTAGTTTTTCGTAGATCTTCAACCTCACCTATTGAAGATTTCAAATTGAAAACAGTTACCTTTGGTGTCAACTGTGCTCCATACCTAGCTATTCGCACCCTCCATCAGCTAGCTGAAGACACCAAAGATGAATTTCCCACCGCCAACAATGTACTTCTGCATGAAACATATGTAGATGACATCCTCTCTGGCGGGTACGATATACAGTCCACAATAAACTCCATGAATGAAGCTATCGAAGTCATAAAATCAGCCGGTTTCCCTCTAAAGAAAATAACGGCCAATCACCCAGACATATTGAAGTCTACTCCAAAATCTGACCTCCTTGACGCAGATTTTCTAAAGTTCCATGATGTCAGCTCGACAAAAACACTCGGTATAAAATGGAATGCTCTTAATGACTCCTTTTCTTATTCCTATGATCCTCTACCAGCCGCTAATTCAACCACAAAGCGACAAATATTGTCGGCAATCGCGAAATTGTTTGACCCGGCAGCATGGCTATCGCCAATAATAATTTTAGCCAAAGCTCTCCTCCAACAACTGTGGTTGGAAGGAACAGACTGGAATGAGCACGTCAAACCCCTCTCCTTCCATAAATGGAACGTCTTTAGGGAAAATCTTTCCGCTATAAGCAATATAAAAATCCCTCGATGGGTCGACTTTTCTCCCGATAAATCTTTCCAGATATGCTCTCATTTAAATTTGCCGTCGCACGAGCTGTTCCTCTGGTCAGACTCCTCAATCGTGCTAGCATGGTTAGAAAAACCACCCCACACATGGAAGACTTACGTAGCGAATCGGACCTCCGAAATTCTGAAAAATGTTAGCAACGCTACGTGGCGTCATGTGTCAAGTAGGGACAACCCCGCAGATCTTGGTACCCGTGGATGTAAACCCCAAGACTTAGCGGAATCTTCGCTGTGGTGGAAAGGCCCCGAGTGGCTATCTCTATCTCCCACATCATGGCCCAAAACAGCACCTCCAATCATCAGTCCACCAGAAGAAAAGCGAATTGAAGCATTCCATACGGTGGATATCCTGGATCCATTGGAACGTTTCTCCTCCTTCGCCAGAGCCCTTCGTGTAATTGCATATGTGTATCGTTTCATCCACAAAGCGAAGAAACGACAAATCCCTTCAACCCCTTCTCTCTCCACAGAAGAGATTAACTATGCAAAGGAACGCCTTATCATCGTAACCCAACAAATGTACTATGCGGACACAATATCATTATTAAAGGCCTCTAAGCCGATAAGCAAGAAGAGTCCGCTCCTGTCATTAAACCCGATGTTGGACAAGAAGGAAATATTGCGCGTGAATGGGCGCGTCAGTTATGCTGCACTCAGCTATAATGAACGCCATCCGATCATCATTCCCGAAGCCTCAAAGTTTTGTACCCTCTTCCATGCTGAAAAGCAGCTCATGCTTCGGATGGTCCAGCAAGAATATTATATTCCGCGCTTAAAACAAAGGATAAAGTCATGCATTTTCCACTGCAAGACGTGCACGATCCACAAGCAGAAGATGAATTCCCAGATTATGGCCGCACTGCCACCTGAAAGGTCAACGTATACGGTCCCGTTCCACACAATAGGAGTCGATTTTGCTGGCCCATTCCTCGTCAAAACCTCTACTCTACGACGAGCCTCCTACTCCAAAGCCTATGTTTGCGTCTTTGTTTGTTTTTCAACGAAAGCCATACATCTTGAAGTCTGTTCCAGCTTGACCACCGAAGCGTTTAGGGCAGCCTTTGCGCGGTTTGTTGGCCGCCGCGGAATGCCACACAAAATCATGTCCGACAACGGCAAGAACTTTGTCGGCGCACATAGAGCGATGCAGAAAGAAATCCCACTTTTCCTCCAAGAAGCAGGTAAAGACATTGCCGAAAAATATGCTCCTCAAGGCCTTTCTTGGCAATTCATACCACCCTATGCTCCTCACATGGGTGGTCTCTGGGAAGCAGCAGTTAAAAGTTTTAAAACCCATTTAACAAAAGTAGCCGGCAATCAAAAGTTCTCCTTTGAAGAGTTCACGACCCTCATTGTTCGTATTGAAGGAGTCCTCAACTCCAGGCCTATTTCTCCCATGTCTGAGGACCCTACGGACCTACTCGCATTAACACCAGGACATTTTCTACGTGGTGCCCCCCTAATGTCCCTGCCGGAACCAAATGCAGAAAATCTAAATCCGACTCGAAAATGGTAACTGCCTTAAACTTAAAGTCTTACACCATCAATTCAGCAACCGCTGGAAGAACGAGTATCTTCAACAACTGCATAAACGACAAAAATGGAAAACACCTCAGACGAACCTGAAAGAAGGCGATGTAGTCGTGGTTAAAGATGATCTGTTGCCACCCAATGAGTGGCGCCTCGGACGCATTTCAAAACTGCATGCAGGTCCCGATGGAAATGTTCGCGTCCTCGATATTCGTACTCAAAATGAAGTAATAACGCGGAACATCACCAAAATCTGTTTATTGACCCCCTCCTAATTCTCTTGCATTTCTCTTCCCAGTTAGAATTATTTTATCCTCATATCAACCTCAATTTACCATAATGCTGATTTCTTTGTCTTTTTTCTCTCTCTAACATTCTTTCTCCACAGATAATCATGGAACTGGGAAAATGCCGCCTATGTTGCCGCCAGCACGCTTTGCGCCAATGCCACGCGTTTCTAATAATGACTCCGGCAGAGCGATATGAGTCCGCACGCGCCCATCGCTACTGCGTCAACTGCTTGGCAACGTCACATACCACAGGCGAGTGCAATTCCGCCGGCAGCTGCCGGCACTGCGGCCGAGCGCATCATACGTTGTTGCACCGTCCGTCTGCTCCAACATCGACACGCAACCGACATTTGACGCCTCCGCCACCCGTACGTCAGAGGCGTGACGAACAACGTAGAACGCGACATCGTGTAATTGAACGGCCAGCTCGTTTGCAGAGCCGTAGTGGTGAACGTAATCTACGGAATTTGGTTAACAAAGCTAAGGCTACGCTGCAAAAACTGCAACAGCTGTTGAATGCATCAACTCCGCAGGCCGGCCGCCATGTTGAAGACATGGATGAGGATCTTATTGAATTCGATTAAAATTGTGAAATTACATACTTACCTTGTTAAATTGATAGTTAAGATTTGAATTTTATACTTACCTTGTACATACTTACTTTTTGAATTTACACTTAAAATTGAAGTCTACAAATACCTATATGTATATATATATATATATATATACCTATACTTACCTTTACCTTTGAATACTTACCTTCTATCATACTTACCATTTATATCCATCCTTACCCTAAATTAAACTTACCTTTAAATTCGAACCATCCTAATGAGAAACTCAAGACTACCGCTTCCTTATTTACTTACCATTTTTGTATACTCACGGCTCAGCTTAGCGACCGGTCATCGATGGCCGCTGAGTTCAGTTGTCGTTGAGCGCGCGGTTTATTACCTACCTTCCCACCTACTTGCAAATTAATAAAATTAAAGTTATTAAAACGAAAAAATTTGTGAACCAAAGTGAAATAAAATATAACTAAGTTTAAAAATTGTAAAATAAAGCAATTTGAAAAAAATCTATTAAATTATTAAAACTAAAAACTAAATCGAGTTTTTATTTATAAAGAAATAAGTGCAGCAGTGGTGAGTGCCCCTAAATACCCCTTAGAGTGAAATCTAGACACGACCTCATTCTTAGAATGTATGAATCCATCCTTAAATTTTATGAACTCATTCTTAGAATATGACAATCCATTTATAAATTGTACGAACTCGTTCTTAGAATGTATGAATCAATTCTTAAATTTTACGAACTCATTCTTAGAATTCAAGAACCCATTCTTGAAATGTATGAACCCATTCTTAAATTTTACGAACTAATTCTTATAATATACGAACCCATTCCTAGAAAAATCAAAAAACGAAGCATATTATCCATGAAAGTTTTATTATTATTGTTAAATATTATTTACAAAAAAATAGTATTTAAAAGTAGTAACAAAAATTTGCCAAAGTATATAGTTTTTATACATCGTCGTTCTCAACGAAGACTAACACGGTTCGTTGTTTGCGTTTAAGACTAGCACGGTTCGTTGTTATCATGGAAGACTAGCCCACTTCGTTCTCTGCGTGGAAGACTAACATAGAACTGAAGCGTGTTAGTCTTCGACGCAGAGAACGAAGTGTGCTAGTTTTCCACGCAAAACAACGAACCGTGCGGTGTATCTCTAACTTTTGTTAGAATTTGTTTTTTTTTTTGTTTTGCTGCCTATTATGAGTTTGTCTGCCCTTTATTTCTTATCTCTTCTTATGATACTTATATTTTAACTTTTTTTGGTTTTCACGCTTTCTCCTTTCCTCTTTGTGACTTGAAGAATGAAAAATTTTTCACAGTGACAGCTGTCTGCTCAGGCAAGAAAATGTTGGTTCAATCTATGACACTTTCATAAAATATAAGAAATAGTTCTTAAAATCTACGAAACAAGTTCTAAATAATAAGAAAAAGTTCTTATAAACATATAACGTACGTAATTTATTAAAATTTAAGAACAAATTCGTAACATTTAAGAATAAATTCAGCCAAAAAATTAATGAATTTAGTTCTTATATTTTATGAACGAAGTTCTGACGTTAATACAATTTAACGTATTTTTACATATATAATAAGAATTTTTTCTTAAATTATATGTAATTTTTCTTAGATTCTAAGAAAAAATCAGCGTGAACTTCTATGAAACTTTGTTCGTTAAAATATAAATTGCTGATTGCATAGCTAGATCATAACTCATAAAAATTAGGTCGTGATCACTAACACCACCAAGGGAAAGCTGGTCGACATGCAGAACATTCCGCATATCAGCAACACAGAAAACATCTAGTAAGCTAGGTTTACAATGAGGTCCAAAACGAGTGGGAAGCTTATTAACAACATTCAACCCTACACCTGATAAGCTATCAAACAGGTTTTTAGAACGATCATTTTCAACAATCAAATCAATATTTAGGTCTCCACACAAGATTATGTGTTCATAAATAGCGCTATATTTATATATACTTCGAAAGAGATTGTCCAAGTCATTTGACTTACTTGGGTTGTATGCACATACAACAAGACACCGCTCAAAATTATCATAAAATTCAACCACCAGAAACTCAACAGGGTCGTTATTATCTGATCTGTCAATTATTCTTCGGTGCAATGCTTTCTTGTGATATATCGCAATGCCACCACCGCGCTTACCTTGCTGTTTGTCCTTCCTAACAACACAATAATCAAGAAACTGGTAATTATCATCATTTATATCTTTCTGAAACCAGGTTTCAGTGATACACACAACGTCAACAGACGCAGAGCTAAAAATGTAGTTAAAATAATCAAGCTTCATTTGATTTAAACTTCTTGAGTTGAAATGACAAACCTGAAATCCAGGGTGATAATCTGTCAAAATCTTCAGTACTATCTTTCTATGAAATTCGTTAGAGCCGACAGATGGACTATTTAAATCCATAAAAATATCTGGGAGCGTGCACTTCAAATTTCCAATATACAGTAATACATAAAAAATAATAAGTATAGGGATAGTACATATGAGAAAAGCTTAGAAAATTAAGACAAATAAGTTTTAAATTGTTTTTTTGAAAGACAAAAACAATAAATTATGATCAAATATAGAAACATAGTAGCTTCTTTTATATCCGGATGCTAATAAGAGAATCCACTTCAACACGGCTAGTCACCTCTTTCGATTCTTCATTGGGCTTGCATCGAGCATACACCTTTCCGCGTATTGAGAACGCTGATGCAATGAGCTTCTTTCTCTTCAACTCCGTAGCATAGGACATCAACTCTCTTAATCTTTTTGGCAAACTCTCATGCACATACACAGATCCGTATCCAGGTACGTCAACGTCAGACAGCCACCTTTTTTGTAATTTGCGAAATGCAGCAAGAGATTTGAACAGCTGGCTTCGTTCGCGCACAGAGCAGAGCTTAATAACAATAGGCATGTTGTTTTTGTTATTTTGCACTTTGCGTTTTGTGTTTTTTATTATAAAAGCATCGCGCAATGGTGGGTGAAGGTTTACTGCATTGCATATTTTGGCAAACATATCAGGCAAACTCTCTTCTTCATCATATGGAATACCATTAATTATTATGTCAGATGAGACCGCATTGCTCTCCAGCTCATTAAGCTGACTCCGAAAATCAATAATTTCACTCCATAAACTTTCAACCTCATTGTAAGAATTTTCTAATGCAGCCACTCTTCCGTGCATTGTTGCTATGCTTTGCTTGATGTTCGCAGTCTCAGCAGCCAACTCACCTATTTTCTGCATTACCCTATCTTCAAAGTCTTTAGTTGTTTTTAGCATTACAGCTGTCAGTTCATAAACAATTGCCATTCTATGTTCTTCCATTTTTCGCGCGAACAAACTGTCATCTACACCTACAATAGGTGTTAATGGTGTTTTTGGCGGGGAATTAGGTTTGAGGGTAGGATTTCTGCGAGTATTTTGCATTTTAATAAAATTATGCACGTATCAAGTAGGATGACTCAAAAACAAATTTGTTATTTAAACAAAGGTATTAATGTCCAGGTGCTGCACCAATTAGAGGAAGTTTAATGTTAGTTCCAAGTGTAAAGTGAAAAAAAACTTAAGAGCACCACACAAACACGTCTTACTTAGTCGATGACATTTATCTTATATATGATGACATTTATCTTATATATTATTGATGTTTCTATCCTACAATATCCATTTTAATAGGCAGGATAGTGCAATGAAATTGTTTTTCAGAGATTTTAAGCGTATAAAAATCGATCTCTTATACAATGAAGCTGTTAACCTTGACTGGAATTTGTGTTGGTTATTTACTTCCGTCGATGAAAAGCTGCAATATTTTAATTTACTGGTAAACCATCTATTTGATAAGTTCGTTCCAATGCGTGAAGCTAGAGCTCTTAGTAGCAAAAAGCCTTGGTTTATGTCAGATGTACTGTCCTTAATAAAAGAACGTAGTAAAGCCTATAAAAAATGGAAAAATGATAGAAACGCTGAATCGTGGAAAGATTATCGCGTTGCAAGAAATAAAGTTACATCAAGTACAAGAGACTCTAAAAGGGCGTATCTTCAAAGTAAACTTAACCACACTAACTAACTAACTAATGGCGGCGATATACCAACAGGTTATCATAACCTCTAACGAGATTTTTAGCCGAGCTTCTCTTTCCAACTTGTGGTGTGTTGCTTTTCAGTTTTTCCTACAAGTTGGCGGGACCTACAGTTTTTTGCCGACTCCGAACGGCACTTGCAAAGCAAATGAATTTTTTGCTGAGAAGCTTCTCATGGCAGAAATACACCCGGAGAGTTTGCCAAACTACTGCCGAGGGGCGACCCCGTTTAGAAAAATCGTTTTTCTAAATAATTTTTGATGTTACTTTTGCCGGGCATCGAACCGCCACGACTTGGTGTAGAAGGCCGAACACTTAACCGCTACACCACGGCGGCCGCCAACCCCTTAACCACACACTGCCCTCAAAAGTCCTATGGAAAAACCTTAGGTCGCTTGGGATTTCAGGGGCGGAGGAACACGTGTGTTGTTGCTGGCACATTAGCAACTTTAGGTTATTTGAAAGTGTCATACGAGTGGTGGGAGCGGCCACACGAACATCTGCTAATTCCAAGGAATGAAAACCACGGATATATTAAGAACACTTCAATTAGCTTTTAATAGCAACAAATTCTGCAATGTAACATTAAATACAGTAGTAGTAGCAAGTGAGGTTTTAATATCTGTAAATTAATAATAAAATTAGAGAAATATTTAAGAGCAAAAAATGGCGGCTTACTTATCCGCGTCCTCGTATGTCCTTCAAATTGCACGCGGTAAAATTCATACCACTTCGGCTAAATCAAAGACATATACACGAGCGAGGCACGGTTGCATTTTAGTGTACAAAAATTTTCTTTATGTTACAGGGTTTCATTTTAGCAAATTATGAATAGAAAAGATTAAGCAGCAACATTCTCTCCCCCGTGATTCGAATCGCGCTCGAGAGAATCACCAATAACGTCCAGGACTGCAATCTTCGATGCTGGTCGCCGTACATTTCCTGTCGTAGTCTTTACCAGAACTGATCGGACTTGACCGTCTGCAGCTGGCTTGGCTTCGATTACGATACCTCGTTTCCACATGCCACGGCTCTCTTTGTCGTCACAAATGACAACCACATCTCCCGCATTTATCGGGGTAACTCTTATGCCACTTTGTGCGCCTAGTTAAACTCGGAAGATACTCCAAAATCCACCGTTTCCAGAACGTTTGCTTTAGTTGCTGGGCTATTTTCCATTGCTTCCTTAGACATACTTTCTCTGGTACCGGCTCAGTTGGTACGAAGTTGGGTCCACCCAAAAGAAAGTGGTTTGGGGTGAGCGGCTCAGAATCTGCGCTCTCGATAGGTACATGGGTCAATGGCCGCGAATTTACCAAATTCTCAGCCTCTATTAATAAACTCTGCAGTGTTTCGATCTGTGGCGCAACTTCTTTCAAAGTAAACGATAAGACTCTTTTAACAGCGCGTACCATTCTTTCCCATATTCCGCCTGCTGAGGGGTTCGCAGGAGTGTTGAAGATCCACTCCACTCCTCGATGATTACACTCGGACGATAGACCATGTTGGACTTGTACCCATTCTTCTTTGCTGGCGCCGATAAAGTTGGTACCCCTATCGCTTCTCATCCGAATCGGTGCACCACGTCGATTAATAAAATTCCGACAAACGAGAATAGTAGCGTCCGTCGAGAGATCCCTCGCCAGCTCCAGGTGAATCGCCCTTGTTGTGAGGCATGTGAATATTGCAACCCACCGTTTCTCTCGACGACGTCCTATTGCGACGAATCACTATTCGTCCAAAACTTGTAACGAATGGCGCAGATCGTAGCCTCAAAGTTTTGATGGTAATACAATTCATGAAAGTGTCTCACAATTAGTCGTGAAAGGGGATGGTTCTTAGGCAGGATTATGGGTCGTCTCGCCGATGATGGGACGCATTCAGCATAATCGATGCGCCCAGAGAGTCGTATGACTCCTTCATCATCTAAGATCGGGCTCAGTTTGTACAACGGGCTGGACTTATCAACGGGCAGTCCATTTTGTAAAGCGTTTAATTCGTCGGGGAATTCTTTCTCCTGCACTAGTCGACAGACTAAAATTTCGCTTGCTTTTATATACGGCGCACTCAATTGTTTTGGGACGGCGTGGTCTGTATTAGCAAATCTTCTTATAATGAATGTGACCCAACTCATGACTTTGAGGAATTTGTAGTAGTTAGAAAATTTGTGAAACGGGACGGCCTCATCGTTATTGAGCGTCGAATATAAGCTCTTAGAACGCTCCTCTTGTTTGCACATATCTGAGCTAAGATAGCTGGGCATGACAGGCCACTGCTCTTTTCCCGCCTTTAAAAAAATTGGACCATTAAGCCACTTACCTTTCAAGTTGAAAGCTTTGATACGAGTCGCGTCGTCGGCGGGATTCTCTTTGCCGGGCACCCATCTCCACTGAGATTCGTTAGACGACTGTAGGATTTCTGTAACTCGATGTGCGACGAACTGCTTGTAGCGCCTGGCGTCCGACCTCAGCCACTGAATTACAGTTTTGGAATCGGACCAGAAAGTCACTGAACTTGGTTTAATATCGTGGCCGTTGAGGACTGCTTCCTTCAATCGTATCCCAAGTGTAGCTGATTGGAGTTCTAACCTTGGGACGGAGATCGGCTTCAAGGGGCTACACCTTGACCTCCCAGCAACAAAAGATACTTCGACTGAACCTCTATAATCGATACGCCAAAAGGCGACAGCTGCGAATGCAAGCTCACTCGCATCGACAAATACGTGCAATTGTATTTCTGCTTCATGCTCAAGAAACCTTGGACTGTAGCACCTCGGCATCTGGAAACCTTCTATTCGATTTAGACTTCGGTACCACTCCACCCACTTCTCGTACACGTCGTCCGGCACAGGATCATGCCAATCAACCTTGCGCCTCCACAACCTTGGCGCACAACACAACGTTACACAGAAATCCGATCGGGTCGAAGATCGACATCACGACGCTCAGCCATTCGCCCTTTGTTGGTCGCCTGGATCCGTCGAGCACTGATGTAGGCACTTAAGCAAAAGTTAACTTGAAGAAAAGGTAGTCGTCGGCTGGGTTCCAGTGCATTCCTAGCACCTTCTCGGACACGCATTCATTGCTGCAGGGGTTGTGGGTTGTTGGCATGATAGCGGCATTCTCTGCTACAGCTTCCATTAACTCACCTGAGTTTGAGACTATACCCCTTAACTCGAAACCGGCGCCGCTATGTATCTCTATCACGCTCTTTGTAACGCTTATACCCTCCGCTATAGTGAGAAAGCTGTCCATGTAGTCGTCCACATAATGCCGCTCAACAATGGCGTCCACTGCCCTAGGTGAATTTTCTCTGAATTTTTCCGCATGTAAATTTTTGATAAATTGCGCGGAGCATGGCGAGCTGACCGATCCAAAGATCATAGCGCACATCACGTACACATCTGGCATTTTTTGGTCATCGCCCCCTCTCCATAGGAAGCGCTGTGAGTTCTGATCCTCTGGCCGTATGTGAACACGATGAAACATCTCGCGGATGTCTCCACATACACCAACTTGACCTTGTCTGAACTTAAATAAAATAGAAATTAGCAATTTCGGTTGGTATTCGTCTGGCCCTTTCATAAGCGCGCTATTTAAACTCATACCATTGATTTTCGCGGCCGCATCAAAAACTAATCTACGCTTATTTTCTTTATTCGGATTGCTTATGACAAAATGCGGCAAATACCATATACGAGGGTCGTCATGGTTTACTTCGTGTGGCAAAAGTTTTCTTGCATATCCCTTTGATTCATACTCTTTAATTTTGTTGTCGTACCAATCTGCATACTCGGAACTTCGTGCCATTTTAGCTTCGACTTGTTCAAGGCGTTTAAGTGCAGTGGAAAAACTTTCAGGAAACTCAATTTTATCGCTACACCACAACAGACCTGTTTCGTATCTACCATCGTTATATTTAGTCGTTTCCTCTAATAACTTTTGTGCCCTTTTATCTGCTTCAGATTTGATAATCGGTAAATCTTTAGCCTCAAAATTCTCCGCAGCAAAATATTCAGCTATTTGTTTATTTGCCTCAAAAAGCTTGACCATATCTACGTGCGAAACAGTATGCTCGCTTACGTATTCCTCGTTCGACCCAAACACAGTCCAACCTAAATTTGTTTTGTGGACTGCAAAGCCGTCGTCGAAGTTTATTGCTTTAATTGTACGTGTTAAATTCGAATGTGGCGTTCCAATAAGAATTTTCGGTACCGCATTATTGTACTCGCAAATGCAAACGTCTTTTAATTGCTTGTGTTGTTGCGTCAACTCGCACAACTTCAAATTTTGCGGCGGCAGATACAGCTGCTTCGTTGTGCGTACGCCCCTCATATGATAGCGCTCTGCTGCTTCGAAATCGCCACCAATTTCCAATGCTACTTGCCGCGATTGTTCGCTTGTTGTGTGGTTGCCGATCCATTTAAGACAAAGTGTGTCTACTTTGCCCTTCAAACCGATTGCGTTTGCTACGCTCTCCTCTAACAGCGATACTTTCGCCCCTTCGTCAATAAAAGCGATCACACTTATCTCCCCTTTCGGGCCCTTTATTTTCACTGGCAAGTATTTCAGTAACGTCTGACTGCGCTGCTTAGATTCTGCGGTAGCGAAATTTTTAACAGTTTGACAGTCACTGACTGTGGCCACAGCTGTGGTATCGGTGTTGCTTTTCTTTTCTGCACTTGCTTTATGTAGTAATCGATTATGGAATTTGTTGCACGATGAAATATTACAGGTACGACGCTTATTACATTTTTGTACATTATTCCCGCGCTCTAGGCAACAAAAGCACAATCGATTTGTTTTTACAAAATTCCATCGATTGGAATAATCGATGTCTTTAAATTGTTGGCACTGATACAGGTGATGGTTTTGTTTACACATTGAACATTCTTTGTCAATACTTATTGCGGTCATCACCGAGTTGGATGTATTTCTAATTTTGCGACTGGCCTGATCGTTTCCTGCACTTCTCGGAGGCATTACTTCTGTGGACATAGATACATAAGCGGCAATTTGTTGCAACCAATCGGAAAAATCCCGAACTGTGGGATATGGCTTTTGTATGTTAAATGTATGACGATACCATTCTTCTCTTTTGCTTATAGGCAATTTACAAACAAGTTCATCAAGAAGCGTTGGGTTGTTGAGATGCGGCAATGCACCGGAATTTTCCAAGAATGATGTCAAATTTGAAACTAAAGCGCTGAAGTTAAGAATTTCTGAAATTCTTCCTCCGACGACTGCAGGAAACAAACGAGCCTTTGATATTTGACTACGAATCAATAAATCTGGCCTACCATTGTGAAATTCGAGCGTTTTCATTACGGCACTTACACTGCTTGGGTGGATGAGCAACGATTCCACCTGTTGACGAGCTTTATCTTTTAGCGCCTTCTGTAGGCGTAGCAGGTTCTCTAAATTTGTGTACAAATATCTATCTGTCGTTTCTCTATAGGCGACGGAAAACATAGGCCACTCCTCGGGCGATCCGTGGAACTCGGTTAAATCTAAAACCTTTCGTGGTGCGTGTATCTGCGTATAGTACCCTGGCGACGAAGTTTGTGGTGCGGCGGTGACCACAGGTGGCAAAAACGTATTTGGCGTGTAAACGTTGGGCACGTTAGTGTTAATTGATGACGTTGTGGCGTTGGCATAGGTTGATGGCACACCCGTACCCGGGCGAGCGTCTACGAAGCTTTGGCTAGGTTGTATAGAAAAATAATAATTAGGAACAAAATTACCGTGAGTGGAGGGAACTACATAGCTTGTCCCGGCTGAGGTTACTATTGCGTTTGCGCTGGCGGGCATAGCGCTGATTTGGTTGCTGGCAGCATCCTGATTCGAAGCGACTCCTGTTGAGTGGCTGGTAAGACTGTTGGTGGAGTTTCCGGCACTTTTGAAGGTGGCAGGTGTGCCTCCGGCGGCGTCGACCTCTGTGGCTTGACGATACATTTCGTTTCTCAGTTGGAGTCTTTCTTGTTCCGATGCAGCAATCTGGTTTCAGAAATAAGCATAGTTGAAGATCTTCGAGGATATTTGCCCTGTATATGACCAAAATTATATAACAGCGTTAGTCCTTCTCGATTTCTCAAAAGCTTTCGATAGTATTGATCACAATAAACTGTTACAAAAATTAACGTCATAAGTTTGGGGTGTTCTCACTACAGTTAATTAAAAGCTATCTGTCGAATCGGTCGCAACGGGTTAAAAGTGGTGAAACTACTCAACTCTAAAACTAGTTACATCAGGTGTGCCGCAGGGATCTATCTTAGGTCCGATTTTTTTCTGCCTTTTTATAAATGATATTGTTGAGTGTTGCCAAAATTCTTCTATTCATCTGTATGCAGATGACACACAAATCTACTTCTCAAGACCCATAGGTCTTGTTGAAGATCTAATAGCGAGGCTAAATGAAGATCTTAGCCGTATTTCTAACTGGTCCGTATCGAATTGTTTGAAATTGAATGCCTTAAAAAGGAAAGCGATAGCTATTTCACGTACAAATTATGATCTTAGCTCTATTCCACCTTTATTTCTTAATGAAATAAACATTAATTTTGATGAAACTGTTAAAAACCTGGGTTTCAGAATCAATAGAAGATTGTCATGCGTTGACCACGTTAACCTCGTTGTTAGTAAGATCTACAATGTACTTCGAAAGCTGTGTCTCAGTGCCCATTTACTTCCGCAACAGACTAAACTGAAACTTGTTAAATCACTCATTGTTCCACATATATCGTACGCTGAGTTGGTGTATTGCAATCTTGATAGCAGGTCAATGTACAATCTGCAAATGGCATTAAATAACTCGGCGCGTTTTGTCTTTGAAAAAA
>CAXKVI010000003.1:78729586-78742086 GCA_964058755.1 Campiglossa producta | reverse complement strand
ATTAGGAATTTCTAAGCCCGCAGTGTGTACCTCTTACACCAAGCTGCGTTGAGATTATTGCCATCTTATATCCATCATGTTCACTTAGTATGTATTCATTTTATTTGTTTTTTGTTTTTATACTACCTTATCGACAACCAGAGAGACATCAATCGGCCGCCATTTATACTAGCAGTGTCAAGGATTTTAGTGCACCCCGTGATCATTTTACTGACAAGTGCAGCTTATTTTCACAGGGTGGCTTTTTTCGCTGTGTCCTGCGATTAATATGTATGTATGTTATGAGTTTGTGGTCATTAATTTGAGAATCTTTGAAATTTTGGTGGACTTTTGACCGTTTGGGAATAATTTTTCTTAAATTATTCTATGTTTTTATTATTAGTAAACTAGATGGAAAAGTAACAACAATTACAAGCTACCATGATTACGTAATTTCGGCCTTGCTCAAGGGCACTTATCAAATGGCTTTGTGTTTAGAAATTTTTCATCACCTTTTGTTGGTCATCTAACCAAGAACCAAGGGGATTAGGAATTTCTAAGCCCGCAGTGTGTACCTCTTACACCAAGCTGCGTTGAGATTATTGCCATCTTATATCCATCATGTTCACTTAGTATGTATTCATTTTATTTGTTTTTTGTTTTTATACTACCTTATCGACAACCAGAGCGATATCAATCGGCCGCCATTTATAATAGCAGTGTCAAGGATTTTAGTGCACCCCGTGATCATTTTACTGACAAGTGCAGCTTATTTTCACAGGGTGGCTTTTTTCGCTGTGTCCTGCGATTAATATGTATGTATGTTATGAGTTTGTGGTCATTAATTTGAGAATCTTTGAAACTTTGGTGGACTTTTGACCGTTTGGGAATAATTTTTCTTAAATTATTCTATGTTTTTATTATTAGTGAACAAGATGGAAAAGTAACAACAATTACAAGCTTTCATGATTACGTAATTTCGGCCTTGCTCAAGGGCACTTATCAAATGGCTTTGTGTTTAGAAATTTTTCATCACCTTTTGTTGGTCATCGAACCAAGAACCAAGGGGATTAGGAATTTCTAAGCCCGCAGTGTGTACCTCTTACGCCAAGCTGCGTTGAGATTATTGCCATCTTATATCCATCATGTTCACTTAGTATGTATTCATTTTATTTGTTTTTTGTTTTTATACTACCTTATCGACAACCAGAGCGACATCAATCGGCCGCCATTTATACTAGCAGTGTCAAGGATTTTAGTAAACTGCTAGTATAAATGGCGGCCGATTGATGTCGCTCTGGTTGTCGATAAGGTAGTATAAAAAACAAAAAACAAAAAACAAATAAAATGAATACATACTAAGTGAACATGATGGATATAAGATGGCAATAATCTCAACGCAGCTTGGTGTAAGAGGTACACACTGCGGGCTTAGAAATACCTAATCCCCTTGGTTCTTGGTTCGATGACCAACAAAAGGTGATGAAAAATTTCTAAACACAAAGCCATTTGATAAGTGCCCGTGAGCAAGGCCGAAATTACGTAATCATGGTAGCTTGAAATTGTTGTTACTTTTCCATCTTGTTCACTAATAATAAAAACATAGAATAATTTAAGAAAAATTATTCCCAAACGGTCAAAAGTCCACCAAAATTTCAAAGATTCTCAAATTAATGACCACAAACTCATAACATACATACATATTAATCGCAGGACACAGCGAAAAAAGCCACCCTGTGAAAATAAGCTGCACTTGTCAGTAAAATGATCACGGGTCGCACTAAAATCCTTGACACTGCTAGTATAAATGGCGGCCGATTGATGTCGCTCTGGTTGTCGATAAGGTAGTATAAAAACAAAAAACAAATAAAATGAATACATACTAAGTGAATATGATGGATATAAGATGGCAATAATCTCAACGCAGCTTGGTAAAGAGGTACACACTGCGGGCTTAGAAATTCCTAATCCCCTTGGTTCTTGGTTCGATGACCAACAAAAGGTGATGAAAAATTTCTAAACACAAAGCCATTTGATAAGTGCCCTTGAGCAAGGCCGAAATTACGTAATCATGGTAGCTTGTAATTGTTGTTACTTTTCCATCTTGTTCACTAATAATAAAAACATAGAATAATTTAAGAAAAATTATTCCCAAACGGTCAAAAGTCCACCAAAGTTTCAAAGATTCTCAAATTAATGACCAGAAACTCATAACATACATACATATTAATCGCAGGACACAGCGAAAAAAGCCATCCTGTGAAAATAAGCTGCATTTGTCAGTAAAATGATCACGGGGTGCACTAAAATCCTTGACACTGCTAGTATAAATGGCAGCCGATTGATGTCGCTCTGGTTGTCGATAAGGTAGTAAAAACAAAAAACAAATAAAATGAATACATACTAAGTGAACGTGATGGATATAAGATTGCAATAATCTCAACGCAGCTTGGTGTAAGAGGTACACACTGCGTGCTTAGAAATTCCTAATCCCCTTGGTTTTTGGTTCGATGACCCACAAAAGGTGATGAAAAATTTCTAAACACAAAGCCATTTGATAAGTGCCCTTGAGCAAGGCCGAAATTACGTAATCATGGTAGCTTGTAATTGTTGTTACTTTTCCATCTTGTTCACTAATAATAAAAACATAGAATAATTTAAGAAAAATTATTCCCAAACGGTCAAAAGTCCACCAAAGTTTCAAAGATTCTCAAATTAATGACCACAAACTCATAACATACATACATATTAATCGCAGGACACAGCGAAAAAAGCCACCCTGTGAAAATAAGCTGCACTTGTCAGTAAAATGATCACGGGGTGCACTAAAATCCTTGACACTGCTAGTATAAATGGCGGCCGATTGATGTCGCTCTGGTTGTCGATAAGGTAGTATAAAAACAAAAAACAAATAAAATGAATACATACTAAGTGAACATGATGGATATAAGATGGCAATAATCTCAACGCAGCTTGGTGTAAGAGGTACACACTGCGGGCTTAGAAATTCCTAATCCCCTTGGTTCTTGGTTCGATGACCAACAAAAGGTGATGAAAAATTTCTAAACACAAAGCCATTTGATAAGTGCCCTTGAGCAAGGCCGAAATTACGTAATCATGGTAGCTTGTAATTGTTGTTACTTTTCCATCTTGTTCACTAATAATAAAAACATAGAATAATTTAAGAAAAATTATTCCCAAACGGTCAAAAGTCCACCAAAGATTCAAAGATTCTCAAATTAATGACCACAAACTCATAACATACATACATATTAATCGCAGGACACAGCGAAAAAAGCCACCCTGTTAAAATAAGCTGCACTTGTCCGTAAAATGATCACGGTGTGCACTAAAATCCTTGACACTGCTAGTATAAATGGCGGCCGATTGATGTCGCTCTGGTTGTCGATAAGCCTCTATTAATAAACTCTGCAGTGTTTCGATCTGTGGCGCAACTTCTTTCAAAGTAAACGATAAGACTCTTTTAACAGCGCGTACCATTCTTTCCCATATTCCGCCTGCTGAGGGGTTTGCAGGAGTGTTGAAGATCCACTCCACTCCTCGATGATTACACTCGGACGATAGACCATGTTGGACTTGTACCCATTCTTCTTTGCTGGCGCCGATAAAGTTGGTACCCCTATCGCTTCTCATCCGAATCGGTGCACCACGTCGATTAATAAAATTCCGACAAACGAGAATAGTAGCGTCCGTCGAGAGATCCCTCGCCAGCTCCAGGTGAATCGCCCTTGTTGTGAGGCATGTGAATATTGCAACCCACCGTTTCTCTCGACGACGTCGTATTGCGACGAATAGTGGCCCGAAGTAATCGACACCCGTGTATGAGAATGGTCGTACGAATGGTGTGAGCCTATCGACTGGCAATTGTCCCATTAGTGGCGTTTCTGGGACCGCTGACGCGTTTTTACAATACTGGCATGCCTCTTTGACTGACCTAAGTAAGCGTCGTACGCCGGGAATCCAAAACTTGTAACGAATGGCGCAGATCGTAGCCTCAAAGTTTTGATGGTAATACAATTCATGAAAGTGTCTCACAATTAGTCGCGAAAGGGGATGGTTCTTAGGCAGGATTATGGGTCGTCTCGCCGATGATGGGACGCATTCAGCATAATCGATGCGCCCAGAGAGTCGTATGACTCCTTCATCATCTAAGATCGGGCTCAGTTTGTACAACGGGCTGGACTTATCAACGGGCAGTCCATTTTGTAAAGCGTTTAATTCGTCGGGGAATTCTTTCTCCTGCACTAGTCGACAGACTAAAATTTCGCTTGCTTTTATATACGGCGCACTCAATTGTTTTGGGACGGCGTGGTCTGTATTAGCAAATCTTCTTATAGCGAATGTGACCCAACTCATGACTTTGAGGAATTTGTAGCAGTTAGAAAATTTGTGAAACGGGACGGCCTCATCGTTATTGAGCGTCGAATATAAGCTCTTAGAACGCTCCTCTTGTTTGCACATATCTGAGCTAAGATAGCTGGGCATG
This sequence comes from Campiglossa producta, assembly GCA_964058755.1. Classification (NCBI taxonomy): domain Eukaryota; kingdom Metazoa; phylum Arthropoda; class Insecta; order Diptera; family Tephritidae; genus Campiglossa; species Campiglossa producta. The sequence goes on along the minus strand of CAXKVI010000003.1, from coordinate 78,737,600 downwards.
ACAGGCCACTGCTCTTTTCCCGCCTTTAAAAAACTTGGACCATTAAGCCACTTACCTTTCAAGTTGAAAGCTTTGATACGAGTCGCGTCGTCGGCGGGATTCTCTTTGCCGGGCACCCATCTCCACTGAGATTCGTTAGACGACTGTAGGATTTCTGTAACTCGATGTGCGACGAACTGCTTGTAGCGCCTGGCGTCCGACCTCAGCCACTGAATTACAGTTTTGGAATCGGACCAGAAAGTCACTGAACTTGGTTTAATATCGTGGCCGTTGAGGACTGCTTCCTTCAATCGTATCCCAAGTGTAGCTGATTGGAGTTCTAACCTTGGGACGGAGATCGGCTTCAAGGGGCTACACCTTGACCTCCCAGCAACAAAAGATACTTCGACTGAACCTCTATAATCGATACGCCAAAAGGCGACAGCTGCGAATGCAAGCTCACTCGCATCGACAAATACGTGCAATTGTATTTCTGCTTCATGCTCAAGAAACCTTGGACTGTAGCACCTTGGCATCTGGAAACCTTCTATTCGATTTAGACTTCGGTACCACTCCACCCACTTCTCGTACACGTCGTCCGGCACAGGATCATGCCAATCAACCTTGGCGCACAACACAACGTTACACAGAAATCCGATCGGGTCGAAGATCGACATCATGACGCTCAGCCATTCGCCCTTTGTTGGTCGCCTGGATCCGTCGAGCACTGATGTAGGCACTTTAGCAAAAGTTAACTTGAAGAGAAGGTAGTCGTCGGCTGGGTTCCAGTGCATTCCTAGCACCTTCTCGGACACGCATTCATTGCTGCAGGGGTTGTGGGTTGTTGGCATGATAGCGGCATTCTCTGCTACAGCTTCCATTAACTCACTTGAGTTTGAGACTATACCCCTTAACTCGAAACCGGCGCCGCTATGTATCTCTATCACACTCTTTGTAACGCGTATACCCTCCGCTATAGTGGGAAAGCTGTCCATGTAGTCGTCCACATAATGCCGCTCAACAATGGCGTCCACTGCCCTAGGTGAATTTTCTCTGAATTTTTCCGCATGTAAATTTTTGATAAATTGCGCGGAGCATGGCGAGCTGACCGATCCGAAGATCATAGCGCACATCACGTACACATCTGGCATTTTTTGGTCATCGCCCCCTCTCCATAGGAAGCGCTGTGAGTTCTGATCCTCTGGCCGTATGTGAACACGATGAAACATCTCGCGGATGTCTCCACATACACCAACTTGCCCTTGTCTGAACTTAAATAAATAGAAATTAGCAATTTCGGTTGGTATTCGTCTGGCCCTTTCATAAGCGCGCTATTTAAACTCATACCATTGATTTTCGCGGCCGCTTCAAAAACTAATCTACGCTTATTTTCTTTATTCGGATTGCTTATGACAAAATGCGGCAAATACCATATACGAGGGTCGTCATGGTTTACTTCGTGTGGCAAAAGTTTTCTTGCATATCCCTTTGATTCATACTCTTTAATTTTGTTGTCGTACCAATCTGCATACTCGGAACTTCGTGCCATTTTAGCTTCGACTTGTTCAAGGCGTTTAAGTGCAGTGGAAAAACTTTCAGGAAACTCAACTTTATCGCTACACCACAACAGACCTGTTTCGTATCTACCATCGTTATATTTAGTCGTTTCCTCTAATAACTTTTGTGCCCTTTTATCTGCTTCAGATTTGATAATCGGTAAATCTTTAGCCTCAAAATTCTCCGCAGCAAAATATTCAGCTATTTGTTTATTTGCCTCAAAAAGCTTGACCATATCTACGTGCGAAACAGTATGCTCGCTTACCCTCGCTGCCCTCGCCATTGGCGTCGGCCATATTGGATTCCCGAATATTCGATGTCACTGTTCTGTTGCGAAGGCGGTAGCGCGTTTCTTCTCCTGGAATCGTTGGCTTGACTTGTTGCAAGTCCGATGATTTCATAGATAGTCGCAATATTGGTCTGCTAAATTTGCAGGATAAATATTAAAATAAATGTTGCTGGCACATTATTACTTTAGGTTATTTGAAAGTGTTATACGAGTGGTGGCAGCGGCCACACGAACATCTGCTAATTCCAAGGAATGAAAACCACGGATATATTAAGAACACTTCAATTAGCTTTTAATAGCAACAAATTGTACAATGTAACATTAAATACAGTAGTAGTAGCAAGTGAGGTTTTAATATCTGTAAATTAATAATAAAATTAGAGAAATATTTAAGAGCAAAAAATGGCGGCTTACTTATCCGTGTCCTCGTATGTCTTTCAAATTGCACGCGGTAAAATTCATACCACTTCGGCTAAATCAAAGACATATACACGAGCGAGGTACGGTTGCATTTTAGGGTACAAAAATTTTCTTTATGTTACAGGATTTCATTTTAGCAAATTATGAATAGAAAAGATTAAGCAGCAACATGTGTAGTCTTGACCCTGAAATATTAAATAATAATTTTCTGTCACAATATCCGGTGGCATCGCCGGACATACCTACTAATGTTTCTTTGTTGGAGCATTCTGACCATGGTGCTTTTGAATTTGTTCCTGCAGTAGAGGCGGATTTGGTACAGTGTATATACGCTGTAAAATCGAATGCTATAGGTACTGATGGTATTTGCCTGAAGTAATATTATAATATTACAATTTGTCATATCCCCACTTACCCACATAATTAACTTTTCACTCGCATCTTCTACATATCCCAACCTTTGGAAGACCGCTAATGTAATACCTGTACCAAAAATAAACTGCCCTACCATTCCTCAACACTATAGACCAAAAATCATCTTACCGGCCCTATCGAAAGTTTTTCAGAAATTCTTGGCGCGACAAATTACTGGTCATTTAGACAAATATAAAATTTTGAGTAATGTTCAATCTGGTTTCAGAAATAAGCATAGTTGCGTAAGATCTTCGAGGATATTTGCCCTGTATATGACCAAAATTATATAACAGCGTTAGTCCTTCTCGATTTCTCAAAAGCTTTCGATAGTATTGATCACAATAAACTGCTACAAAAATTAAGGTCATAAGTTTGGGGTGTTCTCACTACAGTTAATTAAAAGCTATCTGTCGAATCGGTCGCAACGGGTTAAAAGTGGTGAAACTACTCAACTCTAAAACTAGTTACATCAGGTGTGCCGCAGGGATCTATCTTAGGTCCGATTTTTTTCTGCCTTTTTACAAATGATATTGTTGAGTGTTGCCAAAATTCTTCTATTCATCTGTATGCAGATGACACACAAATCTACTTCTCAAGACCCATAGGTCTTGTTGAAGATCTAATAGCGGGCCTAAATGAAGATCTTAGCCGTATTTCTAACTGGTCCGTATCGAATTGTTTGAAATTGAATGCCTTAAAAAGGAAAGCGATAGCTATTTCACGTACAAATTATGATCTTAGCTCTATTCCACCTTTATTTCTTAATGAAATAAACATTAATTTTGATGAAACTGTTAAAAACCTGGGTTTCAGAATCAATAGAAGATTGGCATGCGTTGACCACGTTAACCTCGTTGTTAGTAAGATCTGCAATGTACTTCGAAAGCTGTGTCGCAGTGCCTATTTACTTCCGCAACAGACTAAACTGAAACTTGTTAAATCACTCATTGTTCCACATATATCGTACGCTGAGTTGGTGTATTGCAATCTTGATAGCAGGTCAATGTACAATCTGCAAATGGCATTAAATAACTCGGCGCGTTTTGTCTTTGAAAAAAGAAAATATGACCACATTTCTTGCTATGCGAAACAGATCCTTGGGCATGATCTGGGCTCGTATTTCAAAACACGTGCTCTTATCTTCCGACATAAATTAACACTGAGGGAAATGCATTGAATGTTGTGACAATATCGCTATTGATAGCGACGAGTTTGATGCAATATTCATTCAGAATGAGCGAGTTATCAAATATTATTTGCTCCCAATAAAAAGTAAAATGACATGTCAACCATTTCGAAATTATGTACTATTTTCTATACTAGAGTTCGCCCAGTGGTTGAAATTCAACCACAAAACCTTATTTTATCTTCCTACCTTTTTGCTATTTCTTAAATTTTCCTTTCTTTTCCATATTTTGTATATTTTTGGTTTCTATACATTCGTATTCATTTTGCCTTTTCCTCCCTCTTTACACCATTCAGTAATATAGTTTCAATGTTGATAATTATTTAATCTTCTTAGGTCGTCTTCATACGTATTTCTTTCCTTTCCTTTCCTTAGCATTCATTTGCTTTTATTTCCTTTCCTTTCCTCTCCTTTTCCTTTCCTTTTCTTTCCTTTTCTCTTCTTTCATTTCATTTTATTTCCCTTCTTTCTTTCTTTCTTTTCTGTTTTTTTCTTTTATTTTACTTTCTTTTCGTTTCTTTTATATTCTTACCTGATCCTTCTTTCCATTTCCATTACATTCCTTTTTCCTTTTATTTTCTTTTTCTTTCCTTTCCTTTCGTTTCCGTTGCTTTAGTTTCCTTTCATTTTATTCATTTTTTTTTCATTTCGTTTCTTTTCTTTTATTTTTTTCTTACCTTTATTTTCTTTCACTTTTTTTATTAAATTTCCTTTCCTGTCATTTCGTTTCCTTACCTTTCCTTTTCTTACCTTTCCTTTCCTACCGTTTCCTTATTTTCTTTTGTTCCTTTCCGCAACTCCTTTGCCTTTCTTTTTCTTTCATTCATTTCCTTAACTTATTTTTTTTAGCTTTTCATTACCTTTCTTTCCTTTATTTTTTTTCTTTTTATTTTCATTTATTTTCCATACCTTCTTCCTTGCTACCTTTTCTTTCCCTTCTTTTTTTATACCTTTCATGAACATGAAATGGTATTATAACTTTGGTCCGATGTTTGTAAATATGAGAAGAAGAAGAGATAGACCCATCAATAAGTATACCGAAATGATCAGGATGACGAGATGAGTTGATTTAGCCATGTCCGTCTGTCCGTCTGTCCGTCTGTCTGTTTGAACGCAAACTAGTCCCTCAATTTTTGAGATATCTGGCTGAAATTTTGTATGTGGCCACCATTTTGTAATATAGGAATCATTTGTCGGAACTGACAAGATCGGACCAGTATAACATATAGCCCCCATACAACCGATTGTTCAGATATAAGGTTTTTTGGCCAAAACTTCCGCAATTAAACAGTTAGGAACGTAAAATTTTGCAACTCGAGTAATTTCTATTTATGTAGTGTATATAGTGAAAATCAACGAGATCGGGCAAATGTAACATATAGCCCCCATACAACCGATTGTTCAGATATAAGAATTTTTGGCCAAAACTTCTGCAATTAAAGAGTTAGGAACGTAAAATTTTGCAACTCGAGTACTTTCTATTTATGTAGTGTATATAGTGAAAATCAACAAGATCGGGCAAATGTAACATATAGCCCCCATACAACCGATTGTTCAGATATAAGGTTTTTTGGCCAAAACTTCTGCAATTAAAAAGTTAGGACCGTAAAATTTTGCAACTCGAGTACTTTCTATTTATGTAGTATATACAGTGAAAATCAACAAGATCGGGCAAATGTAACATATAGCCCCCATACAACCGATTGTTCAGATATAAGGTTTTTTGACCAAAACTTCTGCAATTAAAAAGTTAGGAACGTAAAATTTTGCAACTCGAGTACTTTCTATTTATGTAGTGTATATAGTGAAAATCATCAAGATCGGGCAAATGTAACATATAGCCCCCATACAACCGATTGTTCAGATATACGGTTTCTTGGCCAAAACTTCTGCAATTAAAAAGTTAGGAACGTAAAATTTTGCATCTCGAGTACTTTCTATTTATGTAGTGTATATAGTGAAAATCAAAAAGATCGGGCAAATGTAACATATAGCCCCCATACAACCGATTGTTCAGATATAAGGTTTTTTGGCCAAAACTTCTGCAATTAAAAAGTTAGGAACATAAAATTTTGCAACTTGAGTACTTTCAATTTATGTAGTGTGTAGAGGAAAATCAAGAAGATCGGGTAAATATAACATATAGCCCCATACAACCGGTTGTTCCGATATAAGGTTTTTTGGCCAATACTTCCGCATTTAAAAAGTAGGGACGTAAAATATTGCACCTTTAGTACTTTCTACATATGTAATGTGTATAGTGTAAGTCAGTACAATTGAACACGTATAATATATAGCCTCCATACAATCGATTGTTCCGATAACTCGGATCCTATTATTTTGTAAGTTTTTTTTTAAATTATAACAAAGATGTGTAATGTGTATAGTAAATATAGTTAAATTGACACAGGCTGTACTGGGGATCGAACAGTGAAAATCGTGACGCTTATTCATGAAAGGTATATAGCCTTCGGCACAGCCGAAGACAGCTTTCCTTACTTGTTTCTTCTTTCCTTTCTTTGTCTTTCTCCTATTGCTTCTCTTTTCCACTGCTTTACCTACATTACATTTCCTTTCTTCCCTTCCTTTTTTCTTTTCCATTCCTTTCATTTCCCTTTGATTTTTCTGTCATATTTTCCGTTCCTTACCTTAACTTACCTTTATTTTCCTTTTATCCATCCCTTTCCTTTCCTATTATTTTCTTAATTTAATACTTTTATTAATTTCATTTTGTTTCATTTTTATTTATTTTATATTATACCCTTTCCTTTCATTTCCAACAAATTTTATTTTTTTACTTTCAATCACTTTTCTATTTCTGATTTTACCTTTTTTTTAATTTTATCAATTTTCCATTTTATTTTATTTCACTAAGTCTAGCCACGAAGGGCCTTGTGCATGATCTAGCTTATTTGTGCTTTTTTTCAAAGCATTTGCTTCTATGAATCCCCACGCACAGATTTTGTTTTTGTAAACACTGTTTGTACCTAAGCTCAATAAAGTTGACGCGCTGGCTCATGTTATCTTATTGCTGCCAACAAAACAACTCACCCTACTGCAATGAATGCAAACACAACAATGCAAGTGGTCAACCTACATACCCCCATAACAGCGGCTCTAAAAAGCGAATGCGTGTATAGCACTTGTAGTGGTGTGATTTTCAAATCATATTATAATTAATTTTTTTTAATTTTTGGTTTGTTGTCGGCCACCCTGCTCGGCGAGACATATCGATACATACCAAATTTTATATACCTTAGAATTGTGGTTATTGCAAAAAAGGGAGGAACCAGTTATGTTTGTGCATTTATATATAATATATAATAGATTTTATTTTATTTTATTTTATGTTATTTTATTTTATTTCATGTTACTTTATTTTATTTTATTTTATTTTATGTTATTTTATTTTATTTTATTTTATTTTATTTTATTTTATTTTATTTTATTTTATTGTATTTTATTTTATTTTATTTTATTTTATTTTATTTTATTTTATTTTATTTTATTTTATTTTATTTTATTTTATCTTATTTTATTTTATTTTATTTTATTTTATTTTATTTTATTTTATTTTATTTTATTTTATTTTGTTTTATTTTATTTTATTTTATTTTATTTTATTTTGTTTTATTTTATTTTTATTTTATTTTATTTTATTTTATTTTATTTTATTTTATCTTATTTTATTTTGTTTGTTTTATTTTATTTTATCTTATTTTATTTTATTTTATCTTCCTTTATTTTATTTTATTTTATTTTATCTTATTTTATTTTATTTTATTTTATTTTATTTTGTTTTATTTTATTTTATTTTATCTTATTTTATTTTATTTTATCTTATTTTATTTTATTTTATTTTATTTTATTTTATTTTATTTCATTTTATTTTATTTTATTTTATTTTATTTTATTTTATTTTATTTTATTTTATTTTATTTTATTTTATTTTATTTTATTTTATTTTATTTTATTTTATTTTATTTTATTTTATTTTATTTTATTTTATTTTATTTTATTTTATTTTATTTTATTTTATTTTATTTTATTTTATTTTATTTTATTTTATTTTATTTTATTTTATTTTATTTTATTTTTATTTTATTTTATTTTATTTTATTTTATTTTATTTTTATTTTATTTTATTTTATTTTTATTTTATTTTATTT
>CAXKVI010000003.1:78675033-78724386 GCA_964058755.1 Campiglossa producta | reverse complement strand
GATGTCGCTCTGGTTGTCGATAAGGTAGTATAAAAACAAAAAACAAATAAAATGAATACATACTAAGTGAACATGATGGATATAAGATGGCAATAATCTCAACGCAGCTTGGTGTAAGAGGTACACACTGCGGGCTTAGAAATTCCTAGTCCCCTTGGTTCTTGGTTAGATGACCAACAAAAGGTGATGAAAAATTTCTAAACACAAAGCCATTTGATAAGTGCCCTTGAGCAAGGCCGAAATTACGTAATCATGGTAGCTTGTAATTGTTGTTACTTTTCCATCTTGTTCACTAATAATAAAAACATAGAATAATTTAAGAAAAATTATTCCCAAACGGTCAAAAGTCCACCAAAGTTTCAAAGATTCTCAAATTAATGACCACAAACTCATAACATACATACATATTAATCGCAGGACACAGCGAAAAAAGCCACCCTGTGAAAATAAGCTGCACTTGTCCGTAAAATGATCACGGTGTGCACTAAAATCCTTGACACTGCTAGTATAAATGGCGGCCGATAGATGACGCTCTGGTTGTCGATAAGGTAGTATAAAAACAAATAAAATGAATACATACTAAGTGAACATGATGGATATAAAATGGCAATAATCTCAACGCAGCTTGGTGTAAGAGGCACACTGCGGGCTTAGAAATTCCTAATCCCCTTGGTTCTTGGTTCGATGACCAACAAAAGGTGATGAAAAATTTCTAAACACAAAGCCATTTGATAAGTGCCCTTGAGCAAGGCCGAAATTACGTAATCATGGTAGCTTGTAATTGTTGTTACTTTTCCATCTTGTTCACTAATAATAAAAACATAGAATAATTTAAAAAAAATTATTCCCAAACGGTCAAAAGTCCACCAAAGTTTCAAAGATTCTCAAATTAATGACCACAAACTCATAACATACATACTTTTATTTTATTTTATTTTTTTATTTTTGCTTCTCTGACTACCTACCCACAGATTTTGTTTTTGTAAACACTTTGTATAAGCGCCATGAAGTTGACGGGCTCGTGCTTATTATAGTAAACAAAACAACTCTCGCTTTCAGCAACAGCAATCAATGCAATTTTTCATGACTACCCACACAATTGCATTGAATGCAAACACAATAATGCAAGTGGTCATACCTACGTACATTCACACATAACAGCGGCTCTATAAGGTGAATGCGTGTTTAGCATTTCATAATATAATTAATTTTTTTTAATTTTTGGTTTGTTTTTGGCCACCCTGCTCGACGAGCCATATCGATACATACCAAATTTTATATACCTTAGAATTGTGGTTATTGCAAAAAAGGGAGGAACCAGTTATGTTTGCGCATTTATATATAATAGATTTATGGATAGAATGCTAATATATTTGAACGGCACGTCAATATATATGGTCGTTATATGAATTTCTATTGTCGGTATATCCATATCCATATTTACTGCATAGTAATAATGGTAGAGACAGCGCAATAATATATATTGGCGAAATGTAAATTTTTCTGGGACGCATAATTATAATAGTTCAACAATTTTTACTATGGATTTCCTAACAATATTACAACTTGTTGGAGCGTTTTTTTTTAATTCAAAATTTTTTGAATTTCTTATGATTGAACATTTTTCTAAAAATTTTATAAAATGCCGTAGCCTCAATATAGAAAAAAATTTCAAAACAAAAAAATAACCTTTTTTGAGATATTAATTTTAAAAAAAAAGTCATAAATTTTTACTAAATACTGAAAAAAAATAAATTTTTAAACTAGATAATATTTTTTATAAATGTATATAAAAGTAATAGTAATAACGAACATTTAAAAAAAAAAATTAGGAGAATCGGTTAATTTTTGACAAAGTTATTGCGAGTTGAAAAAATGGGCGAAAAAAATGTTCATTGCATTTTAACGATTTCAACGGCCGATAAATCCGAAAAAAATTTTTTTCAGCAAAAAAAAAAAAACACGTGTTTGTTTATTTTGACCAAAGAACAACATATTAAAATTTCATCGAAATCAAAAATCATGTCCCGCGCGGACCGGTTGTCTTGAAATGGAATGAGCCTATAGATTTTTTTCAAGAAGATGTGCTTCTTATTATTGTAGAGACCGTATTTTTAATTTTATTAAGAAGATTTTCTTTTTAACATTTTAAATGAAAAATAAAATGATATCGCCCTCACCGAGAATCGAACTTACAATTTTCGGAATGATAAACCCAGCTGTTAACCATCAGGCCATCGCTCACTTTTGATTTCTAGCATCTAATTACTGATATGTGTATATTTGTTAATGTTTCAAAGGAAAATCTCATAAATATATTTAAGAAGATTTCTTTTTAACATTTCTAATTAGGAAAAAAGAGAGAGAGAATCGAACTTACAATTTTTCGATTGCTAAACCCAGCTGCTAACCATCCGGCCATCGTATACTAATAATTTCCAGCGTCTAACTACACCTTTGTACTAAATGTATAGTTTTTTTAATAAGAATTTCTTCTTAAAACCAAAAGGATTTCCTTATAGTTTTTTCTTCGTTTCCACCGTTGCGACTACCCCTTTGCCCAAAAAACTGATCATGAAGACAATCTTATTAATTTTATTAGGCATTTTTGGCTCTGTGTACTTACTTGGAATCTCAGCGTATGTTCTTTGTTAGTATCATAAAACTATGGAACTCATTGCCTATTGGAATAAAATTTATAAAGCATGAAAGAAGTTTTAAAAGTGCAGTATCTAACTACTTCTGATTTTCTCTCTCTAATCTCTCTCTCGCTCCTCTGTTTCTTCATATTTAGTATTAATTTAAAATTATAATAGTTTTACTTTTTAAGTTGTATTTGTTATCGAATTTTTAAAGAAGACGTACTACTACAAGACTCAGCCTTACTATGTCAAAACTAAGAAATAAATTGAAATTGAAAAAATAAGACTTACTTTTATCTATATATACTAGTGTCCGACCGGATATTCCGCCAAGTTTCGGTATTCGGCTTATTCGGCTTCCGCTTTCGGGGAAGCCCCTGAAATTATACCGCCATAACTCAGATTTTTCAATTTCCTTTCCATCGGTGAATTTTTCATTTAAATCGGTCAAGCGGTTCGCTCACAGAGGTTCCTAAACTTTTTCATGTGGCGTATTTATATATAGATAGATTTGTTTCCTTTAGCACCCAACTGCTAATAAATTAGCTACAATTATGGGGGAGGGCTCAAAAGACGGCTTTTGGCCTTAGGATCATGAATCCGGAAGCGCTTTTTTATCTCCCTAAAAAAGCTTTTTGACCGGGGAGAGCGAGTGGGGACAAATTTGAAGAAATTTGTGCTAGGAAATCTTCTAGATTTTAGGTTGAATATCTTCTCAAATTTATTGAAAAGAAAATCGGCTAAAAAGAAGGAGTTAGCTTCTTATTTATGAATTTTTTATGTACTTTTGTCAAAAACGTTCAATTGTTAGGAGAAATCTGCTAGTTTTTATGAGAAAACCTGTTTAAAGTAAATCAATGACAACATCCTCTTATTTTCACTAGATTCATATTGAATTTATTGAAAAGGAAAACTATATATTTTTAAAAGAGCCCTTATTAATTCAAATTCAGGTGTGCCTTCTTCAAATGTGTAATTCGACGCAACCAAGCACAAGTACACGATAGCATCATGGTAGAGATCTCATCATGGACTCCCCTTAGAAGAGCTTGATGAAGATCTTCGGAATGATCATACACTCTAGACAGGGCAATGCATTGTTAACAACAACAACAACAACAACATGGTAGAGATCTCCGTTCAGCAGTTAATAATTCTTAGTTCGATTCGCGGTGAAAGCAATAAGGCAATTGGACATGTGGTGAGGCAAAAAGAACAAATGTGTAATTTTAGACGTTGGCAAGTTAAGTATACGATGGCATGGTAGTGTAGATTAGACTAGACTAGACATCTGGGTTGAGCGTTAATTTTTTTTTTTTTTAATTTGAAATATTAAAAAGGAAATCTTCTTAATATTATGTGATTATCTACTCAGTTTTATTAAAAAGAGACACCCAGTCATAATAAGACGGGCATCTTATTGGAAAAATATCATAGAGAAATCCTTCTGATTTAGAGGGCATTTTATGTGACTTTTTGCTCTGTGTAATTTTAGCTAATGTATTAGTAGTTGGGTGCTAAAAGAAACAAATACCGTTTTAATACCAAATATGAGGTAAAGTCTGTAAAATCTAAACTAGACTTTAGTTTAAAAATTTTTTTTTCACCTTTCTTAAAAAGAAAATCAATATAATTTTTGAAAACAACAAAAAAAAAATTTTGGCCCAGTCTAATGTACATATGTACGAACATGTTAAAAACAATGGGGTTCATATCATGATATAAAAAAATAAAGGTATTTTCACTTTGACATAAACTGTGTTAGTTGTCATTCGTATCTTTTGCCAGTTGATCATAGAGCGCTGCCACCTCAACCAAAAATTTTTTTGGTATTTTTTTTTAAATTTTGGGGATTTTTTATAAATTAAAAAAACATGGTTTGTAAAGTAAAAATACTTACAAAATAGGATCCATGCATTTGCTTTAAAATTTGTAAATGGTTCAAAAAATATCTCTGTTTCAAAAATGCACATTAGAAACCATATTTACCTAAAAATAACGTTTAAAAAACCGTTTACGTCGTACTAATGCGACAAAACCTTTGGATTTAAGTGTTGAGAGATTAAGGACCGTTTTCGAAATGCCGGTTAATGCTAATTGCGATTAATTTGACAGTAACCGTAAAAAATACGTCAACTAAATCCCAGTTTGCGTTAAGCGTAGATTGTGAAATCGGCCCTATGAATTTATTCTTACACCTGTAAACAAAATAAATTCGGTATAACTTACCATCAGCAAAAGCACCAAATAACAAAACTTTAAAATACATTTTTTAGTATTTATGTTGTCATTTTTTTTATATGCATTTTCATTTTTCTTTTCATTATATTTCCTATTCAAATATTATATTTCCTATTCAAAAATTAGTAAAAATCCCGAGCTATGAGGTGTCTGGCTGAAGTTTTTGCCATGGGACGAAGTCTAGAAATGATTGAAATTACTTAAGCGTAGTGTCCTACGAAACATGTGAAAAGATCCGTCATTTAAAAACAGAAAAAGTGGGACAAACAAGAGAAAGCTACCCTGCTAGACAGTGCTTTGACATTCAGTCAGTTTTGTAATGTTGCCTTTGAAAACGTGATAGAAAATCTTGATGTAAATATAAAACAGCTGATATTTACATCACGATTTTCTATCACGTTTTCAAGGGCAACATTACAAAGCTGACTGAATGTCATATCACTGTCTAGCAGGGTAATTAATAGGAAAATAAAAGTTCCCGAATCTTGAGGTGTCTGGCTGAAGTTTTTGCCATGGGATGATGTCTAGAAATGCTCGATTCTACTTAAGGATAGCATTTTACGACACATGTGTGAAGATCTGCTATTTAAAAGTAGCCAAAATTTGTCAAACCCGCTTAAACATGTGAAAGCGCAGTGAAAAGTAGTGAAATTTCCCGAGTTTTGAGGTGTCTGGCTGAAGTATTCGCCATGGGACGAAGTCTAAAAATGCCTGATACTACTTGAGGGTAGTATTCTACAAAAAATGGGAAAATATTTGGTAGTTAAAAGCAGCCAAAGTAGCCCAAATACGTGAAATTGGTCAAACAGAATAAATTTCCATATGAAAATCCGCGAACTGTGGGTGTCTGGCTGGAGCCTTGTCACTGGTACGGGTCTACAACACTTGATACTGACGCGGGGTAGTAATCTACGTCAAATATGGGAAAATCATCCATTATAAAATAAGTGAAGTTAGGGTCATTTTTTGGCGACTTTGACCCCGATTCCTAGGCCCTTGTCATAGGTACAGCTTACATTCTTTCTAGATTCGGGGAAGAATATCGATCGGTATTGTTTCATCCATTATAAAATAAGTGACGCTTTTAGGATCTGGGATCTCGCTCTAAACCTTGAAATTTTGCAGCTTCTAAATATGCAGCTCATCTATAAATAAATGCGTTATTAGTATCTGTGCCAAAATGCAAAAACTAGACTTGTATTTTACTTACCTTCGCTTTATTTTAGAAAAATATTTTTTCTACATATGTACACACTACATTGTGAAATTTAATAAATTATTTGAAAAAACTTCAAAATTTTTTCCGTTTGAAGTTAAAATCGGTTCTTTTTTGGTATGAAAATATGGTAGCTCATTTTCAAAAGGAAACGTCACTAACACGGTTTATGTCAAATGAGGGCAATGGCGACCAAGAAGAAGAAGTAGAACTACCTCTATATTCTTCTACCATGGTTCATATACTCAAAATGTGTAAAAAGTTTTACTAATTAATAACCATACCTAACTTTGACAATGAATATCCCACAATGTTCTGTATTACAAAATTCTGTATTAAGGGGCCTATTACGGTTCGCGAGTCGCTTGAGTTATTCGAGTCGCTTTATTCGGCGAGTCGCCTAGCTCGAATGATTATGGATAGCGAACAAACTAGTTCGCCTGAAACATTTTGTTGCCAGTTCAAAAAACAGAAAGCGGTGAACGTCAAATGTAAAAAAAAACTTCAAATTGTACAAAACTGAAGTTTCAATTATTTATTATTATTGTACGTTTTTATTGAATATTGTAGTTAAGAGCCAGACAAGCTGCATATGGGAAAACCAACCATTTCCAACGTGTGCGGAGTTGTGCGAGGATAATCTCATAATCTCTTAATTACTCACCTTACCCCTACTTCCGTGATGAAAATGTGAGCAGCCAGGTTTGTTGCAGGTGCTAAGAGTGCAACATGCGAGTTCTCTGCAAAGTGTGTAATCAAGAACAGCTCCAGCGTTTCAGGTTTCGAGCTGGTCCAGGATCCGGCAGGTCTCCGCAAATAGCCTATATGTAGCTGTTTGAGTTCTTGAGAGCACTCGTCTCAGTTTCGCTGTATAGTCGACATTCTCGACCGCAGTACAAACATTTCTCCACAAAGTTCTCTTCGCCTGTCTCCTTGCGAAGGCTCTTGGCCTTATTAAATTGTTTCCTCCACCAGTGTGGCCTATGTTTACAGCGTGGTTTTGGCACTGGACAGGCCTTATCGAGGGCATTTGAGAGCGCCGTTGTAAAGGTCGTAACTAGGTCTTCCGGCTACGTACAGGACCTACCACCACCGGTCTTTGGCGATGGCCAAACTGTCGTTGTCTCGGTCAAGGATGCCTATTACGATCCCGTCCATGGTCACTTCAGCAAAGCTTGGTTTGCCCTCTCCGGGGGTGTTTTGGTGCCGCTTCGGGTGGGGTTTTAACTCCCCATCCGATCTCTGGCATTTGAAGGGAATTCCGGAATTGATTATTAGAGCTAGCTCCACCGTCTTCCTGATATTCGGCGACAAAGGTTTTCCTTCTACCACCCATATCTGGGAGCCATTCCAAAATGACCACAAACTGACCCAAAATATCCCCAAACGACCACAAAAAAGCACCAAAATATCCCCGAAATTAGTCCAAAATGACCACAGAATAACCCCAAAATGACCACACAATGAGCCCAAAAAATTCCCAAAATGACACCAAAATATTCCAAAAATGACCACAAAATAAATGACCTCGAAATATCATCAAATTTAGTCCCAAATGACCACAAAATAACTCCAAAATATTCCCAAAATTACCCGAAAATGACCACAAAATGACACCAAATTATTTAAAAAATGACCACAAAATAACAACAATATATCCCCGAAATTAGTCCCAAATGACCACAAAATATCTCCAAAATATTCCCAAAATTACCCGAAAATGACCACAAAATGACACCAAATTATTCAAAAAATGACCACAAAATAACAACAATATATCCCCGAAATTGGTGCAAAATGACCACAAAATAACCCCAAAATGACCACACAATGAGCCCAAAAAATTCCCAAAATGACACCAAAATATTCCAAAAATGACCACAAAATAACAACTAAAATTCCCTCGAAATATCATCAAATTTAGTCCCAAATGACCACAAAATAACTCCAAAATATTCCCAAAATTACCCGAAAATGACCACAAAATGACACCAAATTATTCAAAAAATGACCACAAAATAACAACAATATATCCCCGAAATTAGTCCCAAATGACCACAAAATAACTCCAAAATATTCCCAAAATTACCCCAAAATGACCACAAAATGACACCAAATTATTCAAAAATTGACCACAAAATAACAACAATATATCCCCGAAATTAGTCCCAAATGACCACAAAATAACTCCAAAATATTCCCAAAATTACCCCAAAATGACCACAAAATGACGCGAAATTATTCAAAAAATGACCACAAAATAACAACAATATATCCCCGAAATTAGTCCAAAGTGACCACAAAATAAACACAAAACTACCACACAATGAGCCCAAAAAATCCCCAAAATGACAAAAAAATATTTCAAAAATTACCATAAAATAACAACAAAATATCCCCGAAATTAGTCCGAAATGACCACAAAATGACAACAACGAAATTACCACAAAATGACCCCCAAATAATCCCAATATGACCATAAAATCAAATTTTTCCTCCTAGTCACCTTCAAATTCTGTTCGCCAGATTTTGACACTTCCGGCGAACGAATTTGGATCGAGTCGCAAACAGTAATCGCTTAATTTTTTACATTCGCTTAATTTTGAAGTTTGAGGCGAATGCTACCGGGCGACTCGCAGTCGGTAATACAAATGTCAGCGAGTCGCTCATATTTTTGTTCGACTCGCAAACCGTAATAGGCCCCTAAAATATAATGTTAACAATGTTAAAGAGGTCATGTAATTATTTTGAAAAAGTGCGCACTTTACAAAACGTAAGTTTGAAAACAACAATTTTTTTTTTTTTTGGCCCAGTCTAATTTACATACACATGTACGAATATGTTAAAAACAATGGGGTTCATATACTCAAATTGTGTAAAAAGTTTTACTAACTAATAACCATACTTACCCTGCAGTCAAAATCCGAACTACTCAAAAAACATACTAGTTCAATGACTAAACATTTTGTGGCATATGCATACCAGTTCATTAGCTTTAAACCAGTCAATGCCAAACTACTCAGCGAAAATTCTAGTTCATTGACCAGGGGCGCAGCCAGGGGGTGGTTTTGGGGGTTTAAACCACTCCTGAGATATAAAACTGTATATGTGAAAACTAGTTTTCATGACATGTTTGCAAAAATTTCGATTGCGTCGAAATACGTAAATCCCATAACAGGGGCCTAGGCTTTTGGGCCGTTTGCATAAGAGAGTGTCACACGTTACATCCGTATTGACGCGATCCATGGCTGCTACATCCATACATCTAAGATACAGGGTCATAAGTATGCAAAGGTACGAAAAACCGGTTTTGACCCCTAACTCAAGATTTTGAGGGTGTCCTTGTACGCAGTTCTTCTTTTCTCATTAAGATCTAACAGAAAATGCTATCTCGTCCCAAGTATTTTTTCGTGTTGCGCAGTGTAATAGATTCAATGACAAATAAAAAAAGAAGGCTGGCCCTTGTTATATAAGTCAATATAAAGTAACATTTATTGGCAGGTATCTATGTATGTATGTATATTAGACTGGGCCAAAAATTCCAAACTTCGTTTTTTTTTCAAAACTTATATTGATTTTCTTTTTAAGAAAGGTGAAAAAATTACGGTAATTTTTCAGATTTTTGTATTAAAGTCTAGAGGTCTATAATTGCTAGTTTAGATTTTACAGACTTAACCTCCAACTTGGTATAAAAACGACAAATCATTGTTGAAAAAACACCTGAGCATATTTTTGTAGGTAAAAGCTGAAATTTTCTCAGAATTCCCGAATACATATTCTTGAGGGAAATTGGATGCTGAATCCGAATTCGATATCAGAATTTAACAATATTACTTTGTGAAGGTAAGTGAAGAACTGCGACCTGTTGGCTACTTCTGTTCACGGATTTGGATTTAGCTCGCCAAAATACATAAAAATTAAAATATTGAGGTCACAGATCCGTCAACTTTGTTTTTTTTTGTGGCTGCCCCATTTGAAGACTGTAGAATTACACCCCCGCAGAGAAAGCCCATATTAAGCAAAAATATGTTTGAACGTATATGAGAAATGTGTATTTTTTTGTTATAATATTGATCAATGATCATATAATGATAATTAATCATGTAGAATATGAATCAACAAAATTTAGTATCAAAAACACCAAAAAAAGACGGAAATATGACTTTTTTAAATTTAATACTAAATAAGTTTTGAAAAAGTAACTTTACAAAAAAAAGTTGTTGAACCTTTTTTGTAGCCCACTCAATTTCCTTCTGTATCTATATTTGTTGTACATGGATATTTGCATTTTTGACAATTTTTGAAAGAAAAATGGGAAATTGAAAAAACATGCTAATTTTTGAAGCTAGAATACTAGAAAATTTTGGTCAATGCAAATTGTGTAGGGAATTCGATTTCCTTCAAAAATATGTTCAGGTAAATGGTGTTTTACAACAATGGTTTGTCGTTTTTATACCAAATATGAGGTAAAGTCTGTAAAATCTAAGCTAGCGATGATAGACCTCTAGACTTTAATTTAAAAATCTGAAAAAATTACAGTAATTTGTTTTTCACCTTTTTAAAAAAGAAAATTAATATAATTTTTGAAAAAAACGAAATTTTGAATTTTTGGCCCAGTCTAATGTATAATTATCTGTTTTAAATGCTTTCTTTACGCTACTCCTGACTGGCGCTATAAAATAATTTTGTAAGAAGTTGTGCTAGGAAAATATTAAAAAGAAAAAAATTAAAACCACCCCAAACATTTTCTTCTGGCTGCGCTCCTGTCATTGACTATACATTTTGTTGTGTATTCATACTAGTTCATTTCTGATAAGCTTTAAACCAGTCAATGCCAAACTACTCAGCAACATTACAGTTCTTCGACTATACATTTTGAGGTGTATTCATACTATTTCATTTCTGACTACCTTTAAACTAATCAATTCCAATCTACTCAACAGACACCTAGCTCGTTTACTATACATTTTGTTGTGTATTCATACTAGTTCATTTCTGATTACCTTTAAGCCAGTCAATGCCAAACTACTCAGCAGACTATATAGTTCATTGACTGTACATTTTGTGGTGTATTCATACTAGTTCATTTCTGATTAGCTTTAAACCAGTCAATGCCAAACTACTCAGCAACATTATAGTTCTTCGACTATACTTTTTGTGGTGTATTCATACTAGTTCATTTCTAAATACCTTTAAACTAATCAAATCTGAATTTCTGGTTGAAACCACACCAAGTTTTCTGAATATGAATTGTAATTTTTTTGAATATGAATTGTAATTTTCTGAATATAAATTGTTACTTTCAGAAAAAGTCTAATCTATTTTAGACAAAATACTAATTAGAAAAATTCCATTTCATACTACATTATTATTATAAGGCCCTGGTAAAATCAACTATCTCGTACTGTTATCCTGAAGTTGACCAAATTCTGTTGATTTGACCAAATTTTGGTTGTTTGAACGGTAATTTTAGAAGTAACTGCATTCAACTGTTGATTGAACACTCATGGTAGGTAGGTAGGTTGCAGTGGCTGCTAGTAAACGAACTAACACATATAGGCCCTGGAGGTCCCGTTGTAATACCACATGGATCCAAAGGTAGAAACAGTCCTCGTTACCGCCAACGCCACGTTCGGCGAAGCGATAACGAAGACTACCTGTACCCTGAAAAACCCGCTACTCGAACCATTTTGTGGATTCCGCAAAACGCAGAATGTCCTTTGGCTTAATTAATGATAAATCGCCGAGATGATAGAAAATACAAGACCCCAGATAATTCAGCCGAGTGACCCACAGCCCGGGACATTCACACAGGAGATGCCTCACCGTTTCATGCTCCTCCTCATCTCTACAGCTTCTGCAGAAGTCATTAAAGGGAATACCCAACCTTTCTGCATGCCTGCCTAGACCTATTTGCCCCGTTATAAGCCCCATAAGTAGCGAGAGTTCCTCCCTTCTAAGTTTGAGTCGGTCCTCCGATCTACTCGCTATGATCTCTGGCCACACCATCTTTGCATGACTGCAAGTACTGATCTTGTCCCATCTGTCACTTGGTTGTTGGAGGAACGTATGCATCGTTAAGAGCTTACTGGTCGCGAGCGGCATGCCTAGACCCTTTCAAGACTGTGAAAGTGGAGTGGATGTGCCCCTCTAGCAAGCTCGTCTGCCATCTCGTTACCCGGTATATCACAGTGTCCAGGTACCCATACCAGGTAAATCGAGAGTTGCTCAGCCATTTCGTTGAGAGATTTGCGACAGCCCTCCACAGTCCTGGAATTACAAGCCCCCAGCGCCCTGAGAGCTGCTTGACGATCAGAGAAGATGTAAACATCACCATTATTGATGTCCACTGTCTTCAGAACAGTCATAGATTTGTCAATTTAAAAAAAAACGTAGGTCCCGCCAACTTGTAGGAAAAAATCAAAGCAGCACACTATAGTTGGAAGAGAAGTTTGGCAAAAATCTCGTTAGAGGTTATGACAACCTGTTGGTATATAACCGCTATTTTTTTTACGTTGCGGCATAAACTTGAGTTTATTAACTCGAGTTTATGGCCCAGCATGAAAGCAGTCTTACTTTGACTCTTTTTGATGTTAAAATAAGACTTACTTTTAACTATATATACCTGTGTCTATATATACTCGGCTTCCGCTTTGGCTGAAAAGGCCGAATAACCAAGGCCGAATAATAGACGTGTATAATAACAAAAAAAATTTACCGAATTTTACGAGTTTTTGAGATTTTTTATAAGCGACAGAAAATCGCAACTTCCAGTAATATTTTTGCGTCCCACAGGGACAATTTTTTTTGGAAAGCTTAGGTTCACCCCAAATAAGAAATCTGCAAAAGTCCCCATCGATAAAAAAACGGGAGCGTGTCATTATTCTATATTACAAAATTCTGGGTGTCAAAATTCTGTAAATTGCAAAAAAATTCTGCTTGAACAAAATTCTGCTTTTTTAAAATTCTACTTTTTAAAATTCTGCTTTTTTAAAATTCTGCTTTTTAAAATTCTGCTTTCTAAAAATCTGCTTTTCCAAAATTCTGCATGTTTAATGCGAAAAATTTTGCTTTATTCAAGTTTTGTGGTTTTCGTCATACAAGAATCTGTATCTATCTTTTTTGTACATTTGACAATTTTTGAAAGAAAAAAAGGGGAATCGAAAAATCATGCTAATTTTTTAGGCTAGAATACTAGAAAACTAGTCTGAGAAAATTTTAGTCAATTCAACTTTTGTAGGGAATTCGATTTCCTTCAAAAATATATTCAGGTAAATGGTGTTTCACAACAATGGTTTGTCGGTTTAATGGTACTAGTATCGCTTGTGATCGAAAATACGACCAATAAAGTCTTTAGGGGGCCGTGGGGTCGCTGGCCCCGTACCCCATCCTTTAATTTCGGGGACGCCCCTGAAATTATACCGCCATACCTCAGATTTTTCAATTTCCTTTCAATTGGTGAATTTTTCATTTAAATCGGTCAAACGGTTCGCTCACAGGAGGTTCCTGAAGTTTTTCATGTGGCGTATTTATATATAGATAGATTTGTATCCTTTAGCACCCAACTGCTAATAAATTAGCTAAAATTATGGGGGAGGGCTCAAAAGACGGGTTTTGGCCTTAGGATCATGAATCCGGAAGCGCTTTTTTATCTCCCATAATTTTAGCTAATTTATTAGTAGTTGAGTGCTAAAAGAAACAAATACCGTTTTAAATCTGTAAAATCTAAACTAGACTTTAGTTTAAAAATCTGAAAATATTACAGTAATTTTTTTAACCTTTCTTAAAAAGCAAATCAATATAATTTTTGAAAACAACAAAAAAAATTTTTTGGCTCAGTTAAATGTACATATCGCACCCTAAATCAAAAACCGTCACAACTCAAAATTTTTTTAAGTCGCTTTTTTGGCATAGATTGCCTAATAAAAAGTAGTACAGCCAATACATAACATTTTTTTCTTTTTGGCTATTATCGTTACTCTTTAAAAAGCAAAGTGATTCCAAGTTTTTAAAAATAAAATGACTTTTGTGCGATCCAGAAGAAATTAATTAAAAGTTAATCTGATTTTGAGTTGCGACACTTTTTGATTTAGTGTGCGATATGTACGTATATGTTAAAAAAATGGGGTTCATATACTAAAATTGCGTAAAAAGTTTTACTAATTAATAACCATACCTAACTTTGACAATGAATATCCCACAATGTTCTGTATTACAAAATTCTGTATTAAAATATAATGTTAACAATGTTGAAGAGGTCATGTAATTATTTTGAAAAAGTGCGCACTTTACAAAACGTAAGTTTGAAAACAACAAAAATTTTTTTTTTGGCCCAACAATGGGGTTGATATACTCAAATTGTGTAAAAAGTTTTACTAACTAATAACCATACCTACCCTG
Source organism: Campiglossa producta (assembly GCA_964058755.1). NCBI lineage: Eukaryota > Metazoa > Arthropoda > Insecta > Diptera > Tephritidae > Campiglossa > Campiglossa producta. Next base: position 78,709,887 of record CAXKVI010000003.1, on the reverse strand, counting down.
CAGTCAAAATCCGAACTACTCAACAAACATACTAGTTCAATGATTAACATTTTGTGGCATATGCATACCAGTTCATAAACCAGTCAATGTCAAGCTACTCAGCGAAAATTCTAGTTCATTGACTATACATTTTGTGGTGTATTCATACTAGTTCATTTCTGATTAGCTTTAAACCAGTCAATGCCAAACTACTCAGCAACATTATAGTTCTTCGACTATACATTTTGTGGTGTATTCATACTAGTTCATTTCTGACTACCTTTAAACTAATCAATTCCAAACTACTCAGCAGACACCTAGCTCGTTTACTATACATTTATCGGTGTTTTCATACTAGTTCATTGCTGATTACCCTTAAGCCAATCAATGCCAATCTAATCAGAAAACATACTAGTAAACAACTATAATTTGCTGGGCGAAATCATACTAGTCAGAAAAATCCTGGATCGTACTAGTATGCAAGTATGTATGAATTTCTGGTTGAAATCATACACCTTTTTCAGTTTATATTCAGAAAGTTTTCTGAATATCAATTGTAATTTTCTGAATGTCAATTGCATTTTTCTAAATAAAAAATGGAAATTCTGAATATGAATTGTAATTTTCTGAATATAAATTGTTACTTTCAGAAAAAGTCTAATCTATTTTAGACAAAATACTAATTAGAAAAATTCCATTTCATACTACATTATTATTATAAGGCCTTATAACACCGCGACCTTTAGTACGATCTATTGTACTACATGGTACTATGCAAACATTATTTGAAATTTTTGGTTTGCTTCTTTTTTTCTCTTGTAATTCACAGATGCTTTTGCGTGTTTGGGTAAATACAAATATGATGCTGATGTATATATGATCTAGTATATCAACTGCTATATTTCTGGTATATATACCCAGAAAAAAGGCACTGGTAAAATCAACAATCTCGTACTGTTATCCTGAAGTTGACCAAATTCTGTTGATTTGACCAAATTTTGGTTGTTTGAACGGTAATTTTAGAAGTAACTGCATTCAACTCTTGATTGAACAGTCATGGTAGGTAGGTAGGTTGCAGTGGCTGCTAGGAAACGAACTAACACACATAGGCCCCGGCGGTCCCGTTGTAATACCACATGGATCCAAACATGGAAACAGTCCTCGTTACCGCCAACGCCACGTTCGGCGAAGCGATAACGAAGACTGCCTGTACCCTGAAAAGCCCCCTACTCGAACCATTTTGTGGATTCCGCAAAACGCAGAATGTCCTTTGGATTAATTAATGATAATTCGCCGAGATGATAGAAAATACCAGACCCCAGATAATTCAGCCGAGTGCCCCACAGCCCGGGACCACAGCCTCACCGTTTCATGCTCCTCCTCATCTCTACAGCTTCTACAGAAGTCATTAAAGGGGATACCCAACCTTTCTGCATGCCTGCCTAGACCTATGTACCCCGTTATAAGCCTCATATGTAGCGAGAGTTCCTCCCTTCTCAGTTTGAGCAGGTCCTCCGATCTACTCGCTATGATCTCTGGCCACACCATCTTTGTATGACTGCAAGTACTGATCTTGTCCCATCTGTCACTTGGTTGTAGGAGGAACTTATGCCTCGTTAAGAGCTTACTGGTCGCGAGCGGCATGCCTAGACCCTTCCAAGACTGTGAAAGTGGAGCGGATGTGCCCCCTCCAGCAAGCTCGTCTGCCATCTCGTTACCCGGTACATAACGGTGCCCAGGCACCCATACCAGGTGAATCGAGAGTTGCTCAGCCATCTCGTTGAGAGATTTGCGGCAGCCCTCCACAGTCCTGGAATTACATGTAAAAGCCCCCAGCGCCCTGAGAGCTGCTTGACGATCAGAGAAGATGTAAACATCACCATTATTGATGTCCACTGTCTTCAGAACAGTCATAGATTTGTCAATTTTAAAAAAACGTAGGTCCCGCCAACTTGTAGGAAAAAATCAAAGCAGCACACTATAGTTGGAAGAGAAGTTCCGCAAAAATCTCATTAGAGGTTATGACAACCTGTTGGTATATAATCGCCATTTTTTTTACGTTGCGGCATAAACTTGAGTTTATTGACAACAACAATATAAATTAACTCTAACAATGCTCCTTTAACTCGAGTTTATGGTCCAGCATGAAAGCAGTCTTACTTTGACTCTCTTTGATGTTAAAATAAGACTTACTTTTATCTATATATACATATGGGGGACCGGAACCACGCAGTGGACGACTAACTTAACCTTAAGTAACCTTAATTTACCTTACAACCCTTAAGCCCCAATTACATAAAACTTTATGAAACGTTGACAAATGCGCGCCTCGTTTGAGTATTTGCGAAAATTTCGGTTCGCTTTACGTTCAAAACTTTGTATGAAAGTGGATCCCACAAAGTTTAATGCAGTTGGGCCTTTACCTATATAATCAAACTTGACGAACGCGCAATTTGAAAGGAGCCATTGCAAGTTGAATTCAATAATTAAATAAAAAATACAATAAACTACATAATTTAAAAAATATAGAAAAAAATTGTGTTGACTTTACAGAGAATCGAACTCAGAACCTTTAGCTCATTTTTGGCTGTGTGTGAACTAGTATATCAACTGGTATAATGCTGATGCAGAGGCTGACTAGTATACCAATTGGTATGGTGCTGATGCAGAAGAGAAAATTGCTTCTCTTTTTATCTTGTAACTGCTTCTTTTTTATCTTGTAATTCACAGATGCTTTTTAGTGTTTGGGTAAATTCAAATAGTCGCTGCTTTCCAAAAGAATAAACTGGTATACTGCTGATGTAGAGGCTGACTATGATACTGTTGCATAGACCGACTAGTATACCAACTGGAATGAATGTCAAATTCGTGGACTAGTATGACAAGTGGTACGATCTGAATGGGCATAATGATTAGTATGTCCTGGCGCATAGACTGAGTAGTATGTCAACTGTTATGATTCTGATGTATATATGAACTATTATATTTATTTATTTATTTATTTATTTGAAGTCGACACAAACATAGAGCGGTCGACATAAAAGATATACACATAGGTACAAAAGATAAAAATTAAAAATTTACATAATTACATGCAAATTTACAGAAAAAAAAATGTTTAAAATATAATCTTAATTCTAAAAATACAAATTATTATAATACAAAAACCATCGATCGAGCCTTTCACATCAAATAAAATTATGGTGGACGTCATAAGACTCGATTATACACTGTCGGAATGCTTTAGATTCCGATCGGCACGCTGCCGGAATGCTCAGGGATTCCGAACAGTATGGCGTCCGAATGCATTTGATTCCGATTGATTGCCGCAGAGACGGCAGGTCGTGATACTAATCCAAATATTATTTGACGTTGTTGGAATGCAATCGATTCCAACCAACGCAGTAGGCGGCAGTCCAAGACCCTTCGGAGGAATGTATTAGTTTCCAGTCTGCGCGTGACAAGACGTATTACAAATAAAGTTATTTACGTTGTTGGAATGCAATAAATTCCAACCAACTCAATCAGTGACAATCCAAAGGTCGGAAAGCACTCGTTTCCAATCCTTATCACTCGGTAAATTGTGTGCGAATATTTCAAGAGCAGTGTACCCGGTTCATCATTCTGTTTAGGCCAAATAATCAAGTATTGCATTACGCAAAGTACTGAAAGTACATTGAATACTAATACGGCTATACAAGTCATTGTAGTATGAGCACCAAATGCGCAGAGGATCGTGTTTGGCAAAGTTAAGACGACAAATGGGCAAGTGAAAGGGCACGTAACATCGGGATATTCTGACAGGTACAGCAAAATTCAATCGGCCGAGAAGTTCGGAAGAATCTATCTCACCTATTATCAGTTTATGGAGGAACATTACTCCAAGTAAAATTCTTCGCTTTTCCAGAGACGGTAAGCGAATAAGAAGAAGCCTGCTTGTGTAAGGTGGAAGATGAAGATTTGAGTCCCAACTGAGGCCGCGAAGCGCAAAGATTGAAAATTGTTTTTTAACTGACTCATTACGGTTTATATGGGTTTGATAAACAGGACCCCACACACTTGAGCAATATTCAAGAATTGGAAGAACCAACGATGTGTAAAGGACCTTAGTAAGATACGGGTCGTCAAACTCTTTAGCCCACCTTTTGACAAATCCAAGTACACCCATCGCCTTGTTGGAAATATACGAGATATGCCTTTTAAACCTAGTTTTGGATCAAAAAGAACACCTAGATCATATTGAACTAGTATGTAAATGGTATAACTCTGATGCAAATATGAACTAGTATGTCAACTGATATGATTATGATGCATAAATGAACTGGTATGTTAACTGGTATGATTCTGACGCATATATGAACTAGTATGACAACTGGTATTATTCTGATGCATATATGAACTAGTATTGCAACTGGTATGATTTTGATGCATATATGAACTGGTATGTCAACTGGTATATCCCTGATGCAGAGGCTGACTACTCAACCAATTGGTATGGTGCTGATGCAGAGGAGGACAATTGCCATCTCGTAGGACATCGCCGTGTTAAAAATACCACTTGCTAATATGGAAAAATTACAGAAATCGAACTAGTTGAGGCCGTTTGGCTGACTAGTATTTGATTAGTATTAAACTAGTTAAGTTGACTGCAGAGTAACTTTGACAATGAATATCCCACAATGTTCCGTATTACAAAATTCTGTATTGAAATATAATGCTAACAATGTTAAAGAGGTCATGTAATTATTTTGGAAAAGTGTGCACTTTGACCTCTTTAACATTGTTGACATTATATTTTAATACAGAATTTTGTAATACAGAATTTTGCAATATAGAATTTTGTAATACAGAATTTAGAAAGCAGAATGTTAGAAAGCAGAATTTTAAAAAAGCAGGATTTTAAAAAAGCAGAATTTTAAAAAGCAGAATTTTGTTTTTAGAATTTTGTACATACAGAATTTCGACACCAACCCAAAAAAACACTCAAATTTGTATTTTTCTCGACTTTTGTCCCCGAATAACTTTTTTGCCACAAATGTGATCAATGGGGACTTTTGCAGTTTTTTTCCTTAGGGTGAACCTAAGCTCTCCAAATAAAATTTTCACCCTCGGAATTTTTGGTTAAACAAGATAAACTAAATTTACCGGACTAGTATTTTTTGATATTATGCATGAAGAAAAGGCGGCTCTAGCTCGAGAACTATAGGCTTTACAATGACGATGGGAACTTCGCGACAAATAAACGGTAATTTTCGAAACAACTTACTGTTTTCGAGAAAAGTCCAAAAACCTAAAAATTTGACTTTGACCACGAATAACTTTTTAAGCACACATGAGATCGATCAGGATTTTTGAGGTTTTCTATCTGAAGGTAAACATAAGCTGTATGCAAAAATTTGGCTCAGTGGGAATTATGTATTAACAACTATTTTTATGTCTATATTGACAGGACTAAAAGACTGAATTTTTTTATTTTTGTTTACAACTATGTATGTATGTATTTTTGTAAGGTGTTTTGGTTATTCAAGAAACAAAAATAATGAATTGTTGTGAAATAAATAAAATCTCTTTTCTTATTTTGGTTTTCGGCTTCGGTTTTCGGCCGAATATAGGATTATGCCGAATATTCGGCTACGGCTTCGGCCTAAAATTCCAGTTTCGGTCGGACACTAATATATACATATGAGGGACCGGAACTCCGCAGTGGACGACTAACATCTTTTTTGGCGGGTTATATCGGGCCATTATTGTGTCATTTTCGGTTATTTATCTGACCAACGCTGGGTTATATGGGATATATATATGAACATACATACATATATCTGCGTGCGCGTATGTTTTTGTGTCGGCGGGAGTGTTTTTCTGTTTTTCTTGTTTTTATTGTTCTTCTTTTTGGGTTTTTTTTTGCTTTTTTGTTTAATATTTTGTTTATTTGTCTGTTTTGTTTTTTGTTTTTTAAATTTTTTTTTATATATATACATATATGTATACTAGAGTGATTCAAAACAAATGTTGACCTGGTCTTACCCCCTAAAAAGTTAGGTATTGATGAGAAAATAAGGCTTGCAAAAAATTAGCACTCTAACTTAACCCTTGAGGGTGGCTATAGGAAATTGCGTCGGATATTGAAAGATTGGCTCATCTAGCAAATGCGGATGCACCCGTCAAATACGTAGAGAGAGTGAAAACTCAGAGTTTTATAAATGGTATACCTGATGTGGAAAACAAGCGAGCTACATACGCAAATCCAAAGCTAACATTTGTAGAGACGGTATCACATGCACTGACGCAGGACACAGCCGTGTGGAAGTGGAGACGCCTGACTGTGTCGACTTAATCTTGGAAACCATGGACGGCATACAGCGAAAAAGCAGGTCACATTGCAAGGAACTGCAACATGGTCTTCAGTAGTTCCAGTAATGCAGGTAAACGTAAGCGTAAAGCTGGAGGACATGAACAAGATGAATGCCCCATAATCTCTGTCTCGAAGGTTGGAAGGAACTGGAGTAATGTTAGACGGTTCGTAGATCTTAAGATCAGGCAAACAAGTTGGGCTCATCACACAGACACGTTGCGCTCTTTGTTTATCAAGTGATTTAGTCGTCACTGAGCAAGTGGCGATGCCACATCGCGTACGGGTGTCGCTTGTTTGCTCACGATGAAGCGTTCTCACTTATACACCTGCATCAGAGCTGGGTAGTAATCATTACTTCAGGAATTAAATTACTACCAATTTCCCATTACATTTAAGTGGAAAAAGTAATTTCAATTCCTAAAAACAACCAAAAGTATTTCATCGTTTCGAAGATCAAGTACAAGGTATTTTTTTTTTTTTGTGGAATTGAAAAAGAAATATTTTGTAAATGTAATTGGCGCGTCATTAATTTTCAAAGGAATTGAAAATGTACTTTAGAATTTCCCATTCTTCAAAGGAATTGCAAAAGTAATTGAAGTTCATTACTTTTTCAATTACTTTTTGCAATTCATTTTGGGGTCATATAGGGGTCATATTGGGATAATTTTCGGATCATATTTGGATCATTTTGTGGTCGGCTTGAAGTCATGTTGGGATCATTTTGGGGTCAATTTCGGTTCATTTTGCTTTTTAATAACACAAAAATATTAATGGAAGTTGCGATTTTCTGTCGCTTATAAAAAATCAAAAACTGGTAAAATTCAGCCGAAGGCCGAAGCCGAATAAAAAGTATTAGCCGAATACCGAAACTTGACCGAATATTCGGTCGGACAATAAAAAATACGCCACATGAAAAACTTTAGGAACCTCATGTGAGCGAGCCGTTTGACCGATTTGAATGAAATATGCACCGGTGGAAAGGAAATTGAAAAAACAGAGGTACTTATAGACGGTATATTTTCAGGGGCGTTCCCGAAATTTAAGGCTGGGGGGTACGGGGTTAGCGATTCCACGATTTTATTGGTCGAATTTTCGATCACAGGCGATACTAGCATAGTTAAAAATTACATCATTTTTCACATTTACAATAATTGAGGACTGAACAAACAAAACGCCATATTTCCATTTTACACTTTTTCAGTGTTTTGATGCAATCTGGGGGTTCAGACAATATTACACATGATGTATTCAATAGAAACTACTAAAACGTCATATTTCCTATAAAAAAAGATCCGTGAAAATCAAAATTTCGTTCAAATCGGAAATATTTTCTTCTCATTTGTTTGTGCTTGGAAATTTTGCACCAAAACAACTGGGCGAAGTTTATATCGTGTCGTAGATGTTGATAAGCCGAAAAAATAATTGAAAGGTCAATATTTTATTTTCCAGCAACAGTTTATTTTGTTGATTTTCTTTTTTGGTTTTTTCAATCTATAAACATCTACGGCCCAGTTATTTTAACACAAAAAATCCCATGGGATCCCGTATAAAATTGCCTGTTTCAAACAAAAGGGCATATTTCCAAATTATAAAGTTAAAAAACTACAACTACACAAACAAAAAAATGATGAGCCCAGTTGGGCGTAACTGTTTTATTTCAGTAACGCAAAAAAAATTTAAAATGGGGCTATTTGGCACTGTCCGAGTTTTTTACGGTTTCTGAAAATTTTTTGAAAGTGGAAATAAGGCGTTTTGTTTGTTCAGTCCGCAGTTTATGAGATATATTAATACATATTTATTATACTAGGCCAAAAAAAAATTTCGTTTTATTCAAAATTTATATTGCTTTTCTTTTTAAGAAAGGTGAAACAAAATTACTGTAATTTTTTTAGATTTTTAAATTAAAGTCTAGAGGTCTATCATTGCTAGTTTAGATTTTACAGACTTAACCTCCAATTTGGTATAAAAACGACAAATCATTGTTAAACAAGTAAGGAAGTCTAAGTTCGGGTGAAACCGAACATTACATACCCAGCTGTGCACATAAAGTGGGCGTGATCGTTCACCGATTTTTCTTATTTTCTGTGGTAGTACTCTACATAAACATAACATGCCTGGTACCTAGTTTCGTAAATCTATCTCACACCGTTCTGAAGTTGTTAGCAGTCGAATTTAAAAATTGCTTGACTCATAAGTGGGCGGTGCCACGCCCACTTTCCAAAATTTTGAAAAAATTATGTAAAGAATATGAAAGTTGATGTATGTACCAATTTATATTATTATAGCGAAATCAATTAATTAGATATGGACTTTTCAATATTTCCACCTCCTTTCAATATAACATTTATGAAAAAGTAGGCGTGGTCGCGAAGCGATTTCGTTTATTTTCTATAGCTGAATTTACCACAACAATAGTATGTCCTCTACGAAATTTCGTTATACTAGCATAAACTGTTCTGAAGTTATTAAGAGTCAAAATTTTAAAATTTCTTCAAATATACGTGGGCGGTACCACGCCCCCTTTTCAAAAATTTTTATAAAATCGGCCTTAGAACATCTAAATCAATACATATTGCAAATTTTATCATTGTAGCTGCTTCTAATATTGAATTAACCCATTTTATACGTTTTTCGAAATTTTCGATATCCGATTTTAGCCATTTTCAATAGCAATCTATTCTGAACCCAAATAAGTACGCATGCCAAATTTGGTGAAGATATCTCATTATTTGCTCAAGTTATCGTGTTAACGGACAGACGGACGGACGGACAGACGGACGGACATGGCTCAATCAAATTTTTTTTCGATCCTGATCATATTGATATATGGAAGTCCATATCTATCTCGATTCCTTTATACCTGTACAACCAACCGTTATCCTAACAAAGTTATAATACAAGTACAGCTGGGTATAAAAACACCATTACCTGAACATATTTTTGTAGCAAATTGAATTCCCTACAAAGCTGCCTAGACTGAAATTTTCTCAGACTAGCCGTTTTCTAGTATTCTAGCCTCAAACATTGGCATGTTTTTTGGATTTCCCGATTTTTGTTTGAAAATTTGCGAAACATGAAAAAATCAACATCGAATAAAGCTAAATACATATTCTTAAGGGAAATTGGCTGCTGAGTCCGAATTCGATATCAGAATTCAACAACGGGCCAGAAGTTCGGCCCTAACCTTGCAAAAAAGTACAATATTATTTTGTGATGGTTTTGTTAGGTAGGTTGGAGAAGAACTGCGACCTATTAATTCTGATATCGGATTTGGATTTAGCTCGCCAAAATACATGAAAATAATGTATTGAGTTCACAGATCCGTCAACTTTTTGTTTTTGTGCCATTTGAAGACTGTATAACTACACCTTCGCAGAGGAAGCATATATTAAGCAAAAATACGTTTGAACGTATATGAGAAATGGATACTTTTGGTTATAATATTCACCATATAATGATAATTAACTATTGAGAATATCAATAAACAAAATTTAGTAAAACAATTTGATCAAAAACACCAAAAAACGGAAATATGATTTTTTTTAATTTAATGCAAAATAAGTTTTGGAAAAGTAACTTTACAAATAAAAGTTGTTAACCTTTTTTGTAGCCCACTCAATTTCCTTCAAGAATCTGTATCTGTTTTTGTTGTACATGGATATTTGCATTGTTGAAAAGAAAAAATTAGAACACGAAAAAACATGAATACTAGAAAAGGGCTAGTCTGACGCAAATTTTGTGGGAATTCGATTTCCTTAAAAAATTTGTTCAGGTAAATGGTGTTTTACAACAATCTCGTGTTTATAGCAAATGTGAGGTAAAGTCTGTAAAATCTAAAGTAGCGATGATAGACCTCTAGACTTTAATTTAAAGATCTGAAAAAATTACAATAATTTTTTTTTTCACCTTTCTTAAAACAAAATCAATATAATTTTTGAAAAAACGATTTTTTTTATTTTTGGCCCAGTCTAATATTTATAACACTAAATACTCAAAACATAGTTTGATTATGTTTTTCTCCCAGTTAAAGCCTTTTTGCTCGTCCATCTGAAAATATGCAATTTTGTGTACATGAGTATATAAATCAACACTTTACTTGTAGCAAAACAATAACACTGTCACACAAAATGAGGGGTCATCTCTCCGTAATTGATGAGACCAATTGGAGATGAAACTTTAGCCCTCCCATATCAAAACCTCAATCTAGGTTTTTGGCCTATAGTTCTGGCTTCTTTGTTAATTTTACTCAAAGTTAGTTACCCTGTGTATGAGAAAAGTTGATTAAAACTTGATCAAATTAAGCAATTTTAGATCGGTTTTTTGTATATCGCTATTTTTTGGATCGAGGAACTCATTTTTGACATTAATTTTTACCTAAGTGTTACGACAGGTGGCGCTGTCATACAATTTGTCTTAGTTTTGATAGCTTTTCATGCTAATGAAGCAATTTTAGATAGTTTTTTTTTGTATATCGCAATTTTTTGGATCGGTCAACTCATTTTTGACATTAATTTTTACCTAAGTCTTACGATAGGTGGGCCCTCATGAAGGGTGGACACTAGAGCTGTTACCCCCGGTTGCCGCAGTTAAGTTCCCCGAAAGGAATATAGGGCACGATGATCCGCTGGGTACGCTTGCATTATCGACTTAGCTCGCCGGATCGGGGTGGGTATTAAAGATCATCATAGGCAGTGTTGCCATTTTAGCCATTTTCCGGCTAGATCTAGCCGTTTTTTTGTCATTTAGCCGGAAAACTTTGAATCTAGCCGCTAGCCGTTTTCTTATTTTTTTTTTAGCTGTTTTTAGCTTTTTTGCCAATGTAGTAAACATTTTTTTTGAAATAAACTTAGTTCAACACATCTAATATTTATGATAGCTCAGAGCAAGATATAGAAAATTGTGATATAGAAATATTGTAAAATGTATATACCTATATTTTTCTCACATTATTATTATATTTTTATACCCAGTGTACTAGTACTAGTACATGGGTATATTAATTTTGTTCACATAACGGTTGTTAGGTTAGGTTAGGTTCAAGTGGCTGCCGCAGAGGCACACCTAGGCCAGTATTAAAAGGCCCGTTGTGATACCACCAACACTAGGAAAGTCAGTTCCGGGACCCTGCCATATGGAAAATCCCGGTATTAACGGAATTCTCCACATAGCAGAATCCCGGGACTGACCCTCCTATACCCACACCGTTACTCCTCCTCGAACCATTTAGATGACTTGATGAAGGCCATCAAGTCCTTTATGTCCAGCTCCGTGACCTGGCGTAGGCTGACCAGGAAGGGAACTCCCAAAAAGCGCATTCTCGCGCCACTTAAAGCCGGGCAGTTGCAGATGAGGTGCTCCACCGTTTCCTTCTCCTCATCATCCTTACAACTACTACAGAATCGTCGGTAGGGCACACCAAGTCTTTCTGCGTGCCTACCAATGAGGCAGTGCCCAGTTAATACGCCTATTAATATGGAGATTTCTCTTCTCCTTAGGGCATAAATTTGTCTTGATCTTTTATGATCCCATTTCGGCCAGGTTTCTTTGGATATCCGGCATCCTGGAGATTGCAGCCATCTTTCGTTGGCTTGGCGGAGTGTGTATTCCTTCAGCATAAGCTTGCATGTGGCAAACGGCATACCTAAGCGCTCTTTATCCCGAAGAACTTGCTTGGTCGTGCCCTGCCTCGCAAGTTCGTCTGCCCTACAATTTTCCTCAATGTCCCTATGGCCCGGGACCCATGTGAGGTTAACGCGATTCTGTTGGGCCATCTCTTGTAGAGATCGACGACAGCTGAGCGTCAGTTCAGAGTTGAACGAGTAAGAGCCAAGGGATTTGATGGCCGCCTGGCTGTCGCTGAATATAAAAATGTCCTGTCTGATAGTGTGTTGGCCTATCCAAGCCGCGGCGTCCATGATTGCTGATACTTCAGCCTGGAAGACACTGCAGTGATCAGGTAGTCTGAAGGAGAGCTCAAGGTTCAGATCCTTTGAATAAACCCCTCCCCCAACTCTGCCGTCTAACTTCGAGCCATCAGTATAAATGGAAGTGCCGCCATGAGTGACGCAGAGCCGATGCTGCTGCTACTCGGTGCCCTTCCAGATCGAGAATGGCCTTGAGTGCTTCATTGGGCTTTGTTCTTAACGTACCGCTTATACAGATCATGCAAGGTCTGTGTACTTTACCTAGCAGATTAAGGTTTGCTGCCTTGCTCAGCGCAGGCCACCATACAACAACTCCATAGAGCATGATTGGTCGAATGATTGCAGTGTAGATCCATTTGCATATTTTGGGGCTAAGCCCCCATTTCTTTCCAATGGCTCTTTTGCACGTGTAGAGTGCAATACACGCTTTCTTCTGGCGCTGAAGAACATTCTCCTTCCAGGTTAGTTTCCTATCCAGAACTGTGCCCAAGAACTTGGCTTTGTCAGCCAAGTTCAGGTGCACGTTATTCAGTTTTGGTAGTATTAGCGGTGGTATCTTATAGCGGTTGGTGAAAAGGACCAGTTCCACTTTTCCCGGGTTGATGCTCAGTCCGCAGCGCGAGCACCATGAGGAAACCTCTCTCAGTGCTACTTGCATCAAGTCGCACAGGGTTTGTGGGAATTTGCCCTTGTATACTATAGCTAAGTCATCTGCATATGCCACTATCATCTGCATATGTCGGCCTATAGTCCTTGGGCTCGTAATGAGACGCCTTCCCCGCCTTAGGAATAAACACTACCGTGGCACTTCTCCAGGAGCACGGAATGTAGCTAAGAGCCAGGCAGGCTGTATAGAGAAATACCAGCCATTTGGCTGATGTCTCCAGCGTGTTTATGAGTTGTGCGGGAAAAATCCCGTCTGACCCGGCAGCCTTGAACGGTTCGAAGCTTTTAACCGCCCACCTAACCTTTTCCTCCGTGAGGGGTGTGTGTACAGCCAGGTTTGTTGTAGGTGCTAGGGGTTCCTCATGCAAGTTCACTGGGAAGTGCGTATTCAAGAGCAGCTCTAGGGTTTCCCTCTCCGTGCTGGTCCAGGATCCGTCAGGTTTGCGCAAATAGCTTGTGGCTGTTTGAGTTTTTGAGAGCACTCGTCTAAGTCTCGCTGTATCGTCGACATTTTCGACCCCAGTGCAGAAATTTCTCCACGATACTCTCTTCGCCTGCCTCAGAGCTTTATTGTAGGCCCTGAGTTTAACTTTATATTCGAGCCATTGATTCTCCGTGCCAAGGCTCTTGGCCTTATTGAATTGTGTCCTACATGATTTACGGAGCGAGTCCAGGTCGTAGGACCACCAATGCGGCCTATGTTTACCGCGTGGTTTTGGCACTGAGCAAGCCTGCTCTAGGGCATTCGAGAGCGCCGTTGTAAAGGTCTTTACCAGATCCTCCAACTCCCCTACTGATGAGGGGACTTGTGGAGGCAGTGCTGGCAAGTCCCTAGATAGTATTTCATTGTGTAGCTGCCAGTTAGTGTTACGTGGTTTGCGTTTCATAACCGGCTGCTCAACAGAAAAGTCTAGAACTAATTCTACGTACCGGTGGTCGGAAAATGAGTGTTCATCGAGAACGCGCCATTTTCTGAACCACTCATAAGCGCCTTCGCTACAAATAGTGAGATCTATGACCTCCCTACGGATTTTAGTAATAAACGTAGGTTCGTTACCCACGTTGCAAACTGCCAGGGTGGTTGTTAACAAATAATCAAACAACGACTCTCCTCTAGCATTGATATCGGAGCTTCCCCACTGGACGTGATGAGCATTGGCGTCAGTTCCGATAATAAGATGACCCATGGAAAAATTTGCCACCAGGTCTTTTACCTCCCTCTGTGGCGGAGGTTCTTCGGCGTCGTAGGGCATATAGACCGATGCCATCGTCAGACTGGTACTGTCGACTGTTAAACTGGCAGCTGTAACGTCACCATTGGTATAGTTGGGCAAGAGACTTAACCAGAATACAGGCTCTAACCCTGCCCCCCTCGCTGGCTTGCTTAAAACCCTTAATCCCCAAACCGCAAATCCTTGAACTGTTGACCCAGGGTTCTTGGATGAGGACCACATCTATGTCGCCTTTAGAGAGACGACTGATTAAAGCAGCCGAGGCTGCTTTAGATTTGTGCAGGTTTATCTGAATCACCACCAACATGAGAGCGCTCAGACTTCCCTGCCACCGCCGTATCGTCGAGTTCCACCTCGTCTGGAGGCTTATCTTTCAACGACGATTTGTCCAGACCCCGATTTGGCGTAGCCGAGATCCTACTAACTGTGGCAGTATTGACATTGGTGCGCTCAGGACTAGCTGCTATCACTGTGACGTTGAGGTCCTCCCCGTCCAGCAGGCTGTCTCCCATCTCCGAGCTGTTCACTGCTCCTTCGCCATTTGACGTGGCAGATACCATGCTTTCCGAGTCGGACATCTCCGACTCCTCTACCGGCACTGCGATGTCCGAGCCCTCCGGTGCAGCCGAAATAGCAGCGCGCTGTGCATCGCCGCGGTATACGTGTATCACGATCTGACCCATGCCGTAGTGCACTCGTCCATTGCACCGTTTAAGGGGCTCGAGTGCTTCCTTAGTCAAGGTGAAGACCACTTGCCTGTCAGGCCCTACCGCATCCTCGACCAGATTGACACCCCAGCCTGCGTCGGGAGAGACGGGTTCATGATCCTCAGCATCCTGAGAATTCTCTCAGGTTCAGCAGGGATAGCAAGAATCCACGCTCTTGCCCTTGGCCGAGCCGGGATGTCCTTCCAGTCGAGAACCTCGATTCTTGCCCCTTGGTAGATCTCACCCAGTCTTGCAGCTGCTGCTTTGTACAGTGCAACAGTTTTTGCATCCTCGCAAGCGAATACCTTGATTCGGCCCTGGTGCCATCCCGCATCAGAACCCATCGGCGTGGCACCCGGAGACTCATCCATAATGTCGAGAAGGGCATTACCGATAGCGTTCCGGACGTACCGCCACTGGTCCCTAGGGATGGCCCAGCTTTCGTTACCTCGGTCAATGACGCCTATGAGGATCCTATCCTTAGTTACTTCAGCAAAGCTGAGTTTACCCACTACGGGGGCGTGTTGCTGCCGCTTCGGGTGAGGTTTTAAATCCACGTCCGATCTCTGGCGTTTGAAGGGATTTCCATTAACCTTCTTTGGCGCGTAATCGCTTTGGAAGTTCGGTAAGATAGCTTCAGCCATCTCCACCGTCTTTCTAGCATTCGGCGATAGCGTCTCTTGTGAAATACCCTCGTATTTCTTCAGGATCCTCGCGGCCGCTCTTTTGTCCAAGTACTCAGAGCGACTGGGAGATGTCTTTTGGTGTAAATTTCGACCCGTAGTTGCCATCGCGGTCGTTCCCTTATTTGGATCTCTGGGGCCAGGTCGTGAGACCACTGCCACAGACGTTAAAGACTTAGTTTCGGTACCGGCACTTACTAGGACTTTAGCATCAGCCGTTCTTGGCTTCACTGTGTTTGTACCGGTACTTACTTTGGGGATTGCCCCCTTGTTATACAGAGCTAATCGACCCGTAGTTGCCATCGCTGTCGATCTCTCGACTGATAAGGAAATGGAGTTTGTCCTCCGACGTTGCGTTCTCGCTTGCTCCAGCATTTTCCTCCTCTGCTGTGCAGTGTACATAGTTGTATCTTTAGTTTTAGGGTTTTTGTTATTATTTATCATCTTGTTCGTACGACCCCTCGCCGGGCAAGGCCAGTTTAGGGTCAAGGGAAGAGTAGGGGGAATGTGTCGTCCGCCGCGGCAGAGCCCCATACCGCGGTAAGGCCATAGTTACTCTCCGAGGCGGCCCGGTATCAGAGAGGCTCCGTTCGATTACAGCCACGATTTGCCTCCCGGCTGCAAACGTCCAATGGGCACGTGGTCGCATAACACCCTGGATTGGGAGGGGGAAGATCTTAGTCGTCGCGCCAGAGAGGCTTGGCTTCTCTCGTGATGTAGTACCGGTGGCGCTATGATCACAAGGGCAACGTAGCCCTGTGGCTATCGACTTAAGTCCTCGTACCGCGGCAAGGTGTCCACCCTTCACGAGGGTGTTTGTAACGACACAAAATAATCGAGATAGATATAGAGTTCCATATATGAAAGTTCTTAGGTTGAAAAGAGGAGTCCATTAAGACATGTCCGTCCGCCCGTCCGTCAGTTCGTCCGTCTGTGTACACGATAACTTGAGTAAAAATTGAGATATTTGCATGAAATTCTGTATAGAGATTACCTTTAGGCCAAGGTAGGTTGTTATTGAAAATGGGGGAAATCGGATGATAACCACACCCCCTTTTTCGATATCGAAAATTTCGAAAATCACACAAATTGACATATCTCGGTATCCGAAATGGCTAAAATGATATAATTTTATAGGTATCCCCCTGGTAATTCTCTTATGATTTTTCCATAAATTTTTTATAGGGGGCGTGGCACCGCCCACTTTCAAGGGAGGCATTTTTGAAAATTTTACTGGTCGTAACTTTTAAACTGATTACGATAGAATTATGGAATTTGGCAAAAAGCATACTAGTATCGTTGGGAGTATACCTGATGAAAATGGATAAAATCGCCCTCCAACCATGCCCACTTTCGATATCGAAAATTTCGAAAATCACATAAATTGACATATCTCGGTAGCTGAAATGGCTAAAATGATATAACTTTATAGGTGAATCCCCCTGGTAATTCTCTTATGATTTTTCCATGAATTTTTTATAGGGGGCGTGGCACCGCCCACTTTTAAGGGAGGCATTTTTGAAAATTTGACTGGTCGTAACTTTTAATCTGATTACGATAGAACGATGGAATTTGGCAAAAAGCATACTAGTATCGTTGGGAGTATACCTGATGAAAATGGATAAAATCGCCCTCCAACCATGCCCCCTTTCGATATCGAAAATTTCTAAAATCACCTAAATTGACATAATTCGCTAACGGAAATGGATTAAATTATATAATTTTATAGGTGAATCCCCATAGTCACTATATAATGATTTTTTGATAAATTTTCTAAAGTGGGCGTGGCCCGCTTACTTTTAAGGGAGGCATTTTTATACCCAGCGTACTAGTACAGGGGTATTATAATTTTGTCCACATAACGGTACTACGTACCGGCGCAAAATAATCAAGATCCATGTATGAAAGTTCTTAGGTTGAAAAGACGAGTCTATTCAGGCATGTCCGTCCGTCTGTCCATCCGTCCGTCCGACTTTGTACACGATAACTTGAGTAAAAATTAAGATATTTGCATGAAATTTTATATACAGGTTACTTTTTGGCCAAGGTAGGTTTCTATTGAAAATGGGCGAAATCGGATGATAACCACGCCCCCTTTTTCGATATCGAAAATTTCTAAAATCATACAAATTAACATAACTTTAGTAAAAATTGAGGAATTTGTATGAAATTTGGTATACAGATTACTTTATGGCCAAGGTAGCTTGGTAAAGAAAATGGGCGAAATCGGATTATAACCACGTCCCTTTTGTCGGTATCGAAAATTTCGAAAATCACATAAACTGACATAACTTGACTAAAAATTTAGATATTTGCATTAATTTTGGTTTAAACCTTACTTTCTGGCCAAGGTAGGTTGCTATTAAAAATGGGCGAAATCGGATGATAACCACGCCCCCTTTTTCGATATCGAAAATTTCGAAGTTCACATAAACTGACATATATCGGTAGCTGAAATTGATAAAAATGATATCATTTCATAGGTGAATCTCTCTTATCACTCTATTATGATTTTCTACTTTCAGGGGAGGCATTTTTGAAAATTCGACTGGTCGTAACTTTTAAACAAATTATGGTAGAACGATGAAATTTGGCAAAAACCATACTAGTATCCCCCGGCTACTCTCGATGTCGAAAATTTAGAAAATCACCTAAAAGACTGATTGTAAGTTTTAAACTTATTACGGTAGAATCGTGAAATTCGGCACAAGGTATATAAGGAAGTATACCTGTTGAAATTAAACGAAATCGCTTCCCATTCACGTTCACTTTCAATATGGATAATTTCGAAAATCACATAAATTGACATAATTCGGTAAGGTAAATAACTAAAATAGTATAATTATAGTATAATTTGGTAGTTAAATTTGTAAGGATTTGTCTACTATTAACGAGTCTTATAAGATGAGTTAATTTTGTTAAGTGAGCCACCTATAATTTTTTCGACGGCCATGTATTTTATTGAAAGTTGGTAGTATGGCTCAGAACGATTAAACAAAAATACGTATACAATTTTTCGAAATTCGAATTATTTTGAAAGTTATAGCTATCAACAGTTTTCGAAATTCCTCACTTTTTGATGATTTTCTCACGATTGGTCAAACCGCTTTTGCTAATTTTTTAAATACGCATAAAAGATGGTATCTTCTACAAAAGGACATTTCCAATTTTTCCAAAAATTTTTGTTTGCAAACATTATTCGCAATTTTTAACTTCTCCATCGTGGCGAGGTGGCGCTTTTGTATGATGTTGTTGGGCATTGCATTAGTAACTGTTAGCAAAAAAAAAATTTTTTTTGGCATTTTAAGGGAGCGGAAGTTATTTACATTTTTTGTCTTCATAGTCCACAGTACGTGGAGAAAAACAAAATTTCATAAAAAGTTTACTAGTCTGTAAAAAAATGTAAATAACTCCCGCCCCCTTAAAGTGCCAAAAAAATTTTTTGCCAATAGTTACTAATGGAATGCTCACCAACATCATACAAAAGCGCCATCTGGCCACGATGGAGAAGCTAAAAATTGCGAATAATGTTTGCAAAAAATTTTTTTTGCAAAAGTTAGAATCGTCGTTTGGTAGAAGATACCATCCATCGGTTTGACCAATCGTGAGAAAATCATCAAAAAGTAAGGAATTTCGAAAAGTGGTGATAGCTATAACTTTGAAAATAATTCGAATTTCGAAAAACTGGCCCAAACGTATTTTTTTCAATTTAAAACTTTATCACAAATTGGGCGTAAGTATATTAGAAGTAAGAAATGTATTCAACTATAAGTAAGATTAATTTTATAAACTAACTAATAAATTTATTGAGTTCGTTTTTCCCAAATTATAATATATATAGAAAATATATACCTTATAGGTACTACACTGAAATAATGAAATAAAAAGGCTGAAAGTGCACATTGAAAGTAACATATCAAAACCACTTTCAAATCGATTATGGTAATACTGTAAATATTACAGTATTTACTGTAAAATTGGCAGTAAAAACATGTGATTTTTGAAAATATTATAGTGTCCACTTTCAAATTTATAGTAATTCATTTCAATATGATAGTACATATATTCGAAGAATGATAGGGGTCACCTTCAAAATTGATATTACCCACTGTTGGACGAAAAATTACAGGGTTTACTGTTAATTTGACGGCCGTTTCTTGTAGATTTTTTTTTTCAGTGTACTATTGTTTCCATACACTGGGTATGTAATGTTCGGCTTACCCGAACTTAGACTTCCTTACTTGTTTTTTTTTTTTTCATTTTATGTCATGAAAGTATATATTACTAGTATATACCCGCGGCCTTGCCCGCCCCTGCGAAGTACCCTTTCAGATAAAAATTCGGTCGTCGAAGTTCACCAAGTTAGGTAGATTGGTCAAATGAAAAACTGTTGGAAGATCAATTAGTTGTCTATGTTCCTAGAGTTTTGGAAAATAGTATGTATTGAAAAACGGTTTTCAAAAATTTTATTTAATATACATATCCTTGAAATCGATTGAAAGTGAGGTTTCTAAAGTTAAATATTGCTTTGGTTTTAAGTATGGATATAAATGTCTCAGAAAGCATTTATCGAATAGTTCATCTAAACTTCAAACTTTGATATTTATATAATACTGGTATATATAAAGTTAAATATTGCTTTGGTTTTAAGTATGGATATAAATGTCTCAGAAAGCATTTATCGAATAGTTCATCTAAACTTCAAACTTTGATATTTATATAATATTATTGAAGCACTTACCACGGGTATTCAAAATTTTCAAAATTCCCCACAATGGGGAAAGGTAGATTGATTAAATAATTTGAGGTTTTTGGGCGATCACGTTTTGACCGTTGACTCAGTTATCGATAAATATATCGAAATACATATATCGAAGTCCAAATGAAACCTGGGGCCATCCCTTTTCGTTTGATACCCATATCGTAGGGCAATTTTAAGGATTTTTCACCGATAACTCAGTTATCGATAAATTTATAGAAGACCAAATGAAACCTGGTGTCATGCCCTTTCGTTTGTTACCCATATTGTAGGGCAATTTTAAGGTTTTCGGGCAATCACATTTTCACCGATAACTCAGTAATCGATAAATTGATCGAAATACGCTGAAGTCAAAATAAAACCTGGGGCTTTCACCTTTCGTTTGATAACCATATTGTAGGGCAAATTTAAGGTTTTTGGGCAATCACATTTTCATTGATAACTCAGTAATCGGTAAATTTATCGAAATATATCGAAGTTCAGGGAAACGTTGCGAACGGGCGCAACCCGCAGTGTATGGCAACGCTATAGTGAGGCAAGGAAGGAAGAGAGGCGCCTTTTCAGAAAAAAGAAACGTGAAGCCGAAAGGCGTGAGTGTGAGGAGCTTGAGATGCTGGCTGACAGGAATGATGCCCGGAAATTCTATGAAAAGATCCGGCGGATGACGGAAGGTTTAAAGACCGGGGCAAGTTCCTGTAAGGACAATAACGGCGACCTAGTAACCGACGTACAGAATGTACTTAAATTATGGAGGGAGCACTTCTCCTCACTGCTAAATAACAAGGGAGACGTCGAACCCGATACCCCAATCCCTGACGATGGAAAATTCGTCCCACCACCTGACTATGATGAAGTGAGGATAGCTATATCCCGGCTCAAAAACAACAAATCGCCTGGGAAAGACGGACTACCCGCCGAGCTGTTCAAACACGGAGGCGAAGAGCTGGTAAAAAGCATGCATCAGCTCTTATGCAGAATATGGTCAGATGAGTGCATGCCTCCAGATTGGAATTTAAGTGTGCTCTGCCCAATCCACAAGAAAGGCGATCCCGCTAACCCCACCAACTACTGCGGAATCAGTCTTCTTAATATCGCATATAAGGTTCTTTCTAGCGTATTGTGTGAAAGACTGAAGCCCATCGTAGACAAACTGATTGGACCTTGTAAGTCTACCATCGACCAGATTTTCACGATACGCCAAATCCTAGAGAAGACCCATGATAAAAGAATCGACACTCACCATCTCTTTGTCGATTTTAAAGCCGCATTTGACAGCGCAAAAAGGAGTTGCCTGTATGCCGCCATGTCTGAATTTAACTTCCCTGCAAAGCTTATACGGCTTTGCCAAATGACGTTGAGCAAAACCAACAGCTCCGTCAGAATCGGGAAGGACCTCTCTGAGCCATTTGAAACCAAACGAGGCTTCAGACAGGGCGACTCCCTTTCGTGCGATTTCTTTAACCTGATGCTGGAGAAAATAATTCGAGCAGCAGAGCTAAACCGCAATGGCAGAATGTGCTGCTTTCTCTGGGTTGGATAAGGAAGCGAAAAAAGTGGGTGTTGCGGTGAACGAGGACAAGACGAAGTATCTGCTGTCATCAAAGAAAGAATCGGCGCACCTGCGCCTTGGCACCCAGGTCGCCGTTGATAGCTACAAGTTTGAAACGGTGAGAGATTTCGTCTATTTGGAAAACCAGCATTAACACCGAAAATAATATCAGTCTAGAAATCCAACGGAGAATCACCCTTGCCAACAAGTGGTACTTTGGACTAAGTAGGCAATTGAGAAGTAAAGTCCTCTCTCGGCAAACAAAGATCACGCTCTATAAGTCTCTCATAATACCAGTCCTGATGTACGGCTCGGAATCATGGACAGTGTCAAGAGAAGATGAGATGGCCCTTGGAGTATTTGAGAGAAGAGTTCTCCGGAAGATTTGTGGTCCTTCCCGTGATGCCAACGGCGAGTATCGAAGGAAATTTAACGATGAGCTGTACGAGCTTTACGCAGACTTGACCATAGTTCGGCGGATTAAAGCCCAAAGGCTCCGCTGGCTGGGTCATGTTATGCGAATGGACAAAGAAGCACCAGTACAGAAAGTTTTCCTATCGACAAGATTAGATTAGATATCGAAGTGCAAATGAAACTTGTGGCCATCCCCTTACGTTTAATACCCATGTTGTGGAAAATTTTAAGGTTTTTTATATCGAAGTTCAAATTAAAACCTGGCGTCATGCCCTTTCATTTGATACCCATAATGTGGGCAATTTTAAGGTTTTTTGGCAATCACATTTCCACCGATAACTCAGCTATCGGTAAATTTATCGAAATATATCGAAGTCCAAATGAAACCTGGGGCCATTCCCTTTCGTTTGATACCCATATTGTAGGGTAATTTTAAGGTTTTTGTTCAATAACATTTTCACCGATAACTCAGTTATCGATAAATTTATCGAAATATATCGAAGTCCAAATGAAACCTGGGGCCATCCCCTTTCGTTTGATACCCATATTGTAGGGAAAATTTAAGGTTTTTGAGCAACCACATTTTCACCGATAACTCAGTTATCGATTAATTTATCGAAATATATTGAGGTCCAAATGGAAGCTGGGGACATTCCCCTTCGTTTGATACTCATATTGTAAGGTAAATTTAAGGTTTTTGTTCAATAATATTTTCACCGATAACTCAGTTATCGATCAATTTATCGAAATATATCGTAGTCCAAATTAAACCTGGGGTCATCCCCTTTCATTTGATACCCATTAGGATCCCGGGATCCCGTAGTTTTTTAAGTCCCGAAAATCCCGGGATTACTAGACCTAAATCCCGGGTTCACCGAAAATAAATTTTTAAATACATTTAAGTTATCTTGTATATATGTAGGTAGGTAGGTAGGTAGAAGTGGCTGCCGCAAAGGCACACCTAGGCCAGTAATAAAAGGCCCGTTGTGATACCACCAAACACTAGGAAAGTCAGTCCCGGGGCCCGGCCATATGAAAAATCCCAGTGCTGTCGGGACTCTCCATATAGCCGAAACCCGGGACTGACACTCCTAACCGACACCGCTACCCCTCCTCGAACCATTTTGATAACTTGATGAAGGCCATCAAGTCCTTTATGTCTAGCTCCGCGACCTGGCTTAAGCTAACCAGGAAGGGAACTCCCAGAGAGCGCCTTCTCGCTCCGCTTAAGGCCGGGCAGTTGCAGATGAGGTGCTCCACCGTTTCCTCTTCCTCATCCTCTTTGCAACTCCTGCAGCATCGTCGGTAGGGAACGCCTAGCCTTGCTGCGTGCCTACCAATAAGGCAGTGCCCGGTTAAAACACCTATTAATATGGAGATTTCCTTCCTTTTTAGGGCGTATATGTGTCTAGATCTTTTAAGATCGTATTTTGGCCAGGTTTGCTTGGATATCCGGCACCCTGGGGCTTGTAGCCATCTTTCGTTGGCTTCGCGGAGTGTATGCTCCTTCAGCATTAGCTTGCACGTGGCAAACGGCATACCTATGCGCTCTTTATCTTGAAGAATCTGCTTGGTCGTGCCCTGCCTGGCAAGTTCGTCTGCCCTACAGTTTCCCTCAATGTCCCTGTGTCCCGGGACCCATGTGAGGTTCACGCGGTTCTGTTGGGCCATCTCTTGAAGAGATCGACGACAGCTGAGCGTCAGTTCAGAGTTGAACGAGTAAGAGCCAAGGGATTTGATGGCCGCTTGGCTGTCGCTGAAAATACAGATATCCTGTCCGATGGTGCGTTCACCTATCCAAGTCACGGCGTCCATGATTGCAGAAACTTCAGCCTGGAAGACGCTGCAGTGATCAGGTAGTCTAAAGGAGAGTTCTAGGTCCAAATCCCTTGAGTAAACCCCTCCTCCGACTCTGCCGTCTAACTTCGAGCCGTCGGTGTATATAAAAGTGCCGCCATTAGTAGCGGGACACCGATCTATGTTCTCCCAGTCTTCCCTGCTGGGAATGTTTATTCTAAAACAACAATCTCCGACTGTTGTGGTCGCACACCGATCAGTGCTCAGAGGGAGAAAGCTGTAAGATCTTAGAATACAGGAGTGTCCAAAGTGCTTGCGCCCCAGACGGACGTTTCCCTTAGACGCACAGCCGATGCTGCTGCTGCCCGGTACCCTTCCAGATCGAGTGGCAAAAAGCCAAGAATGGAGAGCTTCATTGGGCCCCGCTTATACAGATCATGCTCGATCTGTGGACTTTCCCTAACAGATTTAGGTTTGTTGCCTTTCTTAGCGCAGGCCACCATACCACGACTCCATACAGCATAATTGGCTGGATTATCGCAGTGTAGATCCATCTGCAAATTTTGGGGCTGAGCCCCCATTTTTTGCCAATGGCTCTTTTACACGTGTAAAGTGCAATGCACGCTTTCCTCTGGCGCTGGATGACATTCTCCTTCCAGTTAAGCTTTCTATCTAGAACTGTGCCTAGGAATTTGGCTTTGTCAGCTAAGTTCAGGCGCACGCCATCTAGTTCTGGTAGGTTCAACGGTGGTATCTTGTACCGCCTGGTATAAAGGACAAGCTCCACCTTTCCCGGGCTGATGCTAAGTCCGCAGCGAGAGGACCATGAAGAAACTTCTCGCAGTGCTACTTGCATCAAGTCACACAGGGTTTGTGGGAATTTGCCCCTATATGCAATAGCTAAATCGTCTGCATATGCCACTATCTTCCCGCCCCCCACCTTGTGTCTCGTAGCAGCGAGTTTACGGTGAGGTTCCATAGGAGCGGGGAGAGAACACCCCCCTGAGGCGTTCCTCTTGTGACATAGCGTGAAAGATCAACTGTTCCCAGTGAAGAAACTATTTTCCTTCCCTTTAGTAGTTGATCAATTAGTCCAATAAGAGACCTATTTATGCCCAGGTTTGTTAAAGCAGTGTTAATAGCCTCCGGCCTTATATTGTTGAAAGCCCCTTCGATGTCCAGACAGGCCACGAGACAGTACTCCTTTTCGTGCAATGATTTTTCAACAATAGAGACTAGGCTGTGGAGCGCAGTTTCCGTTGATTTACCTTTGGTGTATGCATGTTGATAGCTAGAAATAAGGTTGCTATCAATAGTAGAGGAGAGATAATCGCTAATTATCCTCTCGAAGGTTTTAAGTGCAAAAGACGAGAGACTGATCGGTCTGTAGTCTTTAGGCTCATAGTGTGAGGCCTTCCCAGCCTTTGGAATAAAGACTACCGTGGCGCTTCTCCAGGAGCACGGAAAGTAATTAAGAGCCAGGCAGGCTGAATAGAGAACTACCAGCCATTTAGCTGATATTTCCAGCGTGTTTATGAGTTGTGCGGGGAAAATCCCGTCTGGCCCAGCTGCCTTGAACGGCTCAAAGCTTTTGATTGCCCACCTTACCCTTTCCTCCGTAATGGGTATGTTTACCACCAGGTTTGTTGCAGATGCAGATGTTGTATATATGTACTTTAAGTAGAACATGATTCTGAATGATTCTAAACTTCTACCAAAAACATCCCCCTTTGAGGGAAAAATAACTATTACTACAACATTTGCAACACCGCCTTTTTACGCCTTTTTAATTAATCCGAGTAATATATATGATATATATATACATATGCATTTTCCAAAGAAATTAGCTTATCAGTCATTGGGGGGGAGCTCGAGAGCATCCTTCGTAATACAGAAAACATGCTTCATAACGAAAACCATATTAATATCAACGACGAAGTGGTTGAAATTGACAAGCCCGTTAGTTTTAAAGAAAAGTTGCATCAAGTTTTGACTAGTAGCTCCCAAATTTCCACCAATAGAAACGAATATGAATTAAAAAAAGGTTAGGGGAAAGAAATTGATATTTTTTTGGAAGGGGGCAACAAAGGCTATTATATTCAGAAAGCATTTGACTTTTTGTCAACTGTTCAACCCACCAGTGTTGAGGCAGAGGCCAGGTTAAGAGATGACACTATTAATGCAGTAATTTCTTTAAGATCACACTTCAAACTTCAGAAAAAAAAATTTTTCTCTAAGTCAAATGGCATTCATTTTTATTTATATTTTTTTCTAAGTCGTTATTAATCAAATATATAAGCATGTTATTTGGTTATGTTTACCAGTAGTAAAAACAACTTATGTTTCAAGTTCCTGAATAGTAACTTTGAGTTACAAATTTAATGTTACTTTTCGTTCGTTATAAAAATGACTGCCTTGATAAATACATACATATATACTTAAATGAACTACTATAATTTAGTCTACTTTATTACATAGATATGGGGTGCCATTTTCAGCAAAAAAAAAAATTCGGGACAATCCCGAGATCCCGGGATTGAACTTTCAAATCCCGAAAATCCCGAGAGGCTAGGAATCCCGGAAATTGGATTCCCTAATACCCATATTGTAGGGAAAATTTAAGGTTCTGGGCAATCTCATTTCGACTGATAACTCAGCTATCGGTAAATTTATCGAAATATATCGAAGTCCAAATGAAACCTGGGGCCATTCCCTTTCGTTTGATACCCATATTGTAGGGTAATTTTAAGGTTTTTGTTCAATAACATTTTCACCGATAACTCAGTTATCGATAAATTTATCGAAATATATCGAAGTCCAAATGAAACCTGGGGTCATCCCCTTTCGTTTGATACCCATATTGTAGGGAAAATTTAAGGTTTTTGAGCAACCACATTTTCACCGATAACTCAGTTACCGATTAATTTATCGAAATATATTGAGGTCCAAATGGAAGCTGGGGACATTCCCCTTCGTTTGATACTCATATTGTAAGGTAAATTTAAGGTTTTTGTTCAATAATATTTTCACCGATAACTCAGTTATCGATCAATTTATCGAAATATATCGTAGTCCAAATTAAACCTGGGGTCATCCCCTTTCGTTTGATACCCATTAGGATCCCGGGATCCCGTAGTTTTTTAAGTCCCGAAAATCCCGGGATTACTAGACCTAAATCCCGGGTTCACCGAAAATAAATTTTTAAATACATTTAAGTTATCTTGTATATATGTACTTTAAGTAGAACATGATTCTGAATGATTCTAAACTTCTACCAAAAACATCCCCCTTTGAGGGAAAAATAACTATTACTACAACATTTGCAACACCGCCTTTTTACGCCTTTTTAATTAATCCGAGTAATATATATGATTTAAAGTACATATGCATTTTCCAAAGAAATTAGCTTATCAGTCATTGGGGGGAAGCTCGAGAGCATCCTTCGTAATACAGAAAACATGCTTCATAACGAAAACCATATTAATATCAACGACGAAGTGGTTGAAGTTGACAAGCCCGTTAGTTTTAAAGAAAAGTTGCATCAAGTTTTGACTAGTAGCTCCCAAATTTCCACCAATAGAAACGAATATGAATTAAAAAAAGGTTAGGGGAAAGAAATTGATATTTTTTTGGAAGGCGGGAAACAAAGGCTATTATATTCAGAAAGCATTTGACTTTTTGTCAACTGTTCAACCCACCAGTGTTGAGGCAGAGGCCAGGTTAAGAGATGACACTATTAATGCAATAATTTCTTTAAGATCACACTTCAAACTTCAGAAAAAGTAATTTTTCTCTAAGTCAAGTGGCATTCATTTTTATTTATATTTTTTTCTAAGTCGTTATTAATCAAATATATAAGTATGTTATTTGGTTATGTTTACCAGTAGTAAAAACAACTTACATATGTTTCAAGTTCCTGAATAGTAACTTTGAGTTACAAATTTAATGTTACTTTTCGTTCGTTATAAAAATGACTGCCTTGATAAATACATACATATATACTTAAATGAATTACTATAATTTAGTCTACTTTATTACATAGATATGGGGTGCCATTTTCGGCAAAAAAAAAATCGGGACAATCCCGAGATCCCGGGATTGAACTTTCAAATCCCGAAAATCCCGAGAGGCTAGGAATCCCGGAAATTGGATTCCCTAATACCCATATTGTAGGGAAAATTTAAGGTTCTTGGCAATCTCATTTCGACTGATAACTCAGTTATCGATAAATTTATCGAAATATATCGAAGTCCAAATGAGACCTGGCACCTTCCAGTTTCGTTTGATACCCATATTGTTCCAAGTTTCTACAGGTGCAGGTGCGCAATATCATAGGTCAAGTGTACTCAGAGTTATATGGAAAAACAAAAAAATCTAAAAGCATGGCCGGACCTCCCAAAATTAAAAAAAAAAGTCTATACCTCCTTCCAGACTATTAGCTGTCTGCCTACCAAATTTCAACAAAATCCGTCTTGCATTTCTCACGTTATTGAGGAACAGAAGTAAACGTCTGAACATCCAAACATCCAAATATCCAAACATCGCTACATTAACATTTATAATATTGGTAAGATTTTAAATATATTCGCTACCTGATGCCTTATTTTATTGCGAATTTTCATTAAGTCAATTATTTTTAAAGCAGTGATATCTGCTTATATGTATAAGTCACATCTATGTATGTATCCAGAAAATATTTTCGGGGTGGATCCAATTTTTTTCATAATAACCCTTCTGACTGGAAAATGGAAACTACTTAGCTAAAGTTTAATTTTGTTACTAGTGCAGACGCGAACCCAATTTATCAAAGTCAAGAGAAAAACAATAAAAAATAAATAAATTGTCTTTTGAAAGAACATTAAAAAATTTTCGAGGTCCATTACAAAAAAGAAAAATTATTTTAAAGGAAAAAGATCAAGCTTTACGTAAAAATTAAAAAGGGCCAAAATTAAAAAAAATGGTAAAATTTTTTTTTTATCAAATTTTTACAAATTTTTTTTTTAAGTTATATTCGAAAAGAACGGAAAAAACACTTAAGAAAACGGTTGCCATGTTCCTTCTTAGCATGTCAATTACATGTCTTATAATTTAAAGAAAAAAGGCTTACACAAAAAAATTGCGAATTCAAACCCGTATATCTCGGTAACAATCCAATATTTTACGCGAAGTTTGGTGATATTTTTTTCTTGCATGGCAGATCAATTTCACCAAATTTCATTCAAATCAAATTTTTAGGTGGTCCGCTTGAGGAATTTTTCCCCATATGTAGACAGCGATAGGGATCGGGATAGAGATACAACGTCTGCCGGGACAGCTTAATTTAGAAAAATTCTAGGACGATTTTTATAGTGAATTTTCAGGTGTACAGCTTGGTCGAAGGTAATTTTTCGGAAAAAATTACCGTTTACGAGAAAAATTCGTAAAACCCTAAATGTTCACCTTTGCCCCCAAAAAACTTTTTTACCACACATGATATTAATGGGGACTTTTGAAGTTTTCTTTCTTTACCTAAGTTTGGCTTTGTCGCAATTTTTGTTATTTCAAATGTCTAATTTGGTCGGAAATCAAAAAATATTATCCCATGAGTTTGGGACTCATATTCCAAATTTTTTTTACAGTCACATACAAAAAAATTGCAAAAACTTGCGCATTCCAGGGTGTCCCTGAATACGCGCCTGGATATAACAAATATAAATGTAAGCTTTATTTATGTTTATTATAGCTCCGTATATTCGGATGCAAAGCATCTGTATACGAAACTTTCTTATTGTTATGAAATTGGAGCCGTTTTCTGAAGTAAACTTTAAAATTTATCTTAATTTCTTCATTCAAAATTTTTGTTTAGCGTGAACTTTAATATTTAAGGCTAGATGAGAAAACGCTCCTTTATATTATAAAATATTTATATTATACGTTTTAATGAAAAAAAGCGAATAAAACGAGTTAAAAGTTGATTAAAAATTAATTGCCGTTTTTCCGGCCACAATTATAATTTTTTTCGCCGAAATAATTTTGTTTAGCTGTTTTTAGCCGTTTTTTTCTCGATCTAGCCGGATTTCTGAAAAAATTCTGGCAACACTGA
This sequence comes from Campiglossa producta, assembly GCA_964058755.1. Classification (NCBI taxonomy): domain Eukaryota; kingdom Metazoa; phylum Arthropoda; class Insecta; order Diptera; family Tephritidae; genus Campiglossa; species Campiglossa producta. Next base: position 78,679,740 of record CAXKVI010000003.1, on the reverse strand, counting down.
TCATAGGTGTTAGATACCGCATGGGTTAACCGCAGAGACAATAAGAAAAGATCGTACCCCTAGCTACCACAACCACAATCCCCTTACTCACCAAACCTCAACCAAGGTACATCATCGTCGTCGTCCACGCAGTTCGCCTCCACAAATCCAAGGCTGGCCCTTCTGCCTTCACAACATCCCCCTACCACTGCCCGCCATGGCCACTGCTGGCGGGCCCCCTCGTTGACACCCGTCCTCACGTCCGTCTGCCTATTATCCACAGATCACCCCCAACAACCCCCATTCAACACACACCACATTTTCTTTTTTTCTAGCAATTCATTGTTTAATTAACTATAGCGCTTAAAATACACAAAGTGCAAATCTTACATCTCTAGATCTTATCACATATAATCTTTTAAACTATCAACGAACTTTCTGTGGCTTATATCAGCCGTGCCACTAAACAGTCAAATCAATTTTTGTTGACTTCTTCGAGCATCCAATCGCTCCTATGTCTAAAGACTCTTCTTACAGTGCATTAATTCAAAAGTGTATAAATTGTAGTGTGTATGTGAGCAATACATTTAATCGTAATGTTAAACAAGCAGAACTGAGTCAAACAGTTTGCTCCAATCCTAATAAACCAGGTGAAAAAAACCAATCAAAAATCAAACTCTTCGACCAACAAATTATCACTATGCGCGATGACACTTTCAGCGCTTCACCTTAAACTTACTTTCCTCGCTTGGGAACGATAGTGCTTATAAATCAAATGTGTGTATATGCATGTAGTGTAATATCATTAACATTGAATCATCATCTTGTTTCCAATGAAGACCAACGCGAAACGTTCGAACATGGAATCGTTTACTGGCATTCAACCCGTCCATTGCATGGCAGTAGCCATCAGCACGCCGATGAAAGCGCGTTTGCACCTATTCCACCCCCACGTTGAACTGCTCCTACGATCCCAACCTCGAACGCTTAGCACTTGGCTTTTCACTCTGAGCTAACGAAATTTGCGACCGTACGTTTTATGCGTTTACAACCATGCTAGGTAATGTTGTATTGTTTCACGCACATTTTCACAATGACACCCATTGGACTACGGCCGCAGATTTCGCTCACCCTTTTGCTTTAAGAGTCACCAAAATAACAAAAATATAAATATACAATGGTAAATATGTAAATATGTACGAAAAGAGATATCAAATTAAATGCAGCGCAGTCAGACAGGGATGGAATGGGGCGACAATCGCGAAGCGCGATTACTTGACATCAACACCCAAAATGAAATAAATAAACAAAACCTTTTAACCTTTGGTACCTATCAACGGGGCATACAGCGCTTGTCAATTATATTTTTACACCGAACACATGGCTCCCTTCTGTACTACGCTCATAACAATGGTCGCTCTTAAATAAACCCGCTAATAACAACCACAGTACATGACATTATTTCCCTATCGTGTGCACTCTTAAAACTATTTAAAACGCTCGTTATTTGCTGCAGTCTATCCACTGCTTTGGCTATCCAGCAGACTTGTGCTGGCGATACGCATTTGACTTGCCCAAGTCTTGTTGTTCTTGACGAAGAGATTCGCGTTAGTCTTTTCTTTTACAATAATCACCCTCTTTATGACCTCTTTTCCAACGAGTGCACGGCCACACACGTCATATGTATGTATATTAGGGTGATTCAAATAAAAAAAAATTTGGTTTTGTTTTCGGTCTCACCCCCTGAAACTTTAGGTATTGATGAGAAAATAAGCCTTGCAATAAATTAGCGCTCTAACTTAAACTTAATTTTTGAAACTTTTTTGCTAATATTTTTACATACTCTTAAAGTTGAAGCTTTGAAGCTTCCAAAATTGTAAGCCATGTGTGAATATCTTAACTATTGAGATAATTACAGCAACAAAATGTATGGGAAAGGGCGAAAAAAAATAGCCACCCCTAAGGGTTAAGTTAGAGCGCTAATTTTTTGCAAGGCTTTTTTTCTCATCAATACCTAACTTTTTAGGGGGTAAGACCAAGTCGACTTTTTTTTGAATCACCCTAATGTATATGTATATGTTTATTATTATTCTGGCGGCCGCCGTGGTGTAGCGGTTAAGTGTTCGGCCTTCTACCCCAAGTCAAGGAGGTTCGATACCCGGCTAAAGTAACATCAAAAATTATTTAGAACAGTAAGGAAGTCTAAGTTCGGGTGAAACCGAACATTACATACCCAGCTGTGCACATAAAATGCTGTTATTCTTTGTTTTGTATTGGGCGGTGCCACGCCCACTTTCCAAAATTTTGAAAAAATTATGTAAAGAATATGAAAGTTGATGTATGTACCAAATTATATTATTATAGCGAAATCAGTTAATTAGATATGGACTTTTCAATATTTCCACCTCCTTTCAATATAACTTTTATGAAAAAGTAGGCGTGGTCGCGAAGCGATTTCGTTTATTTTCTATAGCTGAATTTACCACAACAATAGTATGTCCTCTACGAAATTTCGTTATACTAGCATAAACTGTTCTGAAGTTATTAAGAGTCAAAATTTTAAAATTTCTTCAAATATACGTGGGCAGTACCACGCCCCCTTTTCAAAAATTTTTATAAAATCGGCCTTAGAACATCTAAATCAATACATATTGCAAATTTTATTGTAGCTGCTTCTAATATTGAATTAACCCATTTTATACGTTTTTCGAAATTTTCGATATCGAAAAAGGGGCGTGGTTATGGTCCGATTTTACCCATTTTCAATAGCAATCTATTCTGAACCCAAATAAGTACGCATGCCAAATTTGGTGAAGATATCTCATTATTTGCTCAAGTTATCGTGTTAACGGACAGACGGACGGACGGACGGACGAACAGACGGACGGGCATGGCTCAATCAAATTTTTTTTCGATCCTGATCATATTGATATATGGAAGTAGAGTTGTTAGGAAATCGGGTTTACAGTCTAATAAATTAGAAAAACGCCTTTTTTATTTCATATGGTGCCGACGTTTCGACCTTTTATTGTGGTCTTCTTCAGGGCCTAGTGACAAAGTTGTGAAATTAAAATATTACTTATAAAGCCTTGCATTCAACTAAGGGTTAATTCTATTACAGGTACACATATATAATTTTCCAAACTTACTAAAAATTACTGCGTTCTTCTTCGTTATTTTTAATTATACATTTGTTTGTTTTCTGCATCAAAAATGGTGTGGAAAACACGGTCAAAAATAGTTTTTAAGCATAACAAAAATACGGAAGATTCTTTAAAATTATTTAAAATAAAGCAAAATGATCAAGTAAATAAAAACATTAATAGAAGTAAGCACAACTACTTGTATACATATACGTAAGTTTGCCGTTTTCTTTATGCTTGTTTGTTGACGGTTGATTGATTGCTGATGTTACTTGAGGATGCATGCATAGATGTCGCTGATGGACTTTGCTTCTATGCTTCTTTTGTTTACACAATTTTTATCCGCTTTTATGTGTATTTCTTCTAAGAGCATTATCTTCCTCCAGTTGTTCTCTCTTGCTAATACCTTGGCATTGTTGAAGTCGAATTTGTGTCCAAGCGTAATTGCATGGTGAGCAAGTGCACTTTGTTCTATTCTTCGTTTTTCAACATCATTGTTGTGTTGGTTCAAACGTTTGTATAGATGATGAGATGTAGTGCCTATGTAACACCTCTTTTTGTGACAATCGATGCAATCTATTTTGTAAACAACGTTTTTTTCTTTTTTTTGTGGTATTTTATCTTTCATTTTGTTGTATAATTGTCCAACGTTATTTTTGTTTTTGTATGCAAATCGTATTTTGTTTGTAATATCGTTGAATTTTCGGGTTATCTTCTTGGTTATATAGGGAAAATATGATATCGCATATGTTTTCACGTCTGTTTGTTGTTGTTGTGTATTGGTATTAGTTGATGTTAGCGTGTTGTTGTTGTTTGGGGTTCGGTAACGATTTATAAGCCTGGATATTAGTTTTGTTGGGTAATCATTTGCTTTTAGTATCTCTTTGATTATTATTTTGTTTTTCTGGTGGTATTGCTGATCGCTAAGACAGAAAATTCGGTTTATTAATCCCTTTGCGGTGCTGATCTTTTGGGATAGTGGGTGTATTGACGTATAATTTAAGATGCGGCCCGATGAAACGGGTTTGCGGTACCAATCTGTGTTGAAGGTTCCATCTTGTGTATTCCTATGAATTGTCATGTCCAAGAATGGTAGCCTATTGTTGTTTTCTGTTTCGTAGGTGAATTCAATTCCAGGTTCTATTTGGTTAAAAATTTCCAACGTTGTTGAAAGGATGTTTTCTGGTAGTATCAGGTATAGGTCGTCTACGTATTTTTTTATGACGGTTATGTTGAAATTTAAATCTTCGTTTACCTTTTTTATAGCTCTTTGTAAGACATCATCCATTAAAATTTCTACTAGGATACAGCTAATGGGGGATCCCATGGGGCATCCTGACTTTTGTGCGTAGAATTTTCCGCTGAACTGGAAGTAACTATTTTTTGTGCAGATTGTGATCATTTCATTAAATTCACTCTGCGATAGCTTTGTGTGTGTTTCGATTTCTCCCCAGCGCTCATTCAACACTCTTATGATTGAATCTACAGATGCATTAGTAAACAGACTTTTTACGTCGAACGAAACTTGTATTTGGCCTGGCCGGTGTGTTTGTTCGGCGATGTAACTTTTAAAATCGTATGAGTT
>CAXKVI010000003.1:78557990-78674833 GCA_964058755.1 Campiglossa producta | reverse complement strand
CGTAAAAAGTCTGTTTACTAATGCATCTGTAGATTCAATCATAAGAGTGTTGAATGAGCGCTGGGGAGAAATCGAAACACACACAAAGCTATCGCAGAGTGAATTTAATGAAATGATCACAATCTGCACAAAAAATAGTTACTTCCAGTTCAGCGGAAAATTCTACGCACAAAAGTCAGGATGCCCCATGGGATCCCCCATTAGCTGTATCCTAGTAGAAATTTTAATGGATGATGTCTTACAAAGAGCTATAAAAAAGGTAAACGAAGATTTAAATTTCAACATAACCGTCATAAAAAAATACGTAGACGACCTATACCTGATACTACCAGAAAACATCCTTTCAACAACGTTGGAAATTTTTAACCAAATAGAACCTGGAATTGAATTCACCTACGAAACAGAAAACAACAATAGGCTACCATTCTTGGACATGACAATTCATAGGAATACACAAGATGGAACCTTCAACACAGATTGGTACCGCAAACCCGTTTCATCGGGCCGCATCTTAAATTATACGTCAATACACCCACTATCCCAAAAGATCAGCACCGCAAAGGGATTAATAAACCGAATTTTCTGTCTTAGCGATCAGCAATACCACCAGAAAAACAAAATAATAATCAAAGAGATACTAAAAGCAAATGATTACCCAACAAAACTAATATCCAGGCTTATAAATCGTTACCGAACCCCAAACAACAACAACACGCTAACATCAACTAATACCAATACACAACAACAACAAACAGACGTGAAAACATATGCGATATCATATTTTCCCTATATAACCAAGAAGATAACCCGAAAATTCAACGATATTACAAACAAAATACGATTTGCATACAAAAACAAAAATAACGTTGGACAATTATACAACAAAATGAAAGATAAAATACCACAAAAAAAAGAAAAAAAACGTTGTTTACAAAATAGATTGCATCGATTGTCACAAAAAGAGGTGTTACATAGGCACTACATCTCATCATCTATACAAACGTTTGAACCAACACAACAATGATGTTGAAAAACGAAGAATAGAACAAAGTGCACTTGCTCACCATGCAATTACGCTTGGACACAAATTCGACTTCAACAATGCCAAGGTATTAGCAAGAGAGAACAACTGGAGGAAGATAATGCTCTTAGAAGAAATACACATAAAAGCGGATAAAAATTGTGTAAACAAAAGAAGCATAGAAGCAAAGTCCATCAGCGACATCTATGCATGCATCCTCAAGTAACATCAGCAATCAATCAACCGTCAACAAACAAGCATAAAGAAAACGGCAAACTTACGTATATGTATACAAGTAGTTGTGCTTACTTCTATTAATGTTTTTATTTACTTGATCATTTTGCTTTATTTTAAATAATTTTAAAGAATCTTCCGTATTTTTGTTATGCTTAAAAACTATTTTTGACCGTGTTTTCCACACCATTTTTGATGCAGAAAACAAACAAATGTATAATTAAAAATAACGAAGAAGAACGCAGTAATTTTTAGTAAGTTTGGAAAATTATATATGTGTACCTGTAATAGAATTAACCCTTAGTTGAATGCAAGGCTTTATAAGTAATATTTTAATTTCACAACTTTGTCACTAGGCCCTGAAGAAGACCACAATAAAAGGTCGAAACGTCGGCACCATATGAAATAAAAAAGGCGTTTTTCTAATTTATTAGACTGTAAACCCGATTTCCTAACAACTCTAATTACAACAAAACAGTCGGTAGTACAAAAATGATATATGGAAGTCTATATCTATATCGATTCCTTTATACCTGTACAACCAACCGTTATCCTAACAAAGTTATAATACCCTGTGTACAAGTACAGCTGGGTATAAAAAGAATTTTTCTAAACGAGGTCGCCCCTCGGCAGTAGTTTGGCAAACTCTCCGGGTGTATTTCTGCCATGAGAAGCTTCTCAGCAAAAAATTCATTTACTTTGCAAGTGCCGTTCGGAGTCGGCAAAAAACTGTAGGTCCCGCCAACTTGTAGGAAAACTCAAAAGCAACACACTACAAGTTGGAAAGAGAAGGTTAGGTTAGGTTCAAGTGGCTGCCGCAGAGGCACACTTAGGCCAGTTTTGAAAGGCCCGTTGTGATACCACCAACACAAGGAAAGTCAGTCCCGGGACCCAGCCAAATGGAAAATCCCTGAGTTGTTGGAATTTTCCACATAGCAGAATCCCGGGACTGATACTCCTAAACCGACACCGTTACTCCTCATCGAACCACTTAGATGACTTTATGAAGGCCATCAAGTCCTTTATGTCCAGTTCCGCGATCTGGCTTAGGCTATCCAGGAACGGAGCTCTCAAAAAGCGTGTTCTCGCGCCGCTCAAAGCCGGACAGTTGCAGATGAGGTGTTCCACTGTTTCCTCCTCCTCATCATCTTTGCAACTCCTGCAGCATCGTCGGTAGGGCACACTTAGCCTTTCTGCATGCCTACCAATGAGGCAGTGACCGGTTAATACCCCTATCAATATGCAGATTTCCCTCCTAGTTAGGGCATAAATGCGTCTAGACCTTTTAAGATCCCATTTTGGCCAGGTTTGTTTCGATATCCGACACCCTGGGGATTGCAGCCATCTTTCGTTGGCTTGACGGAGTGTGTGCTCCTTCAGCATTAGTTTGCATGTGGCAAACGGCATACCTAAGCGCTCTTTATCCTGAAAAACCTGCTTGGTCGTGCCCTGCCTGGCAAGCTCGTCTGCCTTACAGTTTCCCTCAATGTCCCAATGTCCCGGGACCCATATGAGGTTTACGCGGTTCTGTTGGGCCATCTCCTGAAGAGAGCGACGACAGATGAGCCAAGGGATTTGATGGCCGCTTGGCTATCGCTGAAAATAGCGATATCTTCTCCGATAACACGTTTGCTTAACCAGGCCGCGGCGTCTAGGATTGCCGAGACTTCCGCCTGGAAGACGCTACAATGATCAGGTAGTCTGAAGTAGAGCTCAAGGTCCAAATCCCTTGAATAAACCCCTCCTCCAACTCTGCCGTCCAACTTCGAGCCGTCGGTGTATATGGAAGTGCCACTATTTGTTTCGGGACACCAATCCGTCCTCTCCCAGTCTTCTCTGCTGGGAATGTTTATTTTGAAACAGCTATCGCCGACTGTAGTGGTGGCACAACGATCTGTGCTTAGAGGGAGAAAGCTGTAAGATTCCAGAATACTGGAGTGTCCAATAGTACCCGCACCTCAACTGGAGGTTTCTCTTAGGCGCAGAGCTGATGCCGCTGCTGACCGAAACCCTTCCAGATCAAGTGGCAAAATGCCCAGCATTACCTGGAGGGCTTCGTTGGGCGTTGTCCTTAGCGCACCACTTATACAGAACATATTGGATCTATGGACTTTCCGCAATAGATTCAGGTATGTTGCCTTGCTCAGCGCAGGCCACCATACGACGACTCCATATAGCATGTTTGGACGAATGATGGCCGTGTAGATCCAACTGCATACTCTAGGGCTGAGCCCCCATTTTTTGCCAATGGCTCTTTTGCATATGTAAAGAGCGATGCAAGCTTTCTTCTGGCGCTGAAGAACATTCTCCTTCCAATTCAGTTTCCTGTCCAGAACTATGCCTAGAAACTTGGCCTTATCCGACAAGCCCAGGCGCGTGCCATCTACTTCTGGTAGGCTTAGTGGCGGTATTTTGTACCGGTTGGTGAAGAGGACAAGTTCGACTTTCCCCGGGTTGATACTAAGTCCGCAGCGAGAGGACCACGTCGAAACTTCTCGCAGTGCTACTTGCATCAGGTCACACAGAGTTTGTGGGAACTTTCCTCTGAATGCACTAGCTAAATCGTCTGCGTATGCCACTATCTCCAACGTGCGCGCGGATAATCCCGTCCGGCCCGGCAGCCTTATACGGTTCAAAGCTCTTAACTGCCCACCTTACCCTTTCCTCAGTGATGGGTATTTTTACTGCCAGGTTTGTTGCAGGTACTAGTGGTGCGTCATGCAGATTCCCCGGAAAATATGTATTCAAGAGCAGCTCAAGGGTTTCCTGTTCCGTACTGGTCCAGGATCCGTCAGTTTTTCGCAAATAGCTGATGGATGTTTAACTTTTCGAGAGGACTCGTCTAAGTCTCGCTGTGTCGTCGACCTTTTCGACGCCAGTGCAGAAATTTCTCCACGAAGTTCTCTTCGCCTGTCTCAGAGCTTTTTTGTAGGCCCTAAGTTTAGCTTTATATTCATGCCAATGAGGCTCAGAGCCGAGGCTCTTGGCCTTGTTAAATTGTTTCCGGCATGATTTGCGGAACGAGTCCAAAACGTAGGACCACCAATGTGGCCTGTGTTTACCCCGTGGTTTTGGCACTGGACAAGCCTGTCCTTGTCCTACAATAAAGTCTAAAACCATTTCTATGTAACGGTGGTCGGAGAATGAATGTTCTTCCAGAACCCGCCATTTTCTGACCCACCCATAAGCGCCTTCACTACAGATAGTGAGGTCTATGACCTCCCTACGGGTCTTAGTGATAAAAGTAGGCTCATTACCCACGTTGCAAATTACCAGGTTGGTTGTTAAGAGGAAATCAAACAGAGACTCGCCCCTGGCATTGATATCGGAACTCCCTTATTGGACATGGTGAGCATTAGCGTTCGCTCCAATAATAAGGTTACCCGTGTAGAAATTTGACACCAGGTCTTTCACTTCCGTTTGTGGTGGGGGTTCTTCGGCGTCGTAGGGCATATAGACCGACGCCACCGTCAGGCGGGTGCTGTCGACCGTTAGACTGATAGCGGTAATATCACCATTGGAGTAGTTAGGTACGAGAAAGGAGTTCAACTCAGACTTGACCAAAATACACGTTCGGACTTTGCTCTCCTCGCTGGCTCGAATGAGCTTGAAGCCCTTAGTCCCCAATCCGCAGATTCTCGAGCTATTGACCTCTTGGATGAGGACCACATCCACGTCGCCTTTAGAAAGACGACTACTTAAAGCAGCCGAAGCCACTTTAGATTTGTGCAGATTAATCTGAAGCACCACCAACATGAGAGCGCACAGACTTCCCTGCCGTCCCCATGTCGTCGAGGTTTGCCCCATCCCGGAGGTTGCCTATCAACGACGAGTTGTTCCGATTAACTGCCCGATATGGCGTTGCAGGAGTCCTGCTGCCTGTAGCGTTAGATGTTAATCGCTCAGCGTTGGCTGCTACCACCGTGACGTCGAGGACTTCCTCGTCCTGTAGGCTGTCCTCCATCTCCGAGTTGTTCACAGCAATATCGGCAAGGGACGTGGCGGATAACATGCTTTCCGCATCGGAATCCTCCGCTTCCTCTTCTGGTAATTCGTTTTCCGGTTCCCCCGGAGCAGCCGAGAAGGCAGCGCGCTGAGCATCACCACGATATACGTGGATAACGATCTGGCCTACGCTGTAGTGTACTAGGCCATTGCACCTTTTGAGGGGCTCGATTGACTCTTTATTCATGGTGAACACCACCTGTCTGTCGGGCCCCACCGCATCCCCGACCAGATTGACACTCCAGTCATGCGTTGGGAGGGACGGATTCATTAGCCGTAGCATCCCGAGAATTCTGTCGGGTTCGTCAGGGATGGCCGGAATCCACGCCCTTGCCCTTGGACGAGCTGGAATGTCCTTCCAGTCGACGACCTCTATCTTTGCGCCCTTGTAGACTTCACCCAGTTTAGCAGCTGCTGCCTTATACAGTGCTACGGTTTTTGCATCCTCGCATGCGAGTAATTTTATCTGAACCTGGTGCCAGCCCGCATCCGTTACTCGCGCCGAACTACCCGGAAACTCCGGAGCAACGTTGAGAAGAATGTTGCCGAGTTCATTTCGCACGGGAGTGTAATGGGGTGTGGTTGCTGAGTGACCGCGCTCAATCCCGACTCTTGCGTCCTCGCTCGTGCACTCTGGGCAACGTTGAGCTACCTAGGCTCGCGGCAGAAAGAGAGGGAGCCCCGGTGGGGCCACTCTGACTTGGTTTAAGGGCTCACCGGGGTCTTTTTCGCAGCGTCTGTACACCATGAGGTGCGGCTGTAAGCGAGCGTCTGTCTTGAAGCAAGCGGCTCGCTATATAAATGTGCAAAACTTTTCCCTCCCAATCCAGGGTGTTATGCGATACCGTGCCCATTGGACGTTTGCAGCCGCGAGGCAAATCGTGGCTGTAGTCGAACGGAGCCTCACTGATACCGGGCCGCCTCAGGGAGTAACTATGGTCTTACCGCGGTATGGGGCTCTGCCGCGGCGGACGATACACTTCCCCTTACACTACCCTTGACCCTAAGCTGGCCTTGTCCGGCGAGGGGTCGTACGAACAAGATGAAGAACACACAAAATACAAAGCAATTAACGACTTCGTTTACTCCGCAGCAGAGAAGAACTATGCTGGAGCAAGCGAAAACACAACGCCGGAGGACAAACTCCGCCTCAAAGTTAACTGGGAGGCCGACAGCGATGGAAACTACGGGTCAGTCATCCCCCAAACTGCTATCAAGTAAGAGTGACTTGATGGGAGCAAGCACCAGTGCGGCTGCCTACGCAGTCAAGCAGAAAACGGCGGAAGCTAAACTTCCATCAAGCGCTGGTACGAAACCCAATCTCTTCACATCTGGGGCAATGGTCTCACGACCTGGTTTCAGAGTTTCGAAAGAGAAGGACGACGCCGCAAAGGGAGAGACCGCGATGGCAACTACGAGTCTGAATCCCCCCCAAGAGGCATCTCCCCGACGCTTTGCGTACTGGGATAAAAGAAAGGCCGCAAGGATCCTTAAAAAATATGGGGGAGCATCGCAGGAGAAGCTGTCGCCGGAAGAAAGGAAGATGGTGGAGGAAGCGAAAGCTCTGATACCAAATTTCCAGAGGCCCTATGTGCCTAAGAAGGTGAACGGTAATCCCTTCAAACGCCAGAGATCGGACGGAGATGTAAACCCCCATCCGAAGCGGCATCAGTTCAACCCCGTAGTGGGAAAACTCAGCTTTGCTGAAGTAACCAAGGACAGAATCCTTATAGGTTTCATTGACCGAGGTAACGACCGTTGGTCCATCCCCAAAGAGCGGTGGTTGTATGTCCGGAATGAAATGGGCAGGGCCCTCCTCGACTTAATGCGTGAGTCTCCGGGTAGTCCGCCGCGAGGTACTGACGCGGGCTGGCACCAAGGTCAGATCAAAATATTCGCGTGCGAGGATGCAAGAACTGTCGCACTGTATAAGGCAGCAGTTGCAAGACTGGGTGAAGTCTACCCAGGGGCAAGACTAGATGTCGTCGACTGGAAGGACATTCCTGCTCGGCCAAGGGCAAGGGCATTGATTCCTGCCGTCCCTGCAGAACCCGAGAATATACTTGAGATGCTGCAGGTCTGGAATCCGTCTCTCCCGACGCAGGATTGGGGCGTCAATCTGGTCGCTGATGTGGTTGGGCCCAATAGACAGGTGGTTATCACTCTGAATAAGGAGGCGCTCGAGCCCCTTAAACGGTGCAACGGACGAGTGCATTACGGCTTGGGTCAGATCGTGATCCACGTATACCGTGGCGATGCACAGCGCGCTGCTATTCCGGACGCTCCGGAGGACTCGGAGATCGAGGCATCGGAAGGGGAAGCAGAGGAGTCCGACGCGGAATGTATGTTATCCGCCACGTCAAATTGCGATGGTACTGCGAACAACTCGGCGATAGAAGAAAGCCTGCTTGACGAAGAAGGCCTCGACGTCACGATCGTGGCTAAACCTGAGCACACTAACGTTGATGCTGCTTCAGACAGCAGGGTTCCCGCCACGCCAAATCGTGCAGGTGCTCTGAACAACTCCTCGTTGAGAGACAGCCCCCGGAACAGGCCAGACCTCGACGACACGCTGGCGGCAGGGAAGTCTGAGCTCTCTCATGTTGGTGGTGCTTCAGATAAATCTGCACAAATCTAAAGCAGCCTCGGCTGTTTTAAGCAGTCGTCTTTCTAAAGGCGACGTAGACGTGGTCCTTATCCAAGAGCCCTGGGTCAATAGCTCTAGGATCTGTGGATTGGGGACTAAGGGGTATAAGCTCATCCAAGCCAATGATGAGGGCAAGGTCAGAACCTGTATTTTGGTAAAGTCTGAGCTAAACACCTTTCTATTACCCAACTACTCAAATGGTGACGTTACAGCTGCCAGCTTAACAGTCGGCAGCACCAGCCTAACGATGGCGTCGGTCTATATGCCCTATGACGCCGAAGAACCTCCTCCACAAAAGGACTTATTGTTGAGCAGCCAGTTATGAAACGAAATCCACGCAACACTAACTGGCAGCTACATAACCAAATATTAGCTAGGGACCTACCAGTATTACCTCCACAAGCCCCCTCATCAGTAGGAGAACTGGATGATCTGGTAACGACCTTTACAACGGCGCTCTCAAATGCCCTAGAGCAGGCTTGTCCAGTACCAAAACCACGCGGCAAACATAGGCCCCACTGGTGGTCTTACGACCTGGATTCGTTCCGTATATCATGCAGGAAGCAATTTAACAAGGCCAAGAGCATCGGTACGGAGCCTGAATGGCTCGAATATAAAGCTAAACTGAGGGCCTATAAAAAGGCTCTAAGGCAAGCGAAGAGAACTTCGTGGAGAAATTTCTGCACCGGGGTCGAAAAAGTCGATGATACAGCGAGACTTAGACGAGTGCTATCAAAAACTCAAACAGCCATTAGCTATTTACGGAAGCCTGACGGATCTTGGACCAGCACGGAAGGGGAAACCCTGGAGCTGCTCCTGAACACACACTTTCCGGGGAACTTGTATGATGCACCTGTAGCATCTGCAACAAACCTGGCGGTAAACATACCCATTACGGAGGAAAGGGTAAGGTGGGCAATCAAAAGCTTTGAGCCGTTCAAGGCAGCTGGACCAGACGGGATTTTCCCCGCACAACTCATAAACACGCTGGAAATATCAGCTAAATGGCTGGTAGTTCTCTATTCAGCCTGCCTGGCTCTTAATTACATTCCGTGCTCCTGGAGAAGCGCCACGGTAGTCTTTATTCCAAAGGCTGGGAAGGCCTCACACTATGAGCCTAAAGACTACAGACCGATCAGTCTCTCGTCTTTTGCACTTAAAACCTTCGAGAGGATAATTAGCGATTATCTCTCCTCTACTATTGATAGCAACCTTATTTCTAGCTATCAACATGCATACACCAAAGGTAAATCAACGGAAACTGCGCTCCACAGCCTAGTCTCTATTGTTGAAAAATCATTGCATGAAAAGGAGTACTGTCTCGTGGCCTTTCTGGACATCGAAGGGGCTTTCAACAATATAAGGCCGGAGGCTATTAACACTGCTTTAACAAACCTGGGCATAAATAGGTCTCTTATTGGACTAATTGATCAACTACTAAAGGGAAGGAAAATAGTTTCTTCACTGGGAACAGTTGATCTTTCACGCTATGTCACAAGAGGAACGCCTCAGGGGGGTGTTCTCTCCCCGCTCCTATGGAACCTCACCGTAAACTCGCTGCTACGAGACACAAGGTGGGGGGGCGGGAAGATAGTGGCATATGCAGACGATTTAGCTATTGCATATAGGGGCAAATTCCCACAAAGCCTGTGTGACTTGACTTAGCATCAACCCGGGCAAGGTGGAGCTTGTCCTTTATACCAGGCGGTACAAGATACCACCGTTGAACCTACCAGAACTAGATGGCGTGCGCCTGAACTTAGCTGACAAAGCCAAATTCCTAGGCACAGTTCTAGATAGAAAGCTTAACTGGAAGGAGAATGTCATCCAGCGCCAGAGGAAAGCGTGCATTGCACTTTACACGTGTAAAAGAGCCATTGGCAAAAAATGGGGGCTCAGCCCCAAAATTTGCAGATGGATCTACACTGCGATAATCCAGCTAATTATGCTGTATGGAGTCGTGGTATGGTGGCCTACGCTAAGAAAGGCAACAAACCTAAATCTGTTAGGGAAAGTCCACAGATCGAGCATGATCTGTATAAGCGGGGCGTTAAGAATCCAATCCCTTGGCTCTTACTCGTTCAACTCTGAACTGACGCTCAGCTGTCGTCGATCTCTTCAAGAGATGGCCCAACAGAACCGCGTGAACCTCACATGGGTCCCGGGACACAGGGACATTGAGGGAAACTGTAGGGCGGACGAACTTGCCAGGCAGGGCACGACCAAGCAGATTCTTCAAGATAAAGAGCGCATAGGTATACCGTTTGCCACGTGCAAGCTAATGCTGAAGGAGCATACACTCCGCGAAGCCAACGAAAGATGGCTACAAGCCCCAGGGTGCCGGATATCCAAGCAAACCTGGCCAAAATGCGATCTTAAAAGATCTAGACACATATACGCCCTAAAAAGGAAGGAAATCTCCATATTAATAGGTGTTTTAACCGGGCACTGCCTTATTGGTAGGCACGCAGCAAGGCTAGGCGTTCCCTACCGACGATGCTGCAGGAGTTGCAAAGATGATGAGGAAGAGGAAACGGTGGAGCACCTCATCTGCAACTGCCCGGCCTTAAGCGGAGCGAGAAGGCGCTCTCTGGGAGTTCCCTTCCTGGTTAGCTTAAGCCAGGTCGCGGAGCTAGACATAAAGGACTTGATGGCCTTCATCAAGTTATCAAAATGGTTCGAGGAGGGGTAGCGGTGTCGGTTAGGAGTGTCAGTCCCGGGTTTCGGCTATATGGAGGGTCCCGACAGCACTGGGATTTTCCATATGGCCGGGCCCCGGGACTGACTTTCATAGTGTTTGGTGGTATCACAACGGGCCTTTTATTACTGGCCTAGGTGTGCCTTTGCGGCAGCCACTTCTACCTACCTCATTTCGCACGTAACGCCACCGGTCCTTGGGGATGGCCAGACGGTCATTGCCTCGGTCAAGGACGCCTATAAGGATCCTGTCCTTGGTTACCTCAGCAAAGCTTAGTTTGCCCGCTCCAGAGGTATTCTGATGCCGCTTGGGAGGGGGATTTAACTCCAGGTCCGATCTCTGGCGCTTGAAAGGGTTAACTTTTAACCTCTTTGGCATGTAAGATTTTTGGAAATCCGGTATCACAGCTTTCGCTAGCTCTACTACTCTTTACTGGAATTCGGCGACAGCGACTCCTGCGGTACCCCTTCATACCTCTTCAGGATCTTTGCAGCCAATCTTTTCTCGTGGTATGTGAAGCGGCGGGGAGATGTCTCCCGGGAGTGCGGACCCGTAGTTGCCATCGCGGTCGCTCCCCTTGCCGAAATCTCAGTTGCAGCTTCCTTCCCCTTCGAAACTCCGAGGCCAGGTCGTGAGACCGCTGCCACAGACGTAAAGATACTGGTTTTCATATCAGAGGTTGATGGGAGTTTAGCATCCGCCGTTGTCCGCTTAGCTGCGTTGGCAACCGCACTGGTGCTAGCTCCCATCAAGTCAATCTTACTCGATAGAGGGTTGGTTGACCGACTCGTAGTTGCCATCGCTGTCGATCCCCCCCTTGATTGTGGAACGGAGGTTGTCCTCCGGCGTTGTTGTTGCTTTCTCGCCTGCTCCACCATAGCTCTGCTTTGCTGAGGAGTGAAATTTGGCGTTGTTTGTTTTTTGGGTTTTTCGTTTTTATTTGCGTTATTTGAGTTCATCTTGTTCGTACGACCCATCGCCGGACAAGGCCAGCTTAGGGTCAAGGGAAGAGTAGGGGAAAATGTGTCATCCGCCGCGGCAGAGCCCCGTACCGCGGTAAGGCCATGCTTACTCTCTGAGGCGACCCGGTATCAGAGAGGCTCCGTTCAAATACAGCCACGATTTGCCTCCCGGTAGCAAACGTCCAATTGGCACGCGGTCGCATAACACCCTGGATTGGGAGGGGGAAGATCTTTGTCGTCGCGCCAGAGAGGCTAGTCTTCTCTCGTGATGTAGTACCGTGCGGCGCTATGATCACAAGGGCAGCGCAGCCCTGTGGCTATCGACTTAAGCCCTCGTACCGCGGCAAGGTATCCACCCTTCACGAGGGAGCTAAGAAAGAGAAGCTCGGCTAAAAATCTCGTTAGAGGTTATGATAACCTGTTGGTATATCGCCGCCATTATTTTTTTTTGTATTATTATTATTCTAGCTTAAGTGAGTAGCCACTGCCACTGCAGCCTCTGCCTGCGTGAGCGTTTGCTGCTGGTAGCAAGTGTGTATTCGCGCTGGTTAACAACGTACGACACCAAGCAGAATTTTTTTGTCTAAAACTAGGTACCTGATTACACACACTACTCCCGTGTGTTGAATTTTTATTGTCGAACCACTGTGATGACTGAGTTGCTGCAGCGGCGGCTAGTGTCTGTCCGCGCTGCTCCGCTCTATTATTTGGTGGTTAGCCAATTCCATCCTCGCGCCGGCATGTGTAAATGTGTATTTGGCAAACGATTGCCGTAATAATCCCGCGTTTTGTAGCGCTTTTGACGAATTGCCAGTGCGAGGCTGCAATTTCGTGAGATCTCTGCCATCTCTGCTGCTGAGACACTCTGTTCGCGTTTTGATGTTTTACGCCGTATATTGTCGACCAGTTTGCAGTATCTGCTCTAAATTTTTTTAGTTACACCGCACGATGGAGTTGATTCTATGGGATGAGATGTGGTTCGTGAGAATTTGCTTCCCTTTCATCATTTTAATTGCAAATCTTACCTACTTTATTCCTCGCCGTGTGCTCCGCTTGATGGTTGGAGTTGAAAAGCTCGGAAGTAAAAGAGTTAAGTAAGGCGCGGCAGCCATTTGCATTGAATTTGATAACCGCGCAAGGTTGCACCGAGCTTCAAGCCTTTTTTGATTGATTACTAAAGATCGAAACACAATGACCACTAAATTAAATTTCGCTGTTTTTACAGGGTGCCGAAAATTTTTTTTTTCCATTTTTGAAATCACCAACAAGTAAACATTCGAACCAGGGGGGAACATTTTAAACTTTTTTTGGCGATACGCTCTAGTGGACACCTTGCCGCGGTACGAGGGCTTAAGTCGATAGCCACAGGGCTGCGCTGCCCTTGTGATCATAGCGCCACACGGTACTACATCACGAGAGAAGACTAGCCTCTCTGGCGCGACGACAAAGATCTTCCCCCTCCCAATCCAGGGTGTTATGCGACCGCGTGCCAATTGGACGTTTGCAGCCGGGAGGCAAATCGTGGCTATCATCGAACTGAGCTTCTCTGATACCGGGCGCCTCAGTGGGTAACTATGGCCGCGGCGGACGACACACTCCCCTTACTTTACCCTTGGCCCTATGCTGGCCTTGCCAGGCGAAACGTTCGAACATGGAATCGTTTACTGGCATTCAACCCGTCCATTGCATGGCAGTAGCCATCAGCACGCCGATGAAATCGCGTTTGCACCTATTCCACCCCCAATGTTTTTCCTGTTAACAACAACATCTACCAGATGCAAAACCACATGTCTAATAGCAATAAAATTTCACAGAAGAGCAAAAAACGAATATCCTTTTAGTTAATTCTATGTTTAATCTTGGAACTAAATTTTTGTTTCTGTTTTTAAATGAGTTTTTTTTTATGAAATTCACAGTTACTTGGTAGGCATCGCTAAACGACTGCAGCAATTTTTTAAAATACTTGTCGTCGTCAAATAATCTAAAAGGCATATTTTTCACTGTGACTCAAGCAGGCCATACACGACGAGCACGCGTCTCACGTCGGCGTCGCGTAAACGGCTGTTGCGATTTTTACCGGTTAAGAGTCAACACAAAATGAGATTTTTGTTGTTGCATGTCTGTAAACATACCCGTCACGGAGGAAAGGGTTAGGTGGCCAGCTAAAAGCTTCGAACCTTTAAAGGTTGCCGGGCCAGACGGGATTATTCCCGCACAACTCATAAACACGTTGAAGACATCAGCCAAATAGCTGGTTTTTTTTTATACAGCCTGCCTGGCTCTTAGCTACATTCCGTGCTCCTGGAGAAGTGCCACGGTAGTGTTTATTCCTAAGGCGGGGAAGGCTTCCCATTACGAGCCCAAGGACTACAGGACGATCAGTCTCTCGTCCTTTGTACTCAAAACCTTCGAGAAGATAATAAACGACTACCTCTCCACTACTATTGATAGCAACCTTATCTCCAGCTATCAGCATGCATACACCAAAGGAAAAGCGATTCACAGCCCACTTTCTGTTATTGAAAAATCGCTGTATGAAAATTATTACTGTCTCGTGGCCTTCTTAGACATTATAGGAGCCTTCAACAACATAAGCCCTGATGCTATAAACACCAATTTAACAAATCTGGGCATAAGCAGGTCTCTTATTGGACTTATTGATCAACTACTAAGGGGTAGAAGAATAGTTTCATCACTGGGCTCGGTTGTTTTATCACGCTATGTCACAAGGGGAACGCCTCAGGGTGGTGTTCTCTCCCCGGGCAAATTCCCACAAACCCTGTGCGACTTGATGCAAGTAGCACTGCGAGAGATTTCCTCATGGTCTGAGCATCAACCCGGGAAAAGGCGAACTGGTCCTTTTCACCAACCGCTATAAGATACGACCGTCAAACCTTCCAAAATGCCTCCCTTAAAGATGGGCGTTGCCAAGCCCACATCTAAACATTTATCAAAAAATCATAATAGAATGATTGGGGGGTTCATCCTACCAAACATATCATTTTCTAATCTAATCTTGGCTTGCGTCATAATGACGCTTAACCGCCTAGGCGATTTTGGCCGTTTCGTATCAAAGCACGCCAGTCATTCCTTTTTAGCGATAACTGACGCCAATTGGAAACCCCAAGGGAGTTCAAGTCATCCTCCACCTGTTGTTTCCATCTCAGTCGAGGCCTCCCCCTTCCTCTGCTGCCGAATTCGGGTGTCGATAGTAAAACTTTCTGTGCTGGAGCTTCTTTTTCCATTCGCATAACATGACCCAGCCAGCGGAGCCTTTGGGCTTTAATCCGCTGAACTATGGTCAGGTCTGCGTAAAGCTCGTACAGCTCATCGTTAAATTTCCTTCGATACTCGCTGTTGGCATCACGGGAAGGACCATAAATCTTCCGGAGAACTTTTCTCTCAAATACTCCAAGGGCCATCTCATCTTCTCTGGACACTGTCCATGATTCCGAGCCGTACATCAGGACTGGTATGATGAGAGACTTATAGATCTTTGTTTGTCGAGAGAGGACTTTACTTCTCAATTGCTTACTTAGTCCAAAGTAACACTTGTTGGCAAGAGTGATTCTCCGTTGGATTTCTAGACTGATATTATTTTCGGTGTTAATGCTGGTTCCCAAATAAACGAAATCTCTCACCGTTTCAAATTTCTAGCCATCAACGGTGACTTGGCTGCCAAGGCGCAGATGCGCCGATTCTTTCTTTGATGACAGCAGATACTTTGTCTTGTCCTCGTTCACCGCAAGACCCACTTTTTTCGCTTCTTTATCCAGCCCAGAGAAGGCAGCGCTTACGGCGCGGTTGTTATGGCCAATGATATCAATATCATCGGCATACGCCAGCAATTGCACGCTCTTGTAGAAGATTGTGCCATTGCGGTTTAGCTCTGCTGCTCGAATTATCTTCTCCAGCATCAGGTTGAAGAAATCGCACGAAAGGGAGTCGCCCTGTCTGAAGCCTCCTACTTTTAAAAATTTATCAAAAAATCATAATAGAATGACAAAAGGTTCATCCTACCAAACTATATCATTTTAGCCATTTCCGTTACCGAGATATATCAATTTAGGTGATTTTCGAAGCTTTCGATATCGAAAGTGGCCGTGGTTGGAGAGCGATTTTATCCAATTTCTTCAGGTATACTCCCAAGTATGCTTTGTGCTAAATTCCATCGTTCTATCGCAATCAGTTTAAAAGTTACGACCACGCCCACTATTCCAAATTTATGGAAAATCGTAAGAGAATGACCAGGGGGATTCACCTATAAAATTATATCGTTGGACGTTGTTCTTAACGCACCGCTTATACAGATCATACAAGATATGTGCACTTTACCTAACAGATTAAGGTTTGTTGCCTTGCTCAGCGCAGGTCACCATACCACAACTCTATAGAGCATGATTGGTCGAATGATTGCAGTGTAGATCCATTTGCATATTTTGGGGGTACCACGAAATAAATCCCAAATGAAATAAATTCCAAAAAAATATGAAATAAGTCCCAAATATTTTCCATACAAATTGGGACTTATTTCATAATGAAATAACTCGCAATGCGTTGGGACTTATTACATAAAATTTTGTTGGGTAACGGTAACTAGGTTGATACTCACACGCCTCTGTGCAGCGAAGAAAGTATGCACAGTAACGGAAGGAAAGTTTGACGTCGAGAAGCTGCGCGTGACACAGACAGCTGATAATTGCTCCACTCGACTCTCACACCTGCTATCGGAGAGCAATCCTCGACCTAACGATGTAACCGAGCAATGGAAGCATATCTCTCACTCATTACGTACCGCCGCTGAGGTCACTATAGGGTTTCAGCGAGCCCGCAAGAACAACTGGTACGATGAGGAATGCACCACAGCCTCGGACAAAAAGGAAGCTGCATACAGGGAGACGTTGCGAACGGGCGCAACCCGCAGTGTATGGCAACGCTATCGTGAGGCGAAGAAGGAAGAGAGACGCCTTTTCAGAAAAAAGAAACGTCAGGCCGAAAGGCGTGAGTGTGAGGAGCTTGAGATACTAGCTGACAGGAACGAAGCCCGAAAATTCTATGAAAAGACGGCGGATGACGGAAGGTTTAAAGACTGGAGCAAGTTCCTGTAAGGACAATAATGGCGACCTGGTAACTGACGTACAGAATGTACTTAAGTTATGGACGGAGCACTTCTCCTCACTGCTAAATTGCGAGGGAGACGTTGAACCGATACCCCAATCCCTGACGATGGAAAAGTCGTCCACCACTTGACTATGAAGAAGTAAGGATAGCTATATCCCGGCTCAAAAACAACAAAGCGCCTGGAAAAGACGGAGTACCCGCCGAGCTGTTCAAACACGGAGGCGAAGAGCTGGTAAAAAGCATGCATCAGCTCTTATGCAGAATATGGTCAGACGAGTGCATGCCTCCAGATTGGAATATAAGTGTGCTCTGCCCAATCCACAAGGAAGGCGATCCCGCTAACCCCACCAACTACCGCGGAATCAGTCTTCTTAATATCGCATACAAGGTTCTTTCTAGCGTATTGTGTGAAAGACTGAAGCCCATCGTGGACAAACTGATTGGACCTTATCAGTGTGTCTTTAGACCTGGTAAGTCTACAATCGACCAGATTTTCACGATACGCCAAATCCTGGAGAAGACCCATGTAAAAAAGTGGGTCTTGCGGTGAACGAGGACATGACGAAGTATCTGCTGTCATCAAAGAAAGAATCGGCGCATCTGCGCCTTGGCAGCCAAGTCACCGTTGATGGCTACAAGTTCGAAACGGTGAGAGATTTCGTCTATTTGGGAACCAGCATCAACACCGAAAATAATATCAGTCTAGAAATCCAACGGAGAATCACAAGAAGAATGGCAAGAAGTGTTACTTTGGACTAAGTAAGCAATTGAGAAGTAAAGTCCTCTCTCGACAAACAAAGACCACGCTCTATAAGTCTCTCATCATACCAGTCATGATGTACGGCTCGGAATCATGGACAGTGTCCAGAGAAGATGAGATGGCCCTTGGAGTATTTGAGAGAAAAGTTCTCCAGAAGATTTGTGGTCCTTCCCGTGATGCCAACGGCGAGTATCGAAGGAAATTTAACGATGAGCTGTACGAGCTTTACGCAGACCTGACCATAGTTCAGCGGATTAAAGCCCAAAGGCTCCGCTGGCTGGGCATGTTATTCGAATGGAAAAAGAAGCACCAGCACAGAAAGTTTTACTATCGACACCCGAATTCGGCAGCAGAGGAAGGGGGAGGCCTCGACTGAGATGGAAACAACAGGTGGAGGATGACTTGAACTACCTTGGGGTTTCCAATTGGCGTCAGTTATCGCTAAAAAGGAATGACTGGCGTGCTTTGATACGAAACGGCCAAAATCGCCTAGGCAGTTAAGCGTCATTATGACGCAAGCCAAGATTAGAACGGTAACCGTTATGTGAACAAAATTAATATACCCTTGTATAGTACTAGTACGCTGTGTATAAAAATAATAAATTGTAGTTTTAAGAGAAATTTAATAAGAGTTATTTCATTATAAAATAAGTCCAAATTTGTATGGAAAATATTTGGGACTTATCATTCATATCTTTTTTGGAATTTATTTCATTTGGGTCTTATTTCGTGGTACCCCCAAAATATGCAAATGGATCTATACTGCAATCATTCGACCAATCATGATCTATGGAGTTGTGGTATGGTGACCTGCGCTGAGCAAGGTAACAAACCTTAATCTGTTAGGTAAAATACACAGATCTTGTATGATCTGTATAAGCGGTGCGTTAAGAACAACGCCCAACGAAGCACTCCAGTTCATTCTTGGCATTTTGCCACTCGATTTGGAAGGGCACCGGGTAGCAGCAGCATCGGCTCTGCGTCTAAACGAAACGTCCGGCTGGGGCGCAAGCACTACTGGACACGCCAGTATTTCGGTATCCTACACACTGAACCAAAAAAGTACATATTTTCTACGAAAAAGTACATATATTTTACGAATTTTTTTCATTAAAACTCTCCAAAGAACGTTTTCGTAGAATTTAAGAACAAAAATTCGTAAATACTCATGTCAAACAAAATTTTAATAGTTTATGAAAATATTCTTAAATTGTACGAACTAATTCTTAGAATATGTCAGTCCATTCATAAATTATACGACCTCATTCTTAGAATATATGAATCCATCCTTAAATTTTATGAACTCATTCTTAGAATATGACAATCCATTCTTAAATTTTACGAACTCATTCTTAGAATTCAAAAACCCATTCTTGAAATGTATGAATCCATTCTTA
This sequence comes from Campiglossa producta, assembly GCA_964058755.1. Lineage (NCBI taxonomy): Eukaryota > Metazoa > Arthropoda > Insecta > Diptera > Tephritidae > Campiglossa > Campiglossa producta. Next base: position 78,655,988 of record CAXKVI010000003.1, on the reverse strand, counting down.
AATTTTACCAACTAATTCTTATAATATACGAACCCATTCCTAGAAAAACCAAAAAACGAAGAATATTATACATGAAAGTTTTATTATTATTGTTAAATATTATTTACAAAAAAATAGTATTTAAAAGTAGTACAAAAATTTGCCGAAGTACCTAGTTTTTATATATCGTCGTTCTCAACGAAGACTAACACGGTTCGTTGTTATCGTGGAAGACTAGCCCACTTCATTCTCTGCGTGGAAGACTAACACACTTCGTTTTCTGTGTGGTAAACTAGCATAGTTCGCATAGAACTGAAGCGTGTTAGTCTTCGACGCAGAGAACGAAGTGTGTAGTTTTCCACGCAAAACAACGAACCGTGCGGTGTATCTCTAACTTTTTTGAGCAGCATTTTTGGTTTACATGAATTTTTTTTGTTTTGCTGCCTGTCTGCCCTTTTTTCTTATCTCTTCTGATGATACTTATATTTTAACTTTTTTTTTATCATTTTTTGTGTAGTTTGTTTTTGTATTATTAAATTGATCTTTTAAAATATAAGTGTTTTTTGTTTTAATTTTTAATATAGCTTTACTTTTGTTAATTTCAAAATTAATTCCAGCCTCCGCCCGTTTGCTGTTGGTATACTTCAATAGTGTCACCTTCTTCCATTTCCAATGATGTTGTCGTATCATTTTCGTTTATGGGTTGGCCATCAAAGTGAAACCGTACCACTTGCATGGATAGACCCGCTCTATCGCAATAAGCATTCATAAGCTTCCTCAAGCTTGTGTGTTTCTTGATCTTAAATTGTCTTGACCCAAAGGGGGTTTATTCAAAGGATCTGAACCTTGAGCTCTCCTTCAGACTACCTGATCACTGCAGTGTCTTCCAGGCTGAAGTTTCAGAAATCATGGACGCCGCGGCTTGGATAAGCCAACACACTATCGGACAGGATATTTTTATTCTCAGCGACAGCCAAATCATCAAATCTTTTTGCTCTTACTCGTTCAACTCTGAACTGACGCTCAGCTGGCGTCGATCTCTACAAGAGATGGCCCAACAGAACCGCGTGAACCTCAGATGGGTCCCGGGGCATAGGGACATTGAGGGGAAATGGCAGACGAACTTGCGAGGCAGGGCACGACCAAGCAGGTTCTTCGGAATAAAGACGCTTAGGTATGCCGTTTGCCACATGCAAGCTAATGCTGAAGGAGTACACACTCCGTCAAGCCAACGAAAGGTGGCAACAATCCCCAGGGTGCCGGACATCCAAACAAACCTGGCCAAAATGGGATCATAAAAGATCTAGAGGCATTCACGCCCTAAGAAGGAGAGAAATCTCCATATTAATAGGTGTTCTAACTGGGCACTGCCTTATTGGTAGGCACGCAGAAAGGCTAGGTGTGCCCTACCGATGATTCTGTAGGAGCTGCAAAGATGATGAGGAAGGGGAAACGGTGAAGCACCTCATCTGCAACTGCCTGGCTTTAAGTGGCGCGAGAATGCGCTTTTTGGGAGTGCCCTTCCTGGTTAGCCTACGTCAGGTCACGGAGCTGGACATAAAGGACTTGATGGCCTTCATCAAGTCATCTAAATGATTTGAGGAGGAGTAACGGTGTTGGTTTAGGATCGTCAGTCCCGGATTATGCTATGTGGAGAATCCCGATAATACAGGGATTTTCCATATGGCAGGGTCCCGGAACTGACTTTCCTAGTGTTGGAGGTATCACAACGGGCCTTTTAATACTGGCCTAGGTGTGCCTCTGCGGCAGCCACTTGAACCTAACGTAACCTGGCGCTGTCATAAATTTTTATTTTTTTTTAATAGTTTTTCATGCAATAATAGTATTAATATAGGCTCATTCCATTTGAAGACAACCGATCCGCGCGGGACATGATTTTTGATTTCGATGAAATTTTAATATGTTGTTCTTTGGTCAAAATAAAGAAACACGTGTCTTTTTTTCGCCCATTTTTTCAACTCGCAATAACTTTGTCAAAAATTAACCGATTCTCCTAATTTTTTTTTTAAATGTTCGTTATTACTATTACTTTTATATAAATTTATAAAAAATATTATATAGTTTAAAAATTTAATTTTTTTTTCAGTATTTAGTAAAAATTTATGCCTTTTTTCAAAAGTTAATATCTCCAAAAAGTTATTTTTTTTTGTTTTGAAATTTTTTCTATATTGAGTCAACAGTTTATATTTCAACTAGGCTAAATGCCTATTAGCCAAAATTCGTTGTTCTCGAGATATGAATTTTTGAATATTAAACATTTTTTCCCCCTATATATTGATGCAGTGCATATTATCTTTGTCAAAAATTAAAAGATTCTCATGACTTTTTCTTCGAAATGTTCGTTTTTACTTTTACTTGAATAGGAATTCATAAACAATAGCACATAGTTAAAAAAAGATTATTTTTTTTTAGTATTTAGTAAAAATTTATGACTTTTTTCAAAATTTAATATCGCGGAAACTGTAATTTTTTGCTTGTTTAAACTTTTTCTATATTGAGTGAACAGTTTATATTTCAACTTGGCTAAATATCAACTAGCCAAAGTTCGTTGTTTTCGAGATACGCATTTTTAAGTATTAAACTTTTTTCCATATACTTTGCATCAATATATGCAGGGGAAAATGTTAAATATTCAAAAATTCATATCTCGAAAACAACGAATTTTGGCTAATAGGCATTTAGCCAAGTTGAAATATAAACTGTTGACACAATATAGAAAAAATTTCAAAACAAAAAAAATAACTATTTTTGAGATATTAATTTTTGAAAAAAGGCATACATTTTTACTAAATACTGAAAAAAAATTAATTTTTAAACTATATAATATTTTTTATAAATTTATATAAAAGTAATAGTAATAACGAACATTTAAAAAAAAAAAATTGGGAGAATCGGTTAATTTTTAACAACATATTAAAATTTCATCGAAATCAAAAATCATGTCCCGCGCGGACCGGTTGTCTTCAAATGGAATGAGCCTATAGTTATTAAAAGTGAAATATAAATATTTCAACCCTGTATTCATAGGCGAATTTACGAGTTGGGCTGGGGGGCAAGTATGAGTTTGATATTTTGCAGAATGACGGCGAGTCAACACGTTCACAGATCACTCGCGAGTCAGACGCTTGTTGTTGTTGTTGTTAACAGCAAAACACTCCCCGAAGGTTTTGGGGAGTGATGCCGAAGTTGACAGTCCTTGGCCGGATATAACCCCGGTACGCTGCGGTACTCCCTTGCGGTACTGCCCGACTGTCGTGGTAGCGATTTGGTATGACCAGTGGAACTTTCTAGGTCATGTCATCCCTCCATCCGTGAGGAAGGAGAAGATGGGTAATGAGAGGTGATAGGCATCATATCCGTAGATCAACCATCGAGTAGCACGTCAATTACCTATGTGCATATTAGTCGCCTCTTACGACCGGTATGCCTACCTCGGGCATATTCTAAACCCCTAACCCATAGGGGGTAGCCAGACGCTTAATAAACCTTTTATATTTATTATGAATAAGGGGTATATATTTCATGAAAAATTTAAAAAAATGTATAACAGCGCCACCTATCGTAAGTTTTAGGTAAAAGTTAATATCAAAAAAGAGTTTCTCGATCCAAAAAATAGCGATATACAAAAAAAATCTAAAACTGATTCATTTGCACGAAAAACTATCAAAAAAAAGTTGTATGACAACGCCACCTATCGTAAGACTTAGATAAAAAGTAATGTCAAAAATTAGTTCCTCGATCCAAAAAATAGCGATATAAAAAAAAATCTAAAACTGCTTCATTTGATTAAATTTTAAACAACTTTTCTCATACACAGGGTTACCAACTTTAAATAAAAATAACAAAGAACCCGGACCTATAGGCCAACAACCCAGTATGAGGTTTTGACATGGGAGGGCTAAAGTTTCATTTGCAATTGGTTTCATCAATTACGTATAATCTTGTTGCACAGTGTAATTAGCACTATATACTTGCCTTATCTGTGCAAATTAGGTGTACTATCACTGCAAAACTCCTATTAAACTTTTTATAAAATTATTAATTGCGCACTTAAAATTGTTTCGCAAAATCCAAGAAGAAGAAGTAAAGAAAAGGCAACAACTGACAGATGGCTTTGAGGGTGTGTGTGAGAAAACACAATTTTTGCTTGTGTGTATTAGTAGGTATTTATAACTATGGTTTGGCCCTTCTAATCTAATCTTGGCTTGCGTCATGATGACGCTTAACCGCCTAGGCGATTTTGGCCGTTTCGAATCAAAGCACGCCAGTCATTCCTTTTTAGCGATAACTGACGCCAATTGGAAACCCCAAGGGAGTACAAGTCATCCTCCACCTGTTGTTTCCATCTCAGTCGAGGCCTCCCCCTTCCTCTGCTGCCGAATTCGGGTGTCGATAGTAAAACTTTCTGTGCTGGAGCTTCTTTTTCCATTCGCATAACATGACCCAGCCAGCGGAGCCTTTGGGCTTTAATCCGCTGAACTGTGGTCAGGTCTGCGTAAAGCTCGTACAGCTCATCGTTGAATTTCCTTCGATACTCGCCGTTGGCATCACGGGAAGGACCATAAATCTTCCGGAGAACTTTTCTCTCAAATACTCCAAGGGCCATCTCATCTTCTCTGGATACTGTCCATGATTCCGAGCCGTACATCAGGACTGGTATGATGAGAGACTTATAGAGCATGATCTTTGTTCTTCGAGAGAGGACTTTACTTCTCAATTGCCTACTCAGTCCAAAGTAGCACTTGTTGGCAAGAGTGATTCTCCGTTGGATTTCTAGACTGATATTATTTTCGGTGTTAATGCTGGTTCCCAAATAGACGAAATCTCTCACCGTTTCAAACTTGTAGCCATCAACGGTGACTTGGCTGCCAAGGCGCAGGTGCGCCGATTCTTTCTTTGATGACAGTAGGTACTTCGTCTTGTCCTCGTTCACCGCAAGACCCACTTTTTTCGCTTCTTTATCCAGCCCAGAGAAGGCAGCACTTACGGCGCGGTTGTTAAGGCCAATGATATCAATATCATCGGCATACGCCAGCAATTGTACGCCCTTGTAGAAGATTGTGCCATTGCGGTTTAGCTCTGCTGCTCGAATTATCTTCTCCAGGATCAGGTTGAAGAAATCGCACGAAAGGGAGTCGCCCTGTCTGAAGCCTCGTTTGGTTTCAAATGGCTCAGAGAGGTCCTTCCAGATTCTGACGAAGCTGTTGGAATTGCTCAGCGTCATTTGGCAAAGCCGTATAAGCTTTGCAGGGAAGTCAAACTCAGACATGGCGGTATACAGGCAACTCCTTTTTGCGCTGTCAAAAGCGGCTTTAAAATCGACAAAGAGGTGGTGTGTATCGATCCTTTTATCATGGGTCTTCTCCAGGATTTGGCGTATCGTGAAAATCTGGTCGATGGTAGACTTACCAGGTCTAAAGCCACACTGATAAGGTCCAATCAGTTTTTCCACGATGGGCTTCAGTCTTTCACACAATACGCTAGAAAGAACCTTATATGCGATATTAAGAAGACTGATTCCGCGGTAGTTGGTGGGGTTAGCGGGATCGCCTTTCTTGTGGATTGGGCAGAGCACACTTAAATTCCAATCTGGAGGCATGCACTCGTCTGACCATATTCTGCATAAGAGCTGATGCATGCTTTTTACCAGCTCTTCGCCTCCGTGTTTGAACAGCTCGGCGGGTAGACCATCTTTTCCAGGCGCTTTGTTGTTTTTGAGCCGGGATATAGCTATCCTCACTTCTTTATAGTCAGGTGGTGGGACGACCTTTCCATCGTCAGGGATTGGGGTATCGGGTTCAACGTCTCCCTCGCAGTTTAGCAGTGAGGAGAAGTGCTCCCTCCATAATTTAAGTACACTCTGGACGTCGGTTACCAGGTCGCCATTATTGTCCTTACAGGAACTTGCCCCGGTCTTTAAACCTTCCGTCATCCGCCGGATCTTTTCATAGAATTTTCGGGCATCGTTCCTGGCCCTTCTAGTAGGGGTATTATTGATTCTAACACTATCCACTTGGGGGTTGCCACTGAATATGCCAATATGAAAGGTATTCTCACCGAAATACTAACTAAAATATTTTCAAGAAGGGTTGCCGCCCAGGGTTACCATTTTACCGTATTGTATTTGTATTGTAGGTATATTTTTGGGATCATATTTGGATTATTTTGGGATCAGTTAGGGGTCACTTTGGGATAATTTTGGGGCTATTTTTAGATTATATTGGGTTCAATTTTGGATTAATTTGGTACAATTTTGGAGTCATTTTGGGATCATTTTGGAGTCATTTTTGGGTTATTTTCGGATCATGTTTGGGTCGTTTTGGGTACAATTTCGGGCCATTTCGGGAACATTTAGGGTCTTATTGGAATCATTTTGGGATTATTTTGGGATTATTTTAGCATCATTTTGGGTAAGTAAAGTTAGTGCTATTTTGATAGCACCGAACAAGCTCGACCTTCCAGGTACTAATAAATAAAATTAGAAATTGTATTTCTGTGAAAAGTTATCTGCAAAAAACTAAAACATGGCCAAAAATCGGTGCGAAACCGGGGGCGTAATCCATAATTCTTATGTATAGAACACTTATTTTTTCTGATATTACAACAGCCGCACGAAAAGTTTCAACTATTAGCAAATATATATCTCCTCACAGAAAAAAAAAATTTTAATTTCCTTTTTCGGATTAGACGCGTCTTAAGACACTAAACTCGACAATTTTTTATGAAAATTAGGCGTCTTATAAAATGATAATAAAAAAATAATAAGTGCAGACTTTAGGCATTACCACTTAATGTTTGCAATTACTACCTCCAAATAAAATGTTCAAGTATATTATAAACCTTAAGCTTGCTCGTATTTAGTGCCAATTTTGCATACACCATACCAAGAGAATTCGTTATCAAAAATCACAACCTTCGGACACACACAACCATCCAAAAGTTCGAAACCCCCTCAGAAAAAATGCCTGCCACGGGCCTGTGTTACATTCTAAATACGTGCTTTATCACTAAATGAACATCAAAATCCACCCTAAAGGCTGGAAACCTTAACAATTATTGTTGAACGAGCTGCTGATTTAGAGTTTAGAGTTACACAATTTTTAAAGCAGCAATTTTTTTTTACTCATTCACTTCTCATACACGAATGGAATGATGGTGGAATATGAGGATATACACGTACACTTTTAAGCAAAGATGTAATTCATAGACATTAATATACCAAGTAACTGATAAGAAATGTTTAAAATGGAATTGGCGCCACCCGCTGCCAAGCGAATAAATTTCGGCCACGAAAAAAATTCAGTGGCTAACTTCTTAATATGAAATTTGGTCAGACATTCGATTTATTAATTTCATATCTCAAAAGTTCAAATAATAAAGTTTCAACAAAAACCAAAAACATTTCTGTTGTTTCTATAGGGATCAGAATTAAGTATTGTAAATACAAGGGAGGGCTGTTATTTTTTTGACCCTGGATTTTCTCCAATAAGTCCGATCTAATATAATAATAAATATTATTCACTCTATTAAAGGTATACGCCACCGACAAACGCCGCCGCCTACTAGAGTAACCGAATTGCTTAAATGACGGGGCGGCGACGCACGCCGGCGCGGGTATCTTTTCTTTGTATTTTTAGACGGTGTGGACTTTTTATAGGCCGCATAGAAACTTGATCCGAAAGAGAAAGGCATAAAATATTTCAAATCTGCACAAAAAAAATATTGTCATATTTTGATGATTTGTACCTCAATGAAAAATTTTAGTTCCAAAATATCTTTGCAAAATTTTAGTTTTTGCAAAAGTTATTCGCAAAAAAAATGCGAAAAGTTACAAAAAGGCCCTTTTTTAAGAAATCGTTATACATAATTCAACGGTTAAACTAAATTTGATGCAATGAATGCTATATATAAGGCAATTGTGTATATTTTGATATATGTACATATGTACTTTAGAAAAAATTTAACAAAAACGGTTTTCCTAAATTTTTTGCGTATCCTTTTTAAGGATAATTGGTTCTAGCCTTAGAAAAATTTGAAAAAAAAACGTTATCGGACCTCTAGGACTTTGAAGGAACCTCTTATCTTTAAAATATAATTTGACCAATAGAAAATCGTGACACAACAAAAACAAGTAAGTGCCTCTCCCGTGAGAAATGCGATACCAAGCAAGTCTCAGTTATTTTCCCAACTACTTACTTGGTTTTGCGTTTGTCACGGGAGAGGCCGTTACTTGGGTTTGTTGTGGCACGGGAGAAATCTTTTCGTTTTTCTTTCTTCCAAGGCTCAAACAGTATGAAAAATGCCTTTTTGTTTGCGTGTAAACGGGTTTATTTACCCATTATTATGTACTTATTTTGATTTCAAATACATAGTAAATAATAGTTTTACAGAACTGAAAGTACACCCCATGTTACGTATGTATGTGTGTATGTAAAATATAATGTGTAAAGTGCACAGCTGGGTAAATAATGTTTGGCTTCATCCGAACTTATACTTTCCCACATAGTTTTGATGATTTCATGTACATGATATACAGAATATATAGCAATTTCAATACACTCATACAAACGAATGGTACGATCGAGTACAAGTTTATTTAGTGGCTCGATTAAATCGGTTTATTAAGACGTCCACTTTAGCCTTATGTTATTGGATTGAGCAAAAATCAAAGGCGATAATATCAAAATATGTGCATGCCCATTCATATATGTAACTTGAGGAATGGGAAGTTCGTAATCATTTCAGTCTTCTTGGAGGATCATAGTCCCAAGCTCAGGATGCGGTTTAATCATATCACTGGTCAAAAAAGTAAGCAACGTTGTACATTTACATGACATGAATGTTCACAGAGCCAAAAATGCCTAATAAAATTAATAAGATTGTCTTTATGAGCGGTTTTTGGGCTCAGGGGTAGTCAAAACTACGGAAACGAAAAAAAAAACTATACGCAAATCTATTTGGTTTAATGAGGAAATTCTTATTGATATTATTAAGGGCCATTTCTTCTTATTTCTTTTCGATTTCTTTTTATCAGGCAGGTTCTGGCAATTCACTTCCGAATAAAATATGTGAAAAATTTAAAATTCCTATGTTTGACAAAACCTATGTATTTGACAAAACTTTCACAAATTTTATTCGGAAGTGAATTTCAGAACCTGCCTGTATATGTGTTATTAATAAGAAAATCTTTTCAAGATTTCCTTAAAAATATGAAAAAAAAAAATATGAAAGAGAAAAAACTTCTTATTTTAATAAGATGATCTTAGGGTTCCTAACAAGAAGATTTGACTTATTAAAACATGTTTTCAAAGGGAAATCTTGCAGAAAAGGAACTGATTTCTTAGGGTTCCTAACAAGAAGAATTGACTTATTAATGCTTTCAAAGGGAAATCTTGCAGAAAACGAACTGATTTCTTAGGGTTCCTAACAAGAAGATATGACTTATTAACTGATTTCCGCATAATTGTATGTGTTAATAAGATTATCTTATACGGCTGATACATTAGCGCAAATTACGAATTAACTGCGCTTTTGGGAGTTAACTTGAGCATAATCTTCATTATAATGTGACGAATTCGATGATTCCTTGATTATTTTCCCTGAGTTCGATCACTGTACGTTAAATAAAACACTCCGATTCTGCTTAATAAGTAGTACGCTTTATTCAGTACTAAAAACCGTAGTACAATATCGCGGGTTAATTCACTGTTCAGTACTTCACTGTACAACACTTCCAATTAAACTGATTCATGTGCGTTGTCTTTGCGCGGTTTATATACCCTAGCCAACAGCAGCTTCACAACCTAGAAATGTCTACACCTTTCTGGTTTATTCGTGCAACAGTGTTCTCGAAGCGTTTATCTATCGTCATCTCCTCTTTGTGCCACATTCGCAAACACGCGAGCTGCCTCTCCCTCTCTCGCTCTCACGTCATGTATCTAAACAGCTGTAGTTGTGGTAGTGACGCTAGTGATAGAAATACGCTAGAGTTGGGAGATGAGCGATTCTTGAGAACATTCGCCACACTGCCCTCCACCTAAGTCTGATCGTCCCGATCAGACACATTTCCCGATCCAAACGTTGCTAGCCTCTCCAGGGGAACCACCATCGTTTTGTTCCGTGGCATTCCAACAGCCTGTATGCGGTAAACAACGTCGTTGATCCGTTTCACAACTCTGTATGGTCCTTCCCAGTTGCACTGAACTTTGGGAGACACACCTTTCCTCCGTTGTGGTCCGTATAGGAATACTAAATCTCCTTCCAGGAACCCTATTCGTGCAACAGTGTTCTCGAAGCGTTTATTTATCGTCATCTCCTCTTTGTGCCACATTCGCAAACACGAGTTACGTTCACGACGGGTGGTGAACTGGGGGCAGGTTCTACTTACGGTTTTGTTATTATCGTTTGTTTTATTTTTTAAAGTTAAACACAAATTTTTATTTTTAAATTTTATAGAATAGTTTATTAACTCTAAAGTTTGTTAAAAATGTATATTTGGTTTTGCCGTCCCTACAAGCAGTAAGTAGGACGGTCTTGATAGGACTGACTTTGTTTCTCACCAAGCCATCCTCACTAACCCTTACAATCTACTTAATACATAGCCTACTTAAATGTACATATGTACATTCTTAAATGTACATATGTACATGTATACTTTATCCATCAAACAAACTATTTTGCTCACTCAGCATTCCCATGGATGGATATGTGGGTGTGTATGTATGTATACACAAATGATTTTTGGACATCAGAAACCTACTTAGCTTTTGATGTCTTGGGAAATATATATGAAGCTAGGCTGGGCTACATTGTTGCTTGCAACATTAGACTTATTGCAAGGCCAGCCGTTTGTTTATACAAAATGTGGAATGCCGAGTATCGTCTTTCGGCTTGTTTCCCATCAAGCAACCAAGTCTCAAAACACACTTGGCCTCTTGATAGGTTTAGCTGGTTGTGTGTCATTCCACATAACTCCCCCACGGTTTGAGTAAGAACTCTCCTGAGTTCTTTTATTATCTAAAGGAATCTCTACGCTACTTGGCGTTTCTTGTATAATTTTATTAACAACTTTAATATTTTTTCTTTCATAAAATTTTTTTAATACAATTATTATTATTATCAAAATCAACAAGACCATCACAACATTTGTTCCATATGAGACGTTTTTATGGTACACCAGCTCTTTAATTTTCTTTGTATTCTCTACTTCGTTAACATTTATTTCTTTAAATTTCAGATCAACATAACTTTGATTTAACATTCTGGCTGGGTAGTAAAATTTTTCTGTAAATTCGACTTTTCGATTTTCAAAAATTTGATCCTTTATATTTAATTTACAATTTGCATAATGCACCAAGTAATTTCCTTTTATTTTTAAATCCCTATTATCGCAATTTTGAATTATTTGCTCTTGGTGTGCATTTATTATTAACAATGTATCATCTTCTAAAGTATTTATTTTAGTCTTGTTGTTGAATCTAAACATGCAATCATTTTTAAATATGCAGTGTTGGCTTTTTTTTAAATCTTTTACCGCTGTATCTTTCTTATATTCAAAATTTTCGTTATCTAACGTTACAATTAATTCCCTATCCGTTTCGACTTCTAAATGATTTTTATTTGGTAAAGGTACCAACAACTTTAAATCTGTTTGTACATAATTATTTGGAATTTTTATTGCAATTACAATGGATTGATTTTTGTATGCCAACACTCCTATTTTGGACAGTTTTAATTTATAAAAATCTATTTTAAAATAATTTATTTCCTCTTTTGTCAAAATTCCTGGGTGAATTAAATTGTATTTGGCTGCTGCTATATTATTCTGTATGTCATCTACTTTATCTTTTACAAATCTTATCTTATTTACTATGTCATTGAATAAAAATTGTTTAAAAATTTCTGTATTCTGTTGGTTCATATTTTCAAAAAGCTTACTAATTTTTTTTCTATCTTCCACTATAGTATCTCTAATTAAATGCAAAGTGTCATTGAACTGTTTATTTATTGAAATTTGCTGATTTAGATTTTGTATTATGTTGTGTTCATTTTTCTGTTGGACCTCCAGATAACCCAATATCTCCTGACGATCATCATCGTCCATTAGTCCGAATAGCCAATTATAAGTTGTTCCAACAAAATTTATCAAACCCCTTTTATTCCTGCTAACCTTTTCTGGTTGTATTGTTTTTACTCTTGACTCTAATGTTTCTAATTCATTGAGGAGGAACCCCTTTCCTTTAAAGGCATTCCCCTCAATGTCCTGCCTAATTTGATGCAATACATCCAGAATCTCTTGTGGCTGTATTACATGTAATATAGTAATGGTCCTATTAACTATTTCTACCTGCCCCATGTGGATCATTGTATATCCCGCTTCATCCAGTATTGGTGTCACTTGAAGGTGTCCCTTTACTATTCCTTCAGCCCCCCTCATCTGGGCTATCAACATTAAAACAATCATGGAGAACATCATCTGAAATGGCAACAATAAACAATATGTTACCACACTATCAATTTTATACGAATTAATTTCTTATACTGTACCCCCATAACTACACCTATTACTTAACTTAAAAAAAAAAAAATATATATATATATATTAGATTTTCCCTATGTATCCCCATTATGAGCTGTGATACTAAGCCTGTCTTCTTCCTCATTCCCATTAATCAAATTTGGTATTCCCGCAAACTTCTTTGGTCTTTTGATATTTGCCGGATGAACATTCTGCAAAGTGTTTATTCTGTAATAAGGTTCATCTTTGTGCCTTACTCGTTTATAGTTTTTTATTGGGCCTGTTTCTCTGAGTTCTTCATATTGTTCTCTGGTTCTATTTGCTTTATCTATGGTGTTTTTCTTTACTTGGTCTATTCTATTTTTTAAAATTGTTGGATCTAAACTGTCTTTTGCAAATCTGGGTGAACATTGTATGGTTGAGTGATAGCGTTCGTTATAGTTGCCTATAACGATCTGTATCCTCATTTCTGTTGAAAGACTCGGGTCATCAATTCCTGTTAGTTTTTCCAACAGGGTTGAGTGGAGCCTTTCAATATCTGCGTTACCTGTGTGATTATTTGGTTTTGTAAGATGAACTTCTACGCCCTCCGAACTCAGAAACTGCACCAACTGCTCTGCTCTAAACTCATTATCCATGATTACTTTCTTCGGCTTACCGAACTTTGCAAAATGTTCAATTATAATTGCCTTTTTTGATCTCCAATTCCTATCTGTAATATTATACCCCGCTGCAAATTTGGTCAGCTTATCAATAGCCGTTACAAACGATAGTTTTTTAAAGTGAAAAATATCTATATGTATTACTTCGTTTTTTTCCTTTGGTGTTTCAGTCAATTGAAATTTTGGTTTAATGGGATCTCTATCGTATTTAATCTGTTGGCATTTTTCACAATTATTTATTATCAATTGAATATGTTCTCTAAATTTAGGATAGAAAATTTTATCTTTTAATGTATTATAAGTTTCCCCAATGCCACTATGCATAGACTCAACACTATGATACAAAGAGATTTGCCTATGTAACTCTTCCTCCTGCAAAATATCTGTGGCTCTTTTTGTACATTTTACAAATTCCAATTTACTGTTACAAGAAAACATTGACATTAAAAGCAATTGCATTCTGTGATAATCACATTCTTCTACTTCCGAAAAAATTCCCACTTTACCACTTTGAATATTTCTTTCCAATACATTTCTTAGTATACCTTCATCATCCCGAGGGTTTATTTCAATAATTTTTCTCCCATGCACCATCACAACCTCAGCTTGTGGGCTGTAAGTTACTATGATTTGTGTTTTATACTTATTAACAATATCTTCTTTAATCACAAAGTGATCCAATAGCTCCTCTTCAGCCGAATGTATCGTGTCGGACATCTCCAAATTCGATTCTTGATCATTGTTTTCATCGATTTTCGGAGAATCCTCTATTCGGCTTAAAAAGTCTGCTACCACATTATTTTTGCCCTTTACATACTCAATTTCATAATTGTATTCCTGCAGCTTCAAAAGCCATCTTTGGTGACGCTGCGAAAATTCTTTCCCCTTGTATTTATTATTCAAATACATAATTGGGCAGTGGTCAGTAACTATTTTGAATTTACTACCGTATATGTAGGGTCTAAAGTAAGTGACCGCATACATTATTGCCAAAAACTCTTTGTCGGTAGTAGCATAGTTCTGCTCATGGTTGTTAAGAGTTCGAGAAATGTAGCATACCGGCTGTCCCTGCTGAGACAATACTGCCCCAATAGCATAATCACTTGCATCTGTAGTGATCGAAAATTCCTTGTCATACTCTGGGTATTTAAGAATTGGGTGAGAGGAAATCAACGATTTGAGATTTTCAAAACTCGAAATATATTGTGGATCATTGGTATTTATTTTGCATCCCTTCTTTAAATATTTAATCATCGGGTAAGCAATTCTAGAATAATCCTTTACAAATTTTCTGTAATAACCGGTAGCTCCCAAAAAACTTCTTAGCTGTCTCTCAGTTTTTGGAATCTTTAAATTCAGGATAACCTCAATTTTCTCTTTGTTGGGTTTTATTCCTTCCTTCGTTAATGTATGGCCCAAGAATTTGGTTTCCCTCCTTAGGAAACTGCATTTGTCGGCCTGGATCTTCAAATTATGCTCTTGCAACCTAGAAAAAATTTTTTTTAATGAACTTAAGTGCTCTTCCAATGATGTGGAAAACACCAATATATCATCCAGATATACAACACATATTTTATTTATATACTCCCTTAAAATTTCGTTCATTAATCTTTGAAATGTAGCCGGGGCGTTTTTTAGCCCAAACGGCATTCTGACGTACTCATACAAACCCAGTGGGGAAACAAAAGCCGTTTTTTCAATATCCTTAGATGCCATTAAAATCTGGTGGTAACCCTTTGCGAGATCAAGAGTGCTAAAGTACTGTGCTTTGCCCAACTTGTCCAAGATTCCATCGATATTTGGCAAGGGATATTTGTCGTCGATAGTTATCTGATTCAATCTACGATAATCAACAACCAAACGAAACCGTTTATTTCCAGCACTATCCTCCTTTTTAGGTACAATAATGATAGGAGAACTATATTTGCTCCTACTTTTCTGAATTATCCCCTGTTTTTCCAGGTCTTTAATTTGTTTGATAGCCTCCTCCTCATGCTTTGGGGGCAGTCTATATATTTTTGAATTTATTTGTTGATTCGTGGTAGTCCTTATTTCGTGAACCACCGCTTCTGTATTTGTTAACGTATCCCCCTCTTTATATATCAATTTCTCATATTTTTTTAATAGATTTTCAACTTCTTTACGTTCATCTGATTTTAGATGATCAAGTTGAACCCTTTTCATTTCCCCAATATCGAGAGCATAAACCTGCTCCTGTATTATTCTTGAACAAAATGGAATTTTAGCCCCATTACACAGAACAATTTCCCCCCTTTCAATATCTATCAATTTTACGTTCTTCATTATAAAATCGTTTCCCAACAAAAGGTCATATGGTTTATCAAAGTCAACCTTTACCCATTTCATTCTGGCATTATTAGCACACTGAAACTCGGACGGACAGGGGGTACTAACTCTCTCATTTGGTCCCTTTATATTACCACTCAGTGTATTCACCATCACACCGTTTCCTTTAATTATCGGGAGATTATATTCGCAAAAACTTGTTTCTTTTATTATACTTATAGTGGACCCGGGGTCAACCAACGTCAACCATTTCTTACCGAACATCGTTAGCATTATTAAAATTTTATTTTCGTGTTCCGAGGCTAATTTATAAAAAAAAAATCCTCGGTCGTATTTGTGTCTTCTGCTGTGCTTGCAGCGTCTACGTCCATGGGTTGAGGCCCATTTGGACGCCTTGTTTGTTGAGAAGTATTTTGCCTATTATTATTATTATTATTATAATTATTATTATTATTATTATTGTTGTTATAATTATTATTATAACGACTCGTTTCGTTCCGCGATCGAGCACTTATTTGAGCATTATTTTGCCTATTCGAGGCATTGTACCGACCCGACTCATACCGATAGGCACCATTCACCTGCTGTGAATTGTTCTGCCTATTTGTGTTATTAAAATTTCGTGACGAATTTGCTGTTTGCCAATTATTTCGACCCGTATTGCCTTGCGAACGATTGCTAAATCGCCCGGAATCACGATCCACCCAGTTATTATTTTGATTTCCCGAATTGGGTATATTATTTAAATTATTCTGCCCCTGGCTTCTGTTTCGTTGCTGAAAGCCATTATTGGCCATCTGCCTACCTGGATATCTATTTCCAGTAGTAAACATTGGATTCAGATTTCCCGCATCCAATCCTATAAAATTATAAATACTATTTGCCATTGTTGGCCAATCAAGAATATTTCTGATCGTACATGCAAAGGTACCTGCCGCCAATTGCTTTATTCTCTGAATTAGCATCCCCGTTAAAATTTCCTTCATCACGTCCCCATTTTCATTAAGGGCGCTCAATTCAGTAATATTATCAATAATCTCCCTTGTTTTTCTACCCAGTTCCAACATATTGGACACCCTTAAATTTGAGATGTCATTTGTAATTGACATCTGGTCTTTAGTTGACCGAAAATGTTGCTTGAGCCTAGTCTTGCAACCTTCCCAATTTTCCGGTGGGGTCAAGGAGAGGAAATTCTTCGCCGATCCAGAAATTTTCAAATCAAATACGATTTGATATACCAAATTTTCTTGGCCCACATACTCCCCCAAAATTCTATCCACTGTATTTATGAAAGAGGGCAACTTTCTCGTATTGCCCTCGAAAGGCTGTAGATATTTTAAATCTTTCTCCACCCTTTGTCTAAGGGTGGTTCTCTGGTGGGCAGCATTTTGCTGCAACAACTGGGTTATGGCTACTAGACAGTTCTCTATATTTGTAGCCATTTTGCGATTTGGGTGAAAGGAAGTCCAAAAAAAAAAAAAATTCAGAACACACCCAAAAATAATAATAAAAAAAAAAAAATGAATTTCGCAATAAAAGAAAAATTCAGAACAAACAAAAAAAAAATGAATGTCGTAATAATTCCGTGTATAAAACTATGGATATAAAACGTTGGTGTGTTATCGCTCAAGGGCGTAGTATGTGCGAGGTGCAAACACTTACACAATCGGTACAGTTATAACCGCCTCCGCACTCTTATTATTAATTGGAATAATAAAAAAAAATTTGTTTTTTTTTTTTTTTCTCTCTTTTTCATTACATATTACGTTAATACTAAATTAACCAACGGACTCCGCAATTTTGTGATTAGGTGGATATCTCCATCGCCCTTCCTTTGCCTTTTTAACGCCCCTTTAGTTCTGCTTACCTTTTATTCCAATTCTTTATGCCGCTTTTGTTGTTTTCCTCTTTTCCTTTTTTTTTGTGTTTTACGATGTACTTATTTATTCCACTTCTCTGCGGTGCCTCGTCCCTGCGGTTGTTGATTTTAATTCTACTGCTTCCTCTCTATAGAGTTTGCTCAAGTCACTTCAGCTAGTGTAATTCCTGTAGCTGCTATTTAAGTTCTCCGTTCCGCCTTTCAATTCTCCGATAAATGCAGCTTCACTCCAAAAGCTGTTTTCTATTTGTTATTGTTGTTGCTGCCAACGCTTCTGTGCAAATACGCCTATATTTGTTGTTTTTATTGTTGCACGATTTTCCTGCTTCTTTTTTCATTTACACCTTATTTTCTTGTTTTTTTTTTTTCTTTTTTTCGTTCAAATTTTTCAAATTTTTTTTTTTCGTTTCGTTTTTTTTTTTTTTTTTTTTCGTTAAAATTTTTCAATAAAAAATATTTTTTTCCGTTTATTCGTTTCCGCGACTGCGCCAGTTACGTTCACGACGGGTGGTGAACTGGGGGCAGGTTCTACTTACGGTTTTGTTATTATCGTTTGTTTTATTTTTTAAAGTTAAACACAAATTTTTATTTTTAAATTTTATAGAATAGTTTATTAACTCTAAAGTTTGTTAAAAATGTATATTTGGTTTTGCCGTCCCTACAAGCAGTAAGTAGGACGGTCTTGATAGGACTGACTTTGTTTCTCACCAAGCCATCCTCACTAACCCTTACAATCTACTTAATACATAGCCTACTTAAATGTACATATGTACATTCTTAAATGTACATATGTACATGTATACTTTATCCATCAAACAAACTATTTTGCTCACTCAGCATTCCCATGGATGGATATGTGGGTGTGTATGTATGTATACACAAATGATTTTTGGACATCAGAAACCTACTTAGCTTTTGATGTCTTGGGAAATATATATGAAGCTAGGCTGGGCTACATTGTTGCTTGCAACATTAGACTTATTGCAAGGCCAGCCGTTTGTTTATACAAAATGTGGAATGCCGAGTATCGTCTTTCGGCTTGTTTCCCATCAAGCAACCAAGTCTCAAAACACACTTGGCCTCTTGATAGGTTTAGCTGGTTGTGTGTCATTCCACATAACTCACGCGAGCTGCCTCTCCCTCACTCGCTCTCACGTCATGTATCTAAACAGCTGTAGTTGTGGTAGTGACGCTAGTGATAGAAATACGCTAGAGTTGGGAGATGAGCGATTCTTGAGAACATTCGCCACAATAAACTCCCAAAAATTAAGAAGATTTGAGCAGTTTTAAAAAATTTGCACTGGCAACACTCTGTACATAAATAGACAACAACACCAAGAAACACTAGGAAATTAGGGGTAGCTGAGCTAAGATCCGACTTTCGACAACTAGATGTCGCTGAGGTAGATAAGAATATAGTGCAATAACAACCAAAGTAGTAATTCTCAATGCTGTTAATCTTAAGTTTTGTGTGTATCAGGGTAAAATTTGGATCTGATTAAAGAAGATTTATTGGTGATAATCTCCGTGTGTGTATCCATAGCATTAGGGTTCCTAACAAGAAGATTTGACTTATTAACTGATTTCCGCATAATTGTATGTGTTAATAAGATGATCTTATGCTATGGATACACACACGGAGATTATCTCCAGTAAATCTTCTTTAATCAGATCCAAATTTTACCCTGATACACACAAAAATGCAGATTAACAGCATTGAGAATTACTACTTTGGTTGTTATTGCACTATATTCTTACCTACCTCAGCGATATCTAGTTGTCGAAAGTCGGATCTTAGAAACCAGCGCGACGTCTATCTGTCAGCTACCCTTAATTTCCTAGTGTTTCTTGGTGTTGTTGTCTATTTATGTACAGAGTGTTGCCAGTGCAAATTTTTTAAAACTGCTCAAATCTTCTTAATTTTTGGGAGTTTATAATGAAGAGTATGCTCAAGTTAACTCCCAAAAGCGCAGTTAATTCGGAATTTGCGCTAATGTATCAGCCGTATTAGGGTTCCTAATAAGAAGATTTGACTTATTAACTGATTTCAAAGGGAAATCTTGCATCATCATCAGCAGACATCATGCAGAACAATTAGACGCTGGGAAGCAGAAGTATCCGATGGCTCGATGGTAAGCACCTATGTTCAGCATTCAATATGTGGTTAGTTCGATTCGCGGTGGAGGCAATATGGCAAGTGTGGTAGGCAATGTAAGGAAGAGTGCGGTGAGATGGCTTGGAGGCAATATAAAAAGGCAACATAAGAAGGTAAAGGCAATAAAAGAGAAATCTAAAATTGAATCGTAACTGATAATCTGAAGTTCTCGAAGACAATATAAAAACTCTGAAATATAATTTTTATTTTTTTTATTTGAAATATTAAAAAGAACATCATCTCAATAATATGTGATTTCATTTTGAAAACATTAATAAGTCAAATCTTCTTGTTAGGAACCCTAAGAAATCAATTCGTTTTCTGCAAGATTTCTCTTTGAAAACTTTAATAAGTCAAATCTTCTTGCCAGGAACCCTAAGAAATCAGGTCGTTTTCTGCAAGATTGCTCTTTGAAAACAATAATAAGTCAAATCTTTTTGTTAGGAACCCTAAGAAATCAATTCGTTTTCTGCAAGATTTCTCTACGAAAACATTAATAAGTCAAATCTTCTTGTTAGGAACCCTAAGATCATTTTATTAATACATACAATTATGCGGAAATCAGTTAATAAGTCTAATCTTCTTGTAAGGAACCCTAAGAAATTGGTTCGTTTTTTGCAAGATTTCCCTTTGTAAACATTAATAAGATTTTCTCCTTAAATATAAAAAGAACTTCTTCTTGAAGAAAATCTATAGAGATATCATATGACTTTTGTTCTATTTTATTAGGCATTGTTGGCTCTGTGTTGAGTCACCAAATCACAGTGCAGCCAACAACACGTAATCCCAGTGAATCTTCGGATAAACCGAACATTATATGTGTAATTTACACATTAACCCCCATATTCATACAAAATAAAATTGGTTTCTAAAGCTTTTTAAAATAACATTTTCACACAAATTTTGATTATTTTATATGAATAAGAGGGTATATATTTAACATCCCTGTCGGGACTTTTGTAGTCTGTCTAACAAAAAAATAATTTTAAGTCAATCTTTACAGATGGGTCTATAGCTAGCCCTAAAGTCATGCAGAAATCAAACAGTTGAACATAATTTGTTTGTCTTTGTTTTGCATTTTTCGAACCTGACTTTTAGTTAACCCTAAAGTCATGCAGTGATCAACCAATTGATTTTTATTTGACCCCTAAGTCATGCAGAGGTAATGTATTCGTTAATAAAATTGATCTCTTTTATACATTTTACTAGGCCGACTTTTAGCTAGCCATAAAGTCATGCAGAAAACAATCAGCTTATACTTTGCTTTGTTTTTTATGTGAACTTTGAGAAATTCTGATTGCGCTAACTTTCAAAAAATTTTCATGTAAACAAATTTTTTGGAAGATAACTACAAATTATTGTGAAAATCGATATTAATTATGTATGTAATATTAATTATGTAATAACTTTTTACCAGAAGCAGTTCGTTCAGAATCCTCAGAAGACACTCAGATCTACGCAACGTTTTTGTTAAATTTTTCTAAAAGTATATCAAATTTAGTTCAACCGTTGAATTATAACGATTTAAAAAAAAAAGTGTTTTTTTTTTAACTTTCGCAAAAACTAAGATTTTGCAAAGATACTTTAGAGCTTGTAGAGCTACCGATTGAGGTACAAATCATCAAAATACATAAATGGCAAAAATTTTTTTGTGCTGATTTGAAATATGTATTTTGTCCCAAATGTATTTGCATATGTATTCAAATGTACATTTTTAAATTAAATTCTAGAGGCCACTTTATCGCTAGATTAGATTTAACAGACTTAACCTCCAATTTGGTATAAAAACGACAAATCATTTTGAAAACAACCATTTACCTGAACATATTCTTGTAGGAAATTGAATTCCCCAAAAAAGCTGGCTAGACTGAAATTTTCTCCGTTTTCTAGTATTCTAGCCTCAAAAATTGGCATGTTTTTTGGATTTCCCGATTTTGGTTTGAAAATTTACGAAACATGAAAAAATCAACATCGAATAAAGCTAAATACATATTCTTTAGGGAAATTGGCTGCTGAATCCGAATTCGATATCAGAATTTACGAGGTTCGACCCTAACCTAGCAAAAAGTCCAATATTTTTTGTGATGGTTTTGTTAGGTTAGAGAAGAACTGCGACCTGTTAGCCTAATTCTGATCACGGATTTGGATTTAGCTCGCCAAAATACATGAAACCCCCGCAGTAGAGTGGTTCAAAATTTTTTTTTTTTGGAAAATCTAAAACGCTACCCCGAAATATGGCTCCTTGTGACAAAGAAAGGGGCGGCTATTTTTTTTTTTTTTTTTTTTAAAGGTGCTCTAGAGGTCGCGCTACTCGTTTTTATAAAAAAATGAGATGCTTGCAAATTTAATTTAATTTTAACATGTTTAAGTGCAGTAAAAATTTGCGTTTTTGTGTGTTATTCTGTTTTCATTGACGAATATTCCTGCAATTCAATAGCCTTCTTGGATGAGTAGAAAGGGTTTAACTCCTGAAAGTATGTTTCGTAATTGAAAACGGTGCAGCTAAAACGCCTACACTGACCTCATTGCGCATTGGTTTTTTGGATATATTTCGCATCTAGAAGGTTTATGACATCGCTGATTATCCGATGTCAGTTTTTTTTAATTCACAATGGCGGGTCCAATATGGCGGGTCCCGGGGCGTCTCCGTACTTTAAGGATGGGGGTACGGGGCTAGCGACCCCACGACCCTCTAAAGTTTTTATTGGTCGAATTTGCGATCGCAAGCGATACTGGTTCATATAAATCGATGTCATAAAACCATCAGTGACGCGTTTCCCACAGTCGAATTAGTTTTCAAAAATGCACCGCCATATTGGATCCACCATTTTGAATTTAAAAAAACCGATATCGGATTCGTAATCAGACAACGCATAAACCCCCGAGTACCAAGTTTCAATAAAATCTAATTAGTTTTCAAAAAAATCACTGTCATATTGGACCCGCCATTTTGAATTTAAAAAAACTCACAGCGGATTCGTAATCAGCGATGTCATAAACCTAGATGCGAAATATATCAAAAAAACCAATGCGAAATGAGATCAGTGTAGGCGTTTTAGTTGCACCGTTTTCTATTTCGAAACATATTTTCAGGAGTTAAACCCTTTCTACTCATCCAAGAAGGCTATTGAATTGCAGGAATATTCGCCAATGAAAACAGAATAACGACACACAAAAACGCAAATTTTTACTGCACTTAAACATGTTAAAATTAAATTAAAATTGCAAGTATCTCATTTTTTTTATAAAAACGAGTAGCGCGAGCTCTAAACCACCTTAAAAAAAAAATAGCAGCCTCTTTTTTTGTCATAAGGAACAATAATTGGGGGTAGCGTTTTAGAATTTCCAAAAAGTCCATATTTGTGAACCACTCTACCCCCGCAGTCAACTTAACTTGTTTTATACTAATCAAATACTAGTCAGCCAAACGGCCTCAACTAGTTCGAGTTCTGTAATTTCTCCATATTAGCACGTGGTATTTTTAACACGGCGATGTCCTACGAGATGGCAATTGTCCTCCTCAGCATCAGCACCATACCAATTGGCTGAGTAGTCAGCCTCTGCCTCAGGAATATACCAGTTCATATATGCATCAGAAGGGTTGGTGTCGAAATTCTGTATGTACAAAATTCTAAAAGCAAAATTCTGCTTTTCAAAATTCTGCTTTTTTAAAACTCTGCTTTTTTTAAATTCTGCTTTCTAAAATTCTGCTTTCAAAATTCTGTATTAAAATATAATGTTCACATTGTTAAAGAGGTCATGTAATTATTTTGAAAAAGTGCGCACTTTAACATTAGGGGGACTCATCAAAGCTTATAAACACCTTATAAAGCGTGTAAAGGTGTAAATTTATCAAGTGTGTAAATGAACTGTCAAAATTTGTATGGAACGCAGTTTGCACAAATTTGATAAACTTCCGCGTCGATTTTGGTGTGTAAAAGAGTGCGTAAATTTATACAATGCAATGACGACGTTCGACATGTTATTTTTGTAACGCATTCAATGCACACTGGCCAAAAAGAGAGGAATATGCTGAAAATGGGCCGAAAATTTCTTTTTTAACAAGAATTTCGAAATAAAAATTTTTGTTTGACATCAAGTACACATAAATTTATCTAGGGCGTTCATCTAACTGAGCTGATAAATTTATCAACTTACGCATTTCGTAAACTTATAAAAGTTGATGAATCCCCTTATTGTTAACATTATATTTTAATACAGAATTCTTTAATACAGAACATTGTGGGATATTCATTGTCATTGTTAGGTATGGCTTGAGTATTTGAACCCCATTGTTTTTAACATATTCGTACATATGTACATGAGACTGGGTCACAAAAAAATCGTTGCTTTCAAAAATTATATTGATTTAAGGTGAAAAAAAATTACTGTAATTTTTTCAGATTTTTAAACTAAAGTCTAGAGGTCTATCATCGCTAGTTTAGATTTTACAGACTTTACCTCATATTTGGTATTAAAACGACAAACCATTGTTGTGACTTCAACATATTTTTGAAGGAAATCTAATTCCCTACAAAAGTTGCATTACCCAAAATTTTCTCAGACTAGCCGTTTCTTAGTATTCTAGCCTCAAAAATTAGCATGTTTTTTCGATTTCCCATTTTTTTTTTTTTAAATTGTCAAAAATGCAAATATCTATGTACAAAAAAGATAGATACAGATTCTTAAAGATAGATACAGAATATTGTATGACGAAAATTACAAAACTTGCATAAAGCATAATTTTTCGCATTAAATATGCAGAATTTTGAAAAAGCAGAATTTTGTTCAAGCAGAATTTTTTTGCAATTTACAGAATTTTGTCACCCAGAATTTTGTAATTCAGAATAATGACACGCTCCCGCATCAGAATCATACCAGTTAGCATACTAGTTAAAAAAACGCATCAGAATTATACCAGTTGACATACTAGTTCATATTTGCATCAGAATCATACCAGTTGACATACTAGTTCAATTATGCATCAGAATCATACCAGTTCATTTATGCATCATAATCATATCAGTTGCCATACTAGTTCTTATATGCATCAGAATCTTACCAGTTGACATACTAGTTCATATATACATCAGAATCATACCAGTTGACATACTACTCAGTCTATGCGCCAGGATATACTAATCATTATGCACGTTCAGATCGTACCACTTGCATATATTTAATACTTCTATATTTCTAGTAAACAAAGGGTACACGGACCAACATCACAGTACAGATATATTGATCCTATGTACCCAAAATATAAAATAACAGAAAAAAATGTTAAAATCTAATTTTTGAGTAGTCAAAAAACAAGAGCGGATTGAAAAGTTCTTATTGAAAATATTAGAATAGAAGAAAAACAGAACTTAAAATTTGTGGAAAATAAAAAATGGTGAGGCGTTGCTGCATTTGAAAAAATGACGTCATGTAGCTCCATGGGTAAGCCAAAACAAAGAAATTTTCCCTATCTAGCTAAACACTTACTTAAACTTAAACTTAAACCAGCCATCAACCGCCTTGGCGATTTTGGCTGTCCAACATATGTATGTATTTCGCAAGTCATTGCTTTGTACAGCCAACTGGCGTAACACACCGCATATTCGCAGAGGGTGGAGCCATGTGTAGAAGTCCACGCAAGTGGCGAAAGTTTCTGAACGCCATTCAACTGGGAATGGCTAGAGCTATTTTTCAATGGCAACCTGTGACATGGACGGGGGGAGGGGTACAAAAGTCCTAAAATTCGTGTGACGTAATTTACGTATAGCCCCCAATTTAGATACACAAATTTTGAAAAAGTGTTTAACGTCAGAATCAGATTTAACAAGAAAAATATGTCCGCCATAGCTGGGGAACTTCGATTAGTGTTAGAAATCATTACGATTAGAAAAATTAAGTAATCTAATCATTACATTTTTTTTGACTCTTTATATTTTGATTACTAATTGACTAGTTTAGAGCTAATCCAAAGTCTAATGGCGGTTAGCGACGATTAGCATATCTAATCGAAAATAATCAAAACTAATAAAAACATCAATTAGATTTCTCGATTAGTTCTGATTAAATTTGAATAGATCAACTGTTTTGAAATATATTTTTTGTTGTCATTTAATTCATAAATTAACAAACTTTAAATAACTTTTATTCTAAATTTCATCGTAAACATAAATACTAAATACTAGTTAAAGTATGATTTATATTACATACATATGTATGTATCACAAAAAGTTTATATTCGACTTCAAAAGAAAAGTCAGACAATGCATTCCGTCTTGAAAACAGCCTTTCGACGGGCGATTATGACGTAAGCGGGGTATTGAACGCTAGACACGCTTCCTTCAGTGCCTGGCATCGGGTCATTCAAATATGCGTATAGCTGATTGCTAACCACTTGTTTGAAACCATTTCTCGCGTTCGTTAAAATTGGTTTACAAAAATATTACAAAGTAGTTAATCTAATCAAATCTAATCAAAACTAGTCGAGAAATCGAATCGATTTTTATACCCAGCTGTACTTGTACACAGGGTATTATAACTTTGTTAGGATAACGGTTGGTTGTACAGGTATAAAGGAATCGAGATAGATATAGACTTCCATATATCAATATGATCAGGATCGAAAAAAAATTTGATTAAGCCATGTCCGTCCGTCCGTCCGTCCGTCCGTCCGTCCGTCCGTCCGTCCGTCCGTCTGTCCGTTAACACGATAACTTGAGCAAATAATGAGATATCTTCACCAAATTTGGCATGCGTACTTATTTGGGTTCAGAATAGATTGCTATTGAAAATGGGTAAAATCGGACCATAACCACGCCCCTTTTTCGATATCGAAAATTTCGAAAAACGTATAAAATGGGTTAATTCAATATTAGAAGCAGCTACAATGATAAAATTTGCAATATGTATTGATTTAGATGTTCTAAGGCCGATTTTATAAAAATTTTTGAAAAGGGGGCGTGGTACCGCCCACGTATATTTGAAGAAATTTTAAAATTTTGACTCTTAATAACTTCAGAACAGTTTATGCTAGTATAACGAAATTTCGTAGAGGACATACTATTGTTGTGGTAAATTCAGCTATAGAAAATAAACGAAATCGCTTCGCGACCACGCCTACTTTTTCATAAAAGTTATATTGAAAGGAGGTGGAAATATTGAAAAGTCCATATCTAATTAACTGATTTCGCTATAATAATATAATTTGGTACATACATCAACTTTCATATTCTTTACATAATTTTTTCAAAATTTTGGAAAGTGGGCGTGGCACCGCCCACTTATGAGTCAAGCAATTTTTATTAATTTTAACACCATTAACTATACAAAACAAAGAATAACAGCATTTTATGTGCACAGCTGGGTATGTAATGTTCGGTTTCACCCGAACTTAGACTTCCTTACTTGTTTTTATTAGTTTTGATTAGTTCTAATCTAATTAAAAAGTATGCGATTAGAATAGCCATCTAATCCTAATTAAGCAATTAGGATTAAAATAATAATTTTTCTACTCTGATTAGTAATCATTAGGATTAATAATCATTATTCCAGCTATGATTCAAGCATTCTGTCTTGTGCTTGTGAAATTCTGTATCAGCCAAAACGCGTTCCTAAATTTGAACAAAAACCTTGAACCGTCCCTGTGAAAATGTGACATTTAATTTTATGAAAATATTTTTTGATTCACACGTATACTACTACAATCACAAAATATATATGCTCTGTCTCCCTTTGATGGTGAGCTGAAAACACATTGCGAGTATATTGAACTAGCAATATAGAAGTATTATATATATGACCACTTGTCATACTAGTCCACGAATTTGACATTCATTCCAGTTGGTATACTAGTCGGTCTATGCACCAGTATCATAGTCAGCGACTATTTGTATTTACCCAAACACGAGCATTCTATGGTTGATCTACGGATAGTATGATGCCTCTCACCTCTCATTACCCATCTTCTTCTTCCTCATGGATGGAGGGATGGCATGACCTAGAAGGTTCCACTGGTCACACCAAATCGCTACCACGACAGTCGGGCAGTACCGCAAGGGAGTACCGCAGCGTACCGGGTTCATATCCGGCCAAGGACTGTCAATTTCGGCATCACTCCCCAAAACCTTCGGGGAGTATTTTTGCTGTTAACAACAACAACAACCCAAACACGAAAAAGCATCTGTGAAATACAAAATAAAAAAGAAGCAGTCAAAATCCGAACTACTCAGCAAACATACTAGTTCATTGACGAAACATTTTGTGGCATATGTATACCAGTTCATTGTTGATTAGCTTTAAACCATTCAGTGCCAAACTACTCAGCGAAAATTCTAGTTCATTGACTATACATTTTGTGGTATATTCATACTAGTTCATTTCAGATTACCTTTAAGCCAGTCAATGCCAAACTACTCGGCAAACAATATAGTTCATTGACTGTGCATTTTGTGGTGTATTCACACTAGTTCATTTCTGATTAGCTTTAAACCAGTCAATGCCAAACTACTCAGCAACATTATAGTTCTTCGACTATACATTTTGTGGGGTATTCATACTAGTTAATTTGTGACTGCCAATTCCAAACTACTCAGCAGACACCTAGCTCGTTTACTATACATTTTATAGGTGTTTTTATACTAGTTCTTTGCTGATTACCCTTAAACCAATCAATGCCAATATAATCAGAAAACATACTAGTATACAACTATAATTTGCTTGGTGAAATCATACTAGTCAGAAAAATCCTGGTTCGTACTAGTATGCAAGTATTTATGAATCTCGGGTTGAAATCATACTACACCTTTTTCAGTTTATATTCAGAAAGTTTTCTGAATATCAATTGTAATTTTCTGAATATAAATTGTTACTTTCTGAATATAAACTGAAAAAGGTGTAGTCAGAAAAAGTCTAATCTATTTTAGAAAAAAAAACTAATTAGAAAAATTCCATTTCATACTACATTATTATTATAAGGCCTTATTACACCGCGACCATTAGTACGATCTTTGTACTACATAGTACTATGCAAACATTATTTGAAATTCTTCGTTTGCTTCATTTTTTTCTCTTGTAATTCACAGATGCTTTTTCCTGTTTGGGTAAATACAAATATGATGCTGATGTTTATATGATCTAGTATGTCAACTGCTATATTTCTGGTGTATATACACAGAAAAAAGGCACTGCTAAAATCAACATCTCGTACTGTTATCCTGAAGTTGACCAAATTTTGGTTGTTTGAACGGTAATTTTAGTTGAAGTAACTGCATTCAACTGTTTTAACAGTCATAGATTTGTCAATTTAAAAAAAAAACTAGGTCCCACCAACTTGTAGGAAAAAAACACTATAAGTTGGAAGAGAAGCTCGGCAAAAATCTCGTTAGAGGTTATGGCAACCTTCTGGTATATAACCGCCATTTTTTTACATTGCGCCATAAACTTGAGTTTATTGACAACAACAATATAAATTAACTCTAACAATGCTCCTTTAACTCGAATTTATGGCCCAGCGTGAAAGCAGTCTTACTTTGACTCTTTTTGATGTTAAAATAAGACTTACTTTTATCTATATATACATATGTGGGACCGGAACTCCGCAAGGGACGACTAACTTAACCTTAAGTAACCTTAATTTACCTAACCTAAAAATACAACCCTAACGCCAGAATTACATAAAGCTTTGTGAAACTTTGACAAATGCGCGCCTTGTTTTTGAGCATTTGCCAAAATTTCGGTTCGCTTTACGTCAAAAAACTTTGTATGAAAGTGGATCCTTGAAAGTTTAATGCAATTGGACCTTTATCTATATAATCAAACTTGACGAACGCGCAACTTGAAATGAGCCATTGCAAGTTGAATTCAATAATTAAATTAAAAATGAAATAAACTACATAATTTAAAAAATATAGAAACATAAATTGTGTTGACTTTACCGAGAATCGAACTCAGAACCTTTAGCTCATTTATGTCTGTGTACGAACTAGTATATCAACTGGTATATTGCTGATGCAAAGGCTGACTAGTATACGAATTGGTATGGTGCTGATGGAGAAGAGGACAATTGCTTTTCTTTTTATCTTGTAACTGCCCTGCAGTCAACTTAACTAGTTTAGTACTAATCAAATACTAGTCAGCCAAACGGCCTCAACTAGTTCGAGTTCTGTAATTTTTCACATTATCAAGTGGTATTTTTAACACGGCGATGTCCTACGAGATGGCAATTGTCCTCCTCTGCATCAGCACCATACCAATTGGCTGAGTAGTAAGCCTCTGCACCAGGGATATACCAGTTGACATACCAGTTCATATAAGCATCAAAATCATACCAGTTGCAATACTAGTTCATATATGCATCAGAATCATACCAGTTGAAATACTAGTTATAACAAGTAAGGAAGTCTAAGATCGGGTGAACCGAACATTAAATACCCAGCGGTAATTTTCAGAACGGGATAACAATGAAATTTTCCTAAAGTTTTTACTATCTTAGCTATTTACCTTACCGAACTATGTCAATTTGTGCGATTTTCGAAATTTTCAAAATCGAAAGTCGGGAAGGATTTCGTCCAATTACATCAGGTATGCTCCCTATTATGCTAGTATACCTTGTACCAATTTCATCGTTCTACCGTAATCAGTTTAAAAGTTATGACCCGTGAAATTTTCAAATATGACTCCCTGAAAAGTGGGCGATGCCACGCCTACTTTTAAAAATTTATCAAAAATCATAATAGAATGACAAGGGGGTTCCTACCAAACTATATCATTTTAGCCATTTCTGTTATCAAATGATGTCAATTTATGTGATTTTCGATATCGAAAGAGGGCGTGGTTAGAGAAAATTTTTTTCCAGTTTCATCAGGTATACTCCCGACGATACTAGTATGCTTTGTGCCA
This sequence comes from Campiglossa producta, assembly GCA_964058755.1. Classification (NCBI taxonomy): domain Eukaryota; kingdom Metazoa; phylum Arthropoda; class Insecta; order Diptera; family Tephritidae; genus Campiglossa; species Campiglossa producta. The sequence continues at coordinate 78,625,575 of CAXKVI010000003.1, read as the reverse complement.
AATTTCATTGTTCTACCCCAATCAGTTAAAAGTTACGACCAATCGAATTTTCAAAAATGCCTCCCTTAAAAGTGGGCGGGGCCACGTCCACTTTAGAAAATTTGTCAAAAAATCATTATATAATGACCAGGGGGATTCACCTATAAAATTGTATCATTTTACCCATTTCCGATACCGAATTATGTCAACTTAGGTGATTTTAGAAATTTTCGATATCGAAAGTGGGCGTGGTTGGAGGGCGATTTTATCCAATTTCATCAGGTATACTCCCAACCATACAAGTATGCTTTGTGCCAAATTCCATCGTTCTATCGTAATCATTTTAAAAGTTACGACCAGTAAAATTTTCAAAAATGCCTCCCTTAAAAGTGGGCGGTGCTATGCCCACTATAAAAAATTTATGAAAAAATCATAAGAGAATGACCAGGGGGATTCACCTATAAAATTATATCAAAGATCTTCCCCCAGGGTGTTATGCGACCACGTGCCCCGAGGACGTTTGCAGCCGGGAGGCAAGTCGTGGCTGTAATCGAACGGAGAGTAACTATGGCCTTACCGAGGTATGGGGCTCTGCCGCGGCGGGAAATATATTTTTATGTATATTTACATATAAATATGTAAATTCGAATATTCTTAATAAAAAAAATACTTTATTTTATAGACCTCAAAGTTTTATTTTAAAAATTGAATGAAATGAATATCTTCAGAATATTTCAAAGAATGAAATTTTTTGAAAGATAAATTGAAATATAAATTTGCATTTCTTTTGAATATATGAATATATTTCTAGGTACAAAGTTGTTCAACAAATTATAGTATTAATTAACAATATTACTAAAAGTAAACATTGGCAGCGAACGCGTCTCACAAAAATCGTAGATGGGATGCATCTAAAGTTGACGCCATCAGGTTCTCCGAAACAGTGCTGGCGAATTCCAGTCGGATAACCGATGGCACTGGCTCGCCACATGCAACGGTCGAAGAGACCATGCAATGCATGCGCCTCGCCTGCAACGCCTCTATGCCACGCATAGGATCGTGGCGAGGCAAGAAGCAGGTATATTGGTGGAATAGTGAGATCGCGGAGCTGCGAAAAGCATGTCACAGAAAGCGAAGACTGGCGACGCGCGCACGTGGTAGATCCGAGGCTCTTGAAAGAGCGGAGGAATACAAGGGGGCGAAAAAAGCCCTCGGCGTCGCCGTAAAACTAAGCAAGCTGAAATGCTGGAAAACGCTCTGTAAAGAAGTCGATCAAGATCCCTGGGGACAAGGGTACAAAATAGTGATGAAGAAACTTCGTCCACCAAACCAGATAATGGACGAGGATCGCATGAAGAATATCGTGGAAACGCTATTCCTCACGCAACCTTCTAGAGAAGAGGAACATGTACCACGAAATGACCGAAACGTGGTACCTTTCAATGAAGAAGAGCTCAAAGTAGCCCTGCGTAGCATGAAGGCTGGAAAAGCCCCAGGACCCGACGGAATACCTGCGGAGGCACTCAGGTTAACTGCTAATAGCTGTCCAGAGCTTTTGTTGCACATGTACAACAAATGTCTGCAGGCAAGTGTCTTCCCCGCCAGATGGAAGACAGCACGGCTCGTCCTTATACCGAAGGGTAAAGGAGACCCAAACTCTCCATCATCCTTTCGCCCACTATGTATGCTCGACACAGCGGGAAAAATGATGGAGAGCCTTATAAAGCAACGCCTAACAGCAGCCATAGAAGAAGAGGGTGGACTCTCACACCGGCAACATGGCTTTCGGAGAGGGCACTCCACAATAGACGCCATAGCCGAAGTCGTAGATGCGGTCCGGAAGGCTGAGACGGCAGGCCATCTAGCAAGGCCGGTAGTACTATTGGTGACGTTAGATGTTAAAAATGCTTTTAACTCTGTCAGGTGGGAGGACATGCTTGACGCATTAGAACGCTCCTTCAAGGTCCCAATATACCTGTTAGATATATTGAGGGACTACTTAAGAAACCGCTGGCTAATTTATGAAACGACGCAGGGTCAAAGAAAGGTGAAGCTAACAGGTGGGGCAGCACACGGGTCGGTGCTCGGCCCTGACCTGTGGAATGCTACATATGACAGCCTTCTTCGAATGCAGATGCCAGAAAGCACTTTTTTAGTTGCTTTTGCAGACGACGTGGCTGCCGTAATAACAGCACGAAGCTGCGACCTGGCACAGCTTAAACTAAACCAAGTGATGCGTAGTGTAGACAAGTGGATGAATGATCACGGCCTCCAACTGGCTACAGCCAAGACAGAGATCGTGATCCTAACGAAAAGAAGGATCCCCACACTCATTAACATGACTGTTGGGGATCAACAGATAGAAACGCGTCGCTCTACAAAATATTTAGGGGTGAAATTGGACAACAAGCTGACCTTCTCGGAGCATTTACAAAGCTCCTGCGAGAAGGCTGTGAAAACCATCGCAAGTCTGAGTCGGCTAATGGCCAACACAGGTGGACCAAAGCCATGCATAAGAAAGTTGCTGGCGTCCGCCTCAGATTCTATACTATTGTACGGTGCAGAAGTCTGGGCGGATGCAATGAAAATCCAGAAGTACCAGGCAGCTATTACCGCGGTTCAACGCAGGGGGCCCTGAGAATCGCCTCAGCATACCGCACGGTCTCCGCAGACGCTGTTCTGGTCATTGCGGGGACCATACCGATATACCTCCTCGCTGAGGAAAGAAAAATTATGTACGACACTCGTGCAGAGATACGTAGAGACGTTGCTGCAACGCAGGCGCGAGGTGAATCGATCCGGCGGTGGCAACTACAATGGAGCAACAGTACTGCTGGAAGGTGGACCAGGGTTTTAATCCCCGAAGTGGAACCATGGCTGAATCGGCCGCATGGAAACGTCGACTTTTACCTGACCCAATTCTTAAGCGGGCACGGTTATTTCCGTGAGTACCTGCACAGAATGGGCAAGGTTCAAACCCCGAACTGCACCTACTGTGGAGCCATAGACGATGTACGCCACACCTTTTACGAATGCGAGCAATTCACTGAAGAAAGAAGGCGGGTGGAAGAGACAATTGGCGAGCTTTCCCCAGGCAGTGTCATTCGAAAGATGACCTCTGAAAATGCAAGATGGGATATAGTCAGGCGATACGCGAGGAACGTTCTCCTTGCGAAACGGGAAGACGGTTGTCTAGCCAGTTAGCGTGAAGTAGCCACAGGGCTCACGTAACGCGCTTCCTTACCTGAAGTAATGCTAAGCGCGGTCCCAGGTAAGGAAGAATGCGCGGGCCGTGGGAGGTTAGGTTTTAGTGCGGTATACCTTAACATAGGAAGGGAGTCCCACACTCGGAGAGTCCCGATGCTAGAGCATCTAGTAACGAGGGCTTAACCCCGGTTAGTGCATAAAGCATTTCCTCCTCCCGCGAATACAAAAAAAAAAAAAAAAAAAAAAAAAGTTAACATTATAATATAACTTCTCCCTCATTTAAAATAAGATACTCCTTACTCCTGTATCTTAATTACTTATATTAAGCTAATTATGAGTATAACATATTTAAATTCAATTTACAAATTCATTAATAACTAAAATAAATGTACTTAAACAAATCAATCCTCTATATCATTTGTATCAAATATGCCTTCAAATTTCAATTTTCTTTTTATATTTGAGGGATGTATATTTTCTAAGTTATTTAATTTATATTTTGGTTCTTGTTTATGTCGAAGTGATTTATAATTTTTAATAAAACCTTCTTTCCTCCTCTCCATATAATTTTCCCTTTTCTTATTTCTTTTCTTAATATAACCTTCCTTTATTATTAATATATTTTTATATATTTTAATTTTATCACATTGTCCAATTTCAACATTTATTGGTTTTTCTTTTATTATTGAATGAAAACTATTATTATAAAATTCAATTGCTTTACTAATTTTATCTTTTATATTAAGATCATTATATTCGATAGTCTTCATTCTTATTTTTTCCGAAATTGTATTATGCAATCTCTCAATATCTGCATTTCCTGTATGATTATTTGGTTTCACCAAATGTAACTCGATATTTTCATCAAGGTCTGTAACCGATTAAAATAACGTTCCGATTTCGGTTTCGGTTTTTGCAACGTGTTTCGGTTTCGGTTCCGGTTTCGTTCTTCAAAATTTATTTCGGTTTCGGTTACGGTTTCGTTCCGGTTTCGGTTTCCTAATAAAAACACGAAAAAAAAAAAAATGTACTACTAAAATACTCAACTACCTATGTAGCTACGAAATAGGTCTGAATTTTCATAACTTTTTTCCTGCGGCCATGATGGGATTTCTCCAATATAATAATACATTTATTAACGCTATGCATGGATGAAATTTCTGCAAAACAAATTCCTAAAGTTAACTCTACTTTTTTATTAAAAAAATATTAAAATGGAAGCCAAATGAAATGTATAAATCGGTAAAAACATTAAAATTAGTGGCGCTTTCCGAGACAAGCCTGAACATTTCTTTTTCGGATCTCGTAAATTTGTTTCGATCGCTTCATTCAACTATAGTCAAAACGTGGCTCGACAATCTTCCATGAAAACTTTCAGGGTACCTGTTTGTAAAAGGAAGTACCTATTTGCCCACTCACAGAAGTAAGGTATTGAAAAAATTCAAAACCGTTTGGAACCGGTTCCGGCTTTTGAAACGGTTTCGGTTTCGGTCTTTTCCAGATCAAAATAACGGTTACGGTTTCGGTTTCGGTTTTGAAAAATGAATCGGTTTTAATCGGTTACGGTTACGGTTTCGGTTTCAGTCCTTGATTTTCATTTTTCAAATAATAATTATATAAATTAAATTAATAATATTAATACTTTTAAATTCATTATCACAAATTAATTTCAAAAAATATCCACGTTGAGATTTATAAAGTCTTAATTTTTCTATAATGGTTTGATTATTCCTATCCTCTAAATAATAAGCCGTTGCAAATTTTGAAAATCTATCAATAAAAGTTAAGAAATTTGATTTTGAATTTGTATAAATATCCATATGTACAATTTGTTTAATATCAGTTGGTGTTTCTGTTAATTTGAACTTATCTTTAATTGGATTTCGATCATATTTTGCCCTACTACAAACTGAACAATTATTTATATATTTATTTATTAAAATTTTTAAATTTGGTATATAAATTAATCTTTTAAGTCCCTTATAATTTTCAATTATTCCAGTATGTGCTGTTTCATTTTTTTTTATGGTAATTATGTATAATTTTATAAGCTTCATTTTCTGTTTCAACATCTTTAGCATGAAATGAACATCGAAAAAACTTTATATTATTAATACCGTCATACATTTTAATAATTTTATTTTGCAAAATATTATATTTACTATTTTCTATTTCCGAATATATTCCAATTTTACCTTTAACAATATTTCGTCGTAATATATCTTCTAAATTACTTTCTAAATCAGAAGAATTTATAAAAATTTTCTTATTTTTATGTTTAAAATCTATTTCTTTTTGTTTATTATCTGTCAATATTATTTGTGTTTTAAATCTATTAACTACAGTATCTAATATATTAATATAATTTTGTATATTTTCTTCTTGAGAATGAATTGTTTCTATTTCCGTATTTGCATTATTAAAAAGTGATTCAGAAGAGTTTGATAACATATTAATTTCATTTGTATTTGCATCTATTCTACTGAGAAAATCAGCTACTTGATTTTATTTACCTTTAATATAGTTAAGTGTGATATTAAATTCACTTAATTTTATTAACCATCTATAAAGCCGTGGATTCATTGCTTTACCCTGATATTTAACAAAAAGCCACCGTAATGGTTGATGATCTGATAAAATTTCAAATTTCGCACTATAAAGATATGGTCTAAAATAACTAGTTGCCCAAACTATTGCTAAAAGTTCTTTTTCAGTTACTGAATAATTTTTTTCATGGTCATTTAAAGTTCTACTAGCATAACATATTGGATGTTGATTTTGTTGTAAAACAGCACCTATTGCATTAATACTTGCATCAGTAATTAATTGAAAAGGTTTACTAAAATCTGGGTACTTAAGTACTGGTTCCTCTGTTAAAATAGTTTTTAACTTTTCAAAAGCATTTATATAATTTGAATCATTTAAATTAAGCTTCATGTCTTTCTTTAAATATTTAATTAATGGATATGCTACTCTAGAATAATCTTTAATAAACTTGCGATAATATCCGGTTATACTCAAAAATGATTTAATTTGTTTAACAGTCTTCGGTATTTGAAGTTTTAGAATTTTGTCAACTTTTTCAGGATTTGGTTTAACACCTTCAGTTGTTAAAATATGCCCTAAATACAATGTTTCTTTGCAAAAATTTTGCATTTATTTATTTGAATACGAAGATTTGCCTCCTTCAATTTTGAAAAAACTCTCTTTATTTCATTTACATGTTCCTGAAAACTAGTCGAAAAAATTAATATATCATCAAGATATACGACACAAATCTTATTTATTAAATCTTTTAAAACAAAATTAATAAGCCTTTGAAAGGTTGCAGGATCATTTTTTAATCCAAATGGCATACGAACAAATTCATAATGCCCATAAGGAGTAGAAAAAGCGGTTTTTAAACGGTCTTCCTCTCTTACTAGAATTTGATGAAATCCTTTCGCTAAATCGATAGTAGTAAAATATTGTGAACGTCCTAATTTATCTAAAAGATTTTCTATATTTGGAATGGGAAATTTGTCATCTATAGTAATATTATTCAAAGCCCTATAATCTATAACAATTCTCCATTGCTGTTCCCCACTATTATCCATTTTTTTAGGTACAATCCATAAAGGACTATTGTAAGGAGATTTACTCTCTTTAATGATTCCCTGATTCATCATGAAATCTATTTGTTTACAAATTTCTTTCTCATGTATTTGAGGATAACGATATATTTAATTTCATGTTGAATAACATTTGTACTTGTAAGAAGTTGTCCTTCTATATAAACTAATTCTTTAAAAGATGTAAGGATATTTTTTACGGCTTCTTGTTCTTCTTTATTAAGATCTTTATAAATACATTCGAGAACTTTTTTATCAATATCGCAAATTTCTAATTGGTGAATTTCGTTATATGAATAAGGACAAGATTGCAAAAATTTTATAATATTTCCGTTTATAGTTAAAGTTTCATTTTTCATATCTATTACTGCTTTCATGGGTTTTAATAAATTTTGACCTATTATTGCATCGAATTGTTTTCCACTAAAATCCGTTAATTTCCAAGACATTGTTCCTTCTTCATTAAATTCACTAGGCAATTTTGTAATTATTTCATATCTAATTATTGTTGAACTATTAATAGATGAAAAACAAATGCTTTTCTTAAGTAAAACTCTTTTATATTCAGGTAATTTTTCTTGATTTAAAAGCGAAGTTGTTGAACCTGTATCTACTAATGCTCTTAGTTTATTATTATTTATAGTTAATTCGATTATCGGTAGTGATTTTGTGAGGCTGTTAAATAAAAATTTTCATGTGAACTTTTTGGTAATTCTTGATTTAGCGGTCTCAATTCCATATGATCTACTTCCATATTGTTATTGTTATTATTAGTATTATTATTATTATTATTATATTTATATTGATTAAAACTACGATTTCTACTATTACTAGAATTAGAATAAGGATAAGCGCTATTATTGTAATTATTATTAAAACTATTATTGTTATTAAAATTAGGTCTATTATTAAAATTGGTATTATTATAATTATAATTATTATTCAAATTGTTATTATTAAAATTATTTCTATTATTAAAGTTATTGTTATTACTAAAGTTGTTATTATTATTAAAATTATTTCTATTATAATTAGGTTTATTCAGATTATCTGAAAAATTACTATAATTAAATTTATTTGACCTCTGATTATCTCTAAAATTTGAATTGGGACTCTGATTAAAATTTGAATAATTACTTGTTCTTTTATTTGAGGAAAAAGGATTTTTTCTAAAATTATAAACCATCTTATTTTCATAATTTCATATTAAACCCTCTCTTTCAAGAAAATTGAAAGCATCTCTTAAATTAGTTAAATTCTTATTAACTATAATAGAAGCCAAAATTAAATCTATATTATTTAAAAATGTTTTTAAAATAATGCTTTCTGCATTGGCTGGCCTGAATTCTACTGGTTTACATTCATCAAATTCATACTTTTCATTAATTTTACACAAAATTTCGCATAATTTATTATAATAATTTACTATTCCAAAATTTTTAGTAGAAAATGCTTGTTGATATAAACTATAATAAGATTCTTTAACACCGAAATTGTTTATTAAAATTTGTTTAGTCCCTTGCCCAGAAGGATTGGGCCCTAAGGTCCTAACAGTATTTAAAGCTAATCCCTGAATTTTATTAAAAACTACTCTATTATGTATATAATCTTTAATTTGTTGTTCACCATTTATTAAAATTAAAACTGACCCTACTTCTCGAATAAAAGATGTTAAAGCATAAGAATTATCACCTCGAAATTCCTTGATTTGTTGGGCATCCCTCACTATGTCCTTGAATGTTAGTTGCAAAGCCATTTTTGTATTATCACCCTTTTATTTTGATTGTTGTTATATATTTGCCTGTTCTTGTTGTTATTGCTTGTTGTTATTACTGTTGGTTGTTGTTATTTGTAGTTAATTGCTGTTGTTACTAGTTGATTGTTGTAATTGTCTGTCGTTTCTTGTTGTTGTTTTTAGTTGATTGTTTTGTTGTTTGATTGTTGTTTTTCTAGCTCTTTTTTTTGTTGTTAATATATAGTTAATTGATGTTGTTTATAATTCCTTTTGGTTTTTATTGTTGATTATTGTTGTTTTTGTTTGTAGCTCCTTTTGTTTTTTTTTGTAAATAATTTATTGTTCTAGCTTTTTGTTGTTTTTCTGCTTCTATATTCTTTCCTTCCTTTTTATTATAATAAAATCGCCCTTTTTATGTACATATATATTCGTTGTTGTTGTTGTTTTAAATTGTTTGTTGTTGCTCCTTTAGTAGTCTTTCGATATGTTTGTTGTTGTTTTGTTTTTTTTAAATTTGATTGCAGCTTTTTTTTATAATCCTTATATTTTTTGTAATATACTCCTTCTCGAATTTTAAATCTAATCGTCGTTAAGGAGGATTCGTATTTTATTTTTTAAACTATTTTGAAGTATTTTTTAAAATACTGTTAGTCGCGTTTTTTTTTTTAAATGAATCAAACTTCGGTTTAAATTCGCGGTGGTTCGAAAACTGGACTGCGCCAAATATATTTTTATGTATATTTACATATAAATATGTAAATTCGAATATTCTTAATAAAAAAAATACTTTATTTTATAGACCTCAAAGTTTTATTTTAAAAATTGAATGAAATGAATATCTTCAGAATATTTCAAAGAATGAAAATTTTTGAAAGATAAATTGAAATATAAATTTACATTTCCTTTAAATATATGAAAATATTTCTAGGTACAAAGTTGTTCAACAAATTATAGTATTAATTAACAATATTACTAAAAGTAAACATTATAATATAACTCGGGCGACACACTCCCCTCACTCTTTCCTTGACCATAAGCTGGCCTTGCCCGGCGAGGGGACAACCTCCATTTCAATATCAGCCGAGAGATCGACAGCGGTGGCAACTACGGGTCGATCAACTCTGGATAGCAAGGGGGCAATCCCCAAATCAAGCACCGGTACAAACACAGTGAAGCCAACAACGGCTGTTGCTAACTCTCCTTTAAGTGTCGCTACCGAAACCAATTCCTTAACGTCTGTAGCAGTGGTCTCTCCACCTGGCCTCAGAGATCCTAACAAGGGAACGACCGCGATGGCAACTACGGGTCGAAATTCCTCCCAAAAGACATCTCCCAGTCGCTCTGAGTACTTGGACAAAAGAGTGGCCACAAGGATCCTGAAGAAATACGAGGGAGTTTCACAGGAGACGCTATCGCCGAATGCCAGAAAGACGGTGGAGATAGCTGATGCTCTGTTACCGAACTTCCAAAGCAATTATGCGCCAAAGAAGGTTAACGGAAATCCCTTCAAGCGCCAGAGATCGGGCGGAGATTTAAAACCTCGTCCGAAGCGGCAGCAGAACAACTCCGGAGTGGGTAAACTTAGCTTTGCTGAAGTGACCAAGGACAGAATCCTCATAGGCGTCATTAACCGAGGTAACGAAAGCTGGGCCATCCCTAAGGACCAGTGGCGGTACGTCCGGAAGGCGATCGGTACCAAGGAGCAAGAATCGAGGTTGTCGACTGAAAGGACATTCCGGCTCGGCCAAGGGCAAGGGCATGGATTCCTGCCATCCCTGCTGAACCTGAGAGAATTCTCAGGATGCTGCGAGTCATGAACCCGTCTGTCCCGACGCAGCACTGGAGTGTCAATCTGGTTAAGGATGCGGTAGGACCTGATAGGCAGGTGGTCATCACCTTGAATAAGGAGGCACTCGAGCCCCTTAAATGGTGCAATGGACGACTGCACTACGGCATGGATCAGATCGTGATTCACGTATACCGCGGCGATGCACAGCGCGCTGCTATTTCGGCTGCACCGGAGGACTCGGACATCGCAGTGCCGGAAGGGGAGTCGGAGATGTCCGACTCGGAAAGTATGGTATCTGCCACGTCAAATGGCGAAGGAGCAGTGGACAGCTCGGAGATGGGAGACAGCCTGCTGGTGGGGAAGATCTCAACGTCACAGTGATAGCAGCTAGTCCTGAGCGCACCAATGTTGACACTGCCACAGTTAGTAGGATCTCTGCCACGCCAAACCGTGGTCTGAACAAATCGTCGTTGAAAGATAAGCCTCCAGACGAGGTAGAACTCGACGATACGGCGGTGGCAGGGAAGTCTGAGCGCTCTCATGTGGGTGGTGCTTCAGATAAACCTGCACAAATCTAAAGCAGCCGCGGCTCTTCAATCAGTCGTCTTTCTAAAGGCTACGTAGATCTGGTCCTCATCCAAGAACCCCGGGTCAATAGCTCAAGGATTTGCGGTCTTGGGACTAAGGGTTTTAAGCTTATCCGAGCCAGCGAGGGGGCAGGGTTAGAGCCTGTATTTTGGTTAAGTCTGAGCTGAACGCCTTTCTCTTGCCCAATTATACCAATGGTAACGTTACAGCTGCCAGTTTAACAGTCGACAGTACCAGCCTGACGGTGGCGTTGGTCTATATGCCCTACGACGCCGAAGAACCTCCTCCACAGAGGGAGGTAAATTTTTCCTTGGGTCATCTTATTATCGGAACTGACGCTAATGCTCATCATGTCCAATGGGGAAGCTCCGACATCAATGTTAGGGGAGAGTCGTTGTTTGACTATTTATTAACAACTAACCCGGTAGTTTGCAACGTGGCTAACGAACCTACGTTTATCACTAAAACCCGCAGGGACGTCATAGATCTCACTATTTGCCGCAAAGGCGCCTATGAGTGCACCGAAAGAAAATAATATCAAAAACCACCGTAAAATTAACATTTTTTGTTTACCAAATGCAAAAAAAAAAAAAAAAAAAAAAAAAAAAAAAAAAAAAACTAATGGCGGCGATATACCTACAGGTTATCATCATAACCTCTAACGAGATTTTTAGCCGAGCTTCTCTTTCCAACTTGTGGTGTGTTGCTTTTTGAGTTTTTCCTACAAGTTGGCGGGACCTACAGTTTTTTGCCGACTCCGAACGGCACTTGCAAAGCAAATGAATTTTTTGCTGAGAAGCTTCTCATGGCAGAAATACACCCGGAGAGTTTGCCAAACTACTGCCGAGGGGCGACCCCGTTTTAGAAAAATTCTTTTTCTAAATAATTTTTGATGTTACTTTTGCCGGGCATCGAACCGCCACGACTTGGTGTAGAAGGCCGAACACTTAACCGCTACACCACGGCGGCCGCCAAATGCAACTGAAAAGATAAAATGTCAATTTTACAATTTACAAAAAAATATCATTTCTACTTGAAATGGATGTGCTTAAAAAAACGTAAAAACGTACAGGAAAACGTCAAATAAACATGACCATCACGTATTATTGAAGGCGTTCTCACGTATAATTGACATGAAACGTAAAATGAACATGACCATCACGTATTGTTGAAGGCATTCTCATGTATAATTGATATGAAACGTAAAAATGTACAGGAAAAACGTTAAATAAACATGACCATCATGCATTATTGAAGGGATGCTCATGTAAAATTGACATGAAATGTATGCACCTACGGGAAAAACGTAAAATGAACATGACCATCATGTATATGTACATTGAATCTACACAGAGCCAAAATTGCCCCAATAAAATTAATTAGATTGTCTTTATGAGCGGTTTTTGGGCTCAGGGGTAGTCGAAACGACGGAAACGAAAAAAAACTATACGCAAATCTATTTTGTTTAATGAGGAAATTCTTATTGATATTATTAAGTTTTAGCAGAGCGTGTTCTTTACAATATGAATTTATTGAAGTCAATGAGGAAAAAAATTTTCTTTCTATAGACAGAACAACATAAATATTCAAAGCTACATATATAAAAATGTTCGTATAAAATCTCAAGTAGAATGCAACAGGTATGTACTTGCAACACCCCCACTCGAACATTATTTATTGAACTGAAGTCCCATCTGCGTTAAACAAAATTGATGTTTTTCAAAAGGAACCGGTTTTGTCAAGTTATCCGCAACCATGTCATTTGTGCTCACTCCGGTAAATATAACTGTCTTTGATTCTTGTTTCTCACGGATAAAATGATGACGGACATCAATATGTTTAGACCTTGCCAAATATTTGTTTGTTGCAGCTAAATGTATTGCGCTTTTGTTGTCACAAAAAATGCTTGTTGGTTTTGTGTTGAAACTAGGATTAATTTCAGCTTCAATTTGTCGAAACCATAAAACTTCTTGCGTTGCTGCAGAAAGCGCCATATACTCAGCTTCAGTAGTAGATAAAGCCACTGTTGGTTGTTGCTTTGTTGCCCAAGAAATTGCACCCCCTTGAAATATAGTCACATAGCCGGTAACAGATCGTCTTTCGTCACTATCACTTGCCCAGTCTGAATCTGAATAAGTATAAAAATCATTAGTGGCATTTTTAATATATCTAAGTTGCATTGATTTTGTTCCTTTAAGATATCGGAACAATCGTTTAACAGCTGCCCAATGTTCTTTGCCTGCGCAATTATTGAACTTACTCAATTTACTCACTGCAAAACTTATATCTGGGCGTGTACACTGAGATGCGTACATTAAGCTACCTATAGCTTGTTGATATGGCACACTTGCCATTTCTTTTACGTCGTCTTCGCTTTTGGGTGACTGGTCCTTTGATAACTTTATGTTAATATCCATTGGTGTTCTTACAGGATTGCTTTCATCCATGTTAAACTTCTTCAACATTTCATCGATATACTCCTCCTGATCTAAATAAATTCCGTCTCCCTTACGGCATATACGAATTCCTAAACAATGCTTTGCTTCTCCTAGAAATTTCATTTTAAATTCCTCCATTAATTTTGAAATCAAGTTTTCCTGGTATTGTGATTCATTACTAAACATTAATATGTCGTCTACATAAATCGCCAGGAAAGTCATTTTATTTCCATCTCGATGATAATAAATACAAGGATCTACTTTGCAACGTTGTAAGCCCAATTTCTGCAATGCCCTATCTAGTTTTGTGTTCCATACTAGACTGGATTGCTTAAGACCATATACCGCCTTTTTAAGCTTGAGTACCTGACCCTTTGTACCAATAATAATTCCTTCTGGAATTTCAGCATAAATGCTTTCGAGCAATTCTCCTTGTAAAAATGCAGTCACCACATCCATTTGGTGTATCTTTAAATCGTATTTCACTGCTAGCGCTATAAGATATCTTATGGATGAATATCTAACCACAGGTGAGTAAGTTTCATCATAATCGATTCCCTTTTTCTGTGTGAATCCTTTCATAACGAGACGAGCTTTGTATCGCACTTTTCCTTCCTGCTCTTTCTTGAGTTTAAACACCCATTTACTTTTTACTACATTAATTCCTTCTGGTTTATCAATGCACTCCCATGTGTCATTTTCAACTAACGAATTAATTTCGCTTTTCATAGCTTCCAACCATTTGTCCTTATCCTCTCTTGACATAGCGTCCTCTAAACTAATTGGATCGGAACTTGGACATACTTCAACGCGATATGCTGACATTTTAGCTATCCTCTCACTTCTACGCAAAGTTGGCAATATTATTTCATCATTAGAATTAGGTAATTGCCTCTCCGTAACTATAGAATTTACAGTTTCCTCGCTATCTAGTGTAATCCTTTCTGGATTTACTTCCTCTGGATTTCCTTCCTCAACGTAAACCACATCGCTATCCCCCACTTCATGGACATTTCCTGTTAGAGATGGACATGACTCAAACAAACTGACATTATCTCCATTTTCAAAATTATTTGCCCCCACTATTGCAATATACATTGGCAACTTCTGCGGTGATACAGACTTCTCACCAGAATAATAAAAATCGTTTTCATCAAATATAAGATCACGAGAAACAAAAACATTTCTATTTTTTAAACTATAGACCCTGTATCCTTTCGTGGTTGTAGAGTATCCTACAAATATCCCCTTTTCACTCTTTGGATCTAATTTTCGTCGCCTTTGTTTAGGTATATGCGACATTACGGTACAACCGAAAATACGTAAGTGGCTTACGTTTGGCTTGCGTCCCGTCCATAATTCCTCTGGCGTTTTTGACAACATTTTATGAGGAGATCGGTTAATAATATATGCAGCGGAATTAACAGCTTCTGCCCAGAAGAATTTTGGCATGCAAGCATCGCTCATCATCGACCTCGCCCTTTCTAACAAAGTACGGTTCATCCTTTCTGCTAAGCCGTTTTGCTCTGGACTATAAGGTACTGATGTTTGGTGTACAATACCGCTTCTTTTCAGCTCCCGTTCCATTAAATGATTCACGAACTCTTTTCCGTTGTCAGTTCGCAGGATCTTGATACGAGTATTCTGCTGATTTTCCACTTCTGCTTTGAATTCCTTGAAACAATCCAACACCTCATCCTTAGTCTTTATGAAATAAACGTGAACTTTCCGAGTGTAATCATCTATAAAAGTTAAGAAATAACGACTTCCTTTTAAGGATTTTACCTCTACAGGTCCACAAACATCCGAGTGTACGATATCCAGTACTTTTGAGGCTCTTGATCCTTCTGAAGGAAAACTAATACGATGTTGCTTGCCCATTGAACATGACTCACACGCATTTTTCTGTTCTGCTCCTAACTGAATACCATCCACATATCCTTTTGCTAATAAATGCATATTATCTTGTCCCAAATGTGCAAAACGCCTGTGCCAAATTTCGTAATTCTCACCCTTTGTGTACAAAACGTATTTTTCATTTGTAATACTTAATTTATACAATCCGTTTGAAAAATTAGCCGTTGCTACCACATTAGCTTCTGAATTGATAATTCTGCAACCCTGTTTATCAAATATAACGCTGTTGTTGTGTTCTAAAAGCTTTTTTACCGATAACAAATTTGCTTTTAGACCTGGAACATACAGAACATCATGTATTTGTATTTCATACGAGCCGCTTTGCATAATACCCCTCAACTTCACGTCACCTTTTCCTTCTATCTCCAGATAGCTATCATTAGCTGTTTTAATATTTCCGCTAAACTTACCCAACTTTTGAAAAAGTGTATCATCTGCAGTCATGTGATCCGTAGCACCGCTATCGATATACCACTCTCTGCTAGAATACTGTGCACGAAATGCAGCAAAATTAATACTCTTGTTATCGTTTACCTTTTTATTTGTCCGACACTCAGATGCAAAATGGCCAATACCATCACATTTAAAACAACGTAGCTTATCCTTCTTTGCTTTTGGTTTCTTGCCCCTGAAACTTCCTTTCTTTACCATGAGAGCACCACTTGAAGATGATGGCTCCCACTTTACATCTTGTAAGAGTTTTTGCTTAATACCATCTGCAGTAATAGTCTTACCATTGCTCTCTATACTCATGATCATTGGCTTGTATTCGTCCGGTAATCCTTTCAATAAAAGACTGCCGACCCATTCATCATTCACGCCAAACCCAATATCGTTAAGCTTCTGTGCCGTAGATATAATTTTGCTTACGTATTCCTCAACGCTTGAACAATCCACTAATTGTACGCTGCATAGCTTTTGCAGCAAACCAATGCGCCTATCCAACCCAGTATCTTGAAAAAGACCTTTTAAAGCATCCCAAATTTGCTTCGAAGTTACCGCATCTTTTACATGGACATACAAGCTTTTGTCCAATGCTAATATCATCTTACATCGCCCGCTACGATCCTTCACAGGATCGAGATCTTGACCTGCTTCTGGCTCAATGCATTTCCAGGCATCTTCCAGCTCCAGCTGTGCTCGCATTGCAAAACTCCATGTTGACCAATTCTCGGAGCCAACAAGCTTCTCCATATTCTGCACCATTGACAACGTGTTCATCGCTCCGAATTATAGTTCCTTATTTCTTGATTTCTATGATTTTAAGGCTGATGGCCCATAACCTTTTAGCAGAGCGTGTTCTTTACAATATGAATTTATTGAAGTCAATGAGGAAAAAAATTTTCTTTCTATAGACAGAACAACATAAATATTCAAAGCTACATATATAAAAATGTTCGTATAAAATCTCAAGTAGAATGCAACAGGTATGTACTTGCAACATTAAGCACAATTTCTTCTTATTTCTTTTCGATTTCTTTTTAAATGTGTTATTAATAAGAAAATCTTTTCAAGATTTCCTTAAAAATATGAAAAACGATGAAAGAGAAAAAACTTCTTATTTTAATAAGATGATCCTAGGGTTCCTAACAAGAAGATTTGACTTATTAATGTTTTCAAAGGGAAATCTTGCAGAAAACGAACTGATTTCTTAGGGTTCCTAACAAGAAGATATGACTTATTACTGATTTCCGCATAATTGTATGTGTTAATAAGATAATCTTAGGGTTCCTAACAAGAAGATTCGACTTATTAACTGATTTTCGCATAATTGTATGTGTTAATAAGATGATCTTCGGGTTCCTAACAATAAGATATGACTTATTAACTGATTTCCGCATGATTGTATGTATTATTAGAAGATTTGACTTATTAATGTTTTGAAAGGGAAATCTTGCATCATCATCAGCAGACATCATGTAGAACAATTAAACGCTGGGAAGCAGAAGTACCTGATGGCTCGATGGTAAGCACCTGCGTTCAGCATTCAATATGTGGTTAGTTCGGCCGAATACCGAAGCCGAAGCCGAATACGAAAATATAAAAAAATATACTTAAGTTTGAGTTTTTTCATCTCATAACAATTTATTTTTATTGTTTCTTGAAAAAAACAAACACCTTAGAAAAACAAAAAAATTCAGTCTTTAACAATTTGAATAAAATTCAATAGGTACTTAAATACTTCAATACAATTCATTTTGATTGTTTCTTGAAAAAACAAAACACCTTACATATTACATGTACATATTACATATGTATTAATACAACAAAAACAAAAAAATGCAGTCTTTAACATGTTCACAAATTTGAATCAAATTGAATACTTAAAGTTAAACAGCTTTATGTTATAAGCCAAAAAAAGGAGTTCATCTGCATTCTCCCCCAACAGATTGGATCGTCTATCGGTGTACAGTTGACCAGCTGTACTGAATAATTGCTCGCTCGCCACACTTGTTAGAGGAGCAGTTAAATATTTGTTTGCAACCTCTTTTAAATGGAAAAAATTGGAGGAATGCCAATAGTGGAAAATATTAACACTACGAAGAACCAGTGGTTGATTTAAGTATTCGCTAAATTCCACTTCAAAACTAGTTTTAGTTTTCGTTTTGCGTGTGCAATCTTTTGCAGATTTATCATGGGATGCCCAGAGGTCACCTGAATCCAATGTACTTGATTCATCCAAAGAATCTTCACTATCACTGGGATCACAAGAGTTCCAACAACTTTGAGCAATTTTTTTTTTACATTGTTCGATCTCATCTACGGAAAAATATTTTCCTTTGAATCGTGGATCGATCAAAGTAGCAACCATATATTCATCACTTTTTACATTATTAAATCGGCTGTGTAAGGACTTTAACATTTTATCTTTCAAAGCAGATACTTCACAGTCATCTGTTTCGATATTTTGTAATTTTTTTTCAAGCATGGCCACCAGTGGAATTTCAATAGATATACATGATTTATCTGAACAAATGTCAAGTGTAGCGTAAAAAAATACTTCAAAACAGGCAAAACTTTTGCTAATAGAACCACGTTCCACAGCAAACATATTAATAGCTAATTTTTGCTCTAAAAGCCTTTCAATCATGATATAGGAACTATTCCACCTAGTTGGAAGATCTTGAATTAATTTGTGTGATGCTAAATTTAATAATTCCTGATAAGACTTCAAATATCTACTGGCTGATTCACTTCTGTGAAAATGACCCACTATTTTACGACATTTTTGTAACAATTTAACCACATTATCTTTTTTCAAGAATGTATCGTGTATTATAAGCTGCAATGTGTGAGAAACACATCCTATAGATGAAAATCGTCCTATTCGCATAGCTAGACACATATTTTTGGCATTATCCAGCACAACTAAATGAATTTTATCTAATATGTCATAGCTTGTAGCTACTTCAATTATATTTTGTGAAATATTTAATCCAGTATGGTCTTCCTCTAACAGTTTAGCTGCTAAAACCACTTTTAAACGTTGACATCCATCGATTACATGTCCTGTAAGGCTAAGAAAAGAACATGTGGCGCTTGAATTGGTGCATATGTCCGTGGTTATGCTGATCCATTCTGCTGCTTTTAAAAAATTGACGACCTTCTCTTTAACTATGTCATAAGTCACCGGCATCAACGAAGTTCTGAAGTATTTTTCACTTTTAGGTTTGTATTTTGAAGGTACATCAGGATTTGCGAAACGCAACCGCTTGAATCCTTGGCCTTCTACGACATTGAATGGTAATAAATCCACTGCTATAAAATCCATTATGGATTTGTCTATTTTCTTGCTTATAGGGTGATCATCTGGCCAAAAGTCTTGTTTATCAATTAAATGTGGCAAACTTGGTTGAACCAATCTGTCAGGTGTTACCTGAGATGTATTTTTAGCATTTTTAGCTTTTTTTCCTCAGCACTTTTGTTCACAGTCTCTAAAAATTCTTTGTTTTTCAAGGGATGTAATTGCAAATGCTTTTTCAAGCTTGCAGTCGTTTGTTTTTTCGGTGCCTCACTTTCCAGGGAAAGCTCTTTCTGACACTCGTTGCAAAACGCAGTTGACTTTTGTCTGCTGAAATACCTTCAAATAACGCTCATGTTTCTACAAAGCAGAAGAAATTGAATTAATTAATATATTTTCTTAATATTGGCGCTACTTACTTTTTTAGAAGAATTACTCGCACATGCAGAGAAGTATGGGAATTGATTGCCTTTTCTAGAGATGCACTAAGAAAAAGCAGCTGACTTTAGGTCTGAACGGAAGTAATCGAAAGTGATGACACTTTAAAGGAATTGATCAACATACTTGCATATTAAAAAATTAGTATAAATTATCGTTCGGAATTTTAGAGCTGTTCAATAACAAAAAAATATTACTGGACGTTACGATTTTCTGTCACTTCACTTATAAAAAATTAATAATTCGTAAATTCAAATATATATTTTCTGCTATTGAACAGACCTGTTATTCGGCCTTTTTGGCCGAAGGCCGAAGCGAATAAAAAAAAGCGGCCGAATAGGCCAAATACCGAAGCTTGGCCGAATATTCGGTCGGACACTATAAGGAAGAGTGCGGTGAGATGGCTTGAAGGCAATATAAAAAGGCAACATAAGAAGGTAAAGGCAATACAAGAGAAATCTAAAATTGAATCGTAACTGATTATCTGAAGTTCTCGAAGACAATATATGTAAGAAGAACTCTGAAATATAATTTTTATTTTTATTTATTTGAAATATTAAAAAGAACATCTTCTCAATAATATGTGATTTCATTTTGAAAACAATAATAAGTCAAATCTTCTTGTTAGGAACCCTAAGAAATCAATTCGTTTTCTGAAAGATTTCTCTTTGAAAACATTAATAAGTCAAATCTTCTTGTAAGGAACCCTAAGAAATCAATTCGTTTTCTGCAAGATTTCTCTTTGAAAACATTAATAAGTCAAATCTTCTTGTTAGGAACTCTAAGAAATCAATTCGTTTTCTGCAAGATTTCTCTTTGAAAACATTAATAAGTCAAATCTTCTTGTTAGGTCCCTTTGTAAACATTAATAAGATTTTCTCTTCAAATATAAAAATAACTTCTTCTTGAAGAAAATCTATAGAGATATCGTATGACTTTTGTTCTATTTTATTAGGCATAGTTGACTCAGTGTACATTCTAAAACTTTTTATTTTAAATGAGAATCACATCAAAATTATATTATTTTAAATCAATTTGTTAACATTTTTCATATAAACACTTATATACATTTGATGAGGTGACAAATTAACATTTTTAGAAGCTCATAAAATTACTTTCTAGAAAAACTTTTAACGCCCGAACTTGAGTGTCAACTGTAACGCGGTTCATTTCATTTTAGAATGAAACAATTGCGTATACAAATGCTAGTATATTTCCATATTATTTTTCGTGAAGCAGGTTTTCGAAATGTGTTATGAAAATGATAAATGTCAACTGCAGCGCGGCAAATGCCATTTTAACATGAGAATGTTATACAAATGTGAGATTAACAGTTTTTATATCAATATGATGTCGAAATGTATATTAACATGAGAAATTGATATGACAGTGATTTGACGTACTAATGTTGGCTCAACAATTTTTTTATCAATTTGACTTGAAACCGGTTGTTTACATAATTTTTAATGTTAAATTAAACTTTTCGAAGTAATGTATTATTAACATGAGAAATTGATTTGACAATGTCATACATGCTAATGTTGATTCAGTAACTTTTGTATCAATTTAACGTGAACCCTGTTTGTTTGTAATTTTCAATATTAATACGACATTTTTTGCTGAAATGTAAAATTGATAAAGCAGAAATGTTAGTTTTACAAGCGACTTTTCTTTCGGTATGGGCCAGAAAATGGCGTGTTTTTGATGAACATTCATTCTCCGACCACCGCACAGTGGCTCAGCCCCATACACAAAAATCAAAAATGCTGATTCTTCAAAAAGAACTTTCTGTCATGCATTTCCATAGCAAATATATTGAATTTTATGGAAAATCACCTTTTATGCCCAATTGGAACGTTAAACATTAATTCTGCTCATTCAAGTCAACTATAATAAAAAAAAAAATTTAGAAAAAGTTTGTTTAAATAAGTGCCATTTTAATTTTGCAATAATTCAACTTTCAGTGTGAAAGATATTCAAGATAAGAACAGAAAAGCAAGAAGAAGGTATGTTTCATGATTTATCAAAAGAAATTACTGAAAACAATTAAGTTTTGAGTAAAATACAAGGTGATAAAGTTACGGTTTTTTCATAAACGTAATTTTCAAGAATTCGTATTTACATTTAAACTAAAGATCACTCTTGGTCAGGATATAAGAGCTGATTTGAGTTCCTTCAAATGTTCTCTTAAAAGGCTTAGCTATACATTTTTCCCTTTTTTCCCTTTTTCTCAAAATATCCTGCCCAAGATGCGTATATAACATCCACCCGTTAAAACTTACTTTAGAAAGGTACAATTTCCTGCCCTTCCCGTTTTTTGCAATTTTAACAAATTTTGTTCTTAAATATGGCTAATAGAAACTCCTTAAATTGTGTGTCAAAAATTTATGCAAATATCGCGAAAATTCGGCGAATTTAACTTTTAACTTTTTTCCCAAATTTTTTAAAATTTTTTCGATTTTTTGAGAGAATTTGCGTTTTAAATTGTAAAAATCATGGTTTATTTTTTTCGGTGTTTATTTTCAGATTCGAATTCATTTCTTTGAGTCCAATTAGATAATTCCATTTGAATACAAGTTGAGAACTATAGCTTTCTCAACTTGAGAAAGAGCGTTTTTTCATATACATAGTTAAAAAAATGCCGTTTTGTTGAGAACGCTATCATTCGCAAGTGGTTCTTGCGTTGAGAAACAACGCTTGAGGTTTGAGAAGACACTTAGATCTGAACTGGAGAACTAACGTAACTCAAACCTAAATGTTTGTTCGGACGGCTCAGATGTGATAAAACACTCTATTTTTGGAAAAGGGAAACTCTCGGAAGAGGCAGCTGAAGCCAATAACAAAAATATCAAAGACTTTCGGCGATGCCACACCAGGAAAATGACTCGAAAACTGACAAACGAAGATTTTTTAAACCGAATTCTTTTGCATCGGACCCATACATTTCAAGCATGCGGCAGTTACCATTGGCTAATACTTCTGCGTTAACTTAAGAAATTACAAACTTATTACAACGCTCATAAAAGGCAAAACTTTCTCTAATAAATAAACCCAATTTAACAAGAAATATCCATAAATAATAAAGTTTTTTCGGGCTATAGACTCTATAAAAGTAGAAGCATTTGAAATTTCACTCTAAATCTTCATCAGCAAGTAGGAGCTGTACGAATACACATTTGAATTTTTTCACCTGAATATTTAATTAAGCTCGCATTTTTATTCACATACATCAATTACAAAAATTAAAAAAGTCTATCCTTCAGCGGTGGGCGTGGCTTACAACCTATATGCTCTTAATTTTTCTGAAAGACAAGTCTTATAGTAGGAAACCAATGTGCAAAATTTGGTATTGGTAGGTTCAAACGTTTCTGAGAAATTGAATTTTATCCCACTCTCCATACAAATCAGGCCACTGTGCACCGGATTTTTCTGTTGAGCGGCCAGTTATGAAACGCAACCCACGTAACACTAACTGGTAGCTACACAATGAAACATAAGCTAGGGACCTACCAGCACTGCCCCCACAAGTCCCCTCATCAGTAGGGGAGTTGGAGGATCTGGTAAAGACCTTTACAACGGCGCTCTCAAATGCGCTAGAGCAGGCTTGTCCAGTGCCAAAACCACGCGTTAAACATAGGCCGCATTGGTGGTCCTACGACCTGGACTTGCTCTGCAAATCATGTAGGACGCAATTTAATAAGGCCAAGAGCCTTGGCACGGAGACTCAATGGCTCAAATATAAAGTTAAACATAGGGCCTAAAAAAAGCTCAGGGGCAGGCGAAGAGAGTATCGTGCAGAAATTTCTTCACTGGGGTCGAAAATGTCAACTATATAGCGAGACTTGGACGAGTGCTCTCAAAAACTCAAACACCCACAAGCTATTTGCGCAAACCTGACGGATCCTGGACCAGCCCTGAGGGGCGAACCCAAGAGCTGCTCTTGAATACGCACTTTCCAGGGAACTTGCATAAGGTACCCTTAGCACCTACAACAAATCTGACTGTAAACATACCCATCACGGAGGAAAGGGTTAGGTGGGCAGTTAAAAGCTTCTAACCGTTCAAGGCTGCCGAACCAGATGGGATTATTCCCGCACAACTCATAAACACATTGGAGACATCAGCTAAATGGCTGCTATTTCTTTATACAGCCTGCCTGGCTCTTAGTTACATTCCGTGCTCCTGGAGAAGTGCCACGGTAGTGTTTATTCCTAAGGCGGGGAAGGCGTCCCATTTCGAACCCAAGGACTACAGGCCGATCAGTCTCTCATGCTTTGTACTCAAAACCTTCGAGAGGATAATAAACGACTACCTCTCCACTACTATTGATAACCTTATCTCTAGCTATCAGCATGCATACACCAAAGGGAAATCTACAGAAACTGCGCTTCACAGCCTAGTTTCTGTTATTGAAAAATTGCTGTATGAAAAGGAGTACTGTCTCGTGGCCTTCTTAGACATTGAATAAGCCTTCAACAACATAAGCCCTGATGCTATAAACACCGCTATAACAAATCTGGGCATAAACAGGTCTCTTACTGGACTTATAAATCAACTACTAAGGGGTAGAAGAATAGTTTCATCGCTGGGCTCGGTTCATTTATCACGCTATGTCACATGGCGGGAAGGTAGTGGCATATGCAGACGATTTAGCTATTGTATAAAGGGCAAATTCCCACAAACCCTGTGCGACCTGATGCAAGTAGCAGTGCGAAAGGTTTCCTCATGGTGCTCGCACTGCGGACTGAGCATCAACCCGGGAAAAGTCAAAATGGTCCTTTTCACAAACCGCTGTAAGATACCACCGTTAAACCTTCTAAAACTGAATGGCGTGCGCCTGAACTTGGCTGACAAAGCCAAGTTCCTAGGCACAGTTCTGGATAGGAAACTAACCTGGAAGGAGAATATTCTTCATCGCCAGAAGAAAGCGTGTATTGTACTCTACACGTGCAAAAGAGCCATTGGAATAAAATGGGGGCTCAGCCCCAAAATATGCAAATGGATCTACACTGTAATCATTCGACCAATCATGCTCCATGGAGTTGTGGTATGGTGGCCTGTGCTGAGCAAGGCAACAAACCTTAATCTGTTAGGTAAAGTGACCTCGTGAAGGGTGGATACCTTGCCGCGGTACGAGGGCTTAAGTCGATAGCCACAGGGCTACGCTGCCCTTGTAATCATAGCTCCGTACGGCACTTCATCACGAGAGCAGCCTAGCCTCTCTCCCTCCCAATCCAGGGTGTTATGCGAAACCGTGCCCATTGGACGTTTGCAGCCGGAAGGCAAATCGTGGCTGTATTTGAACGGAGCCTATCTGATACCGGGTCGCCTCAGAGAGTAAGCATGGCCTTACCGCGGTACGGGGCTCTGCCGCGGCGGACGACACATTTTCCCCTACTCTTTCCTTGACCCTAAGCTGGCCTTGTCCGGCGATGGGTCGTACGAACAAGATGAACTCAAAAAACCTAAATAAAAACGAAAAATCTAAAAAACAAACAACGCCAAATTTCACTCCTCAGCAAAGGAGAGCTATGGAGGAGCAGGCGAGAAAGCAACAACAACGCCGGAGGACAACCTCCGTTCCACAACCAAGGGGGGGATCGACAGCGATGGCAAATACGAGTCGGTCAACCAACCCTCTATCGAATAAGATTGACTTGATGGGAGCTAGCACCAGTGCGGTTGCCAACGCAGCTAAGCGGACAACGGCGGATGCTAAACTCCCATCAACCGCTGATATGAAAACCAATATCTTTACGTCTGTGTCAGCGGTCTCACGACCTGGCCTCGGAGTTTCGAAGGAGAAGGAAACTGCAACTGAGATGTCGGCAGGGAGAGCGACCGCGATGGCAACTACGGGTCTGCACTACCGGGAGACATCTCCCCGCCGCTTCACATACCACGAGAAAAGATTGGCTGCAAAGATCCTGAAGAGGTATGAAGGGGTACCGCAGGAATCGCTGTCGCCGAATTCCAGTAAATCGGTAGAGCTAGCGAAAGCTGTGATACCGGATTTCCAAAATTCTTACATGCCAAAGAGGTTAAAAGTTAACCCTTTAAAGCGCCAGAAATCGGACCTGGAGTTAATTCCCCCTCCCAAGCGGCATCAGAATACCCCTGGAGCGGGCAAACTAAGCTTTGCTGAGGTAACCAAGGACAGGATCCTTATAGGCGTTCTTGACCGAGGCAATGACCGTCTGGCCATCCCCAAGGACCGGTGGCGTTACGTGCGAAATGAACTCGGCAACATTCTTCTCAACGTTGCTCCGGAGTTTCCGGGTAGTTCGGCGCGAGTAACGGATGCGGGTTGGCACCAGGGTCAGATTAAATTACTCGCATGCGAGGATGCAAAAACCGTAGCACTGTTCAAGGCAGCAGCTGCTAAGCTGCGTGAAGTCTACAAGGGCGCAAAGATAGAGGTCGTCGACTGGAAGGACATTCCAGCTCGTCCAAGGGCAAGGGCGTGGATTCCGGCCATCCCTGACGAACCCGAGAGAATTCTCGGGATGCTACGGCTAATGAATCCGTCCCTCCCAACGCATGATTGGAGTGTCAATCTGGTCGGGGATGCGGTAGGGCCCGACAGACAGGTGGTGTTCACCATGAATAAAGAGTCAATCGAGCCCCTCAAAAGGTGCAATGGCCTAGTACACTACAGCGTAGGCCAGATCGTTATCCACGTATATCGTGGTGATGCTCAGCGCGCTGCCTTCTCGGCTGCTCCGGGGGAACCGGAAAACGAATTACCAGAAGAGGAAGCGGAGGGTTCCGATGCGGAAAGCATGTTATCCGCCACGCCCCTTGGCGATAGTGCTGTGAACAACTCGGAGATGGAGGACAGCCTACAGGACGAGGAGGTCCTCGACGTCACGGTGGTAGCAGCCAACGCTGAGCGATTAACATCTAACGCTACATGCAGCAGGACTCCTGCAACGCCATATCGGGCAGTTAATCGGAGCAACTCGTCGTTGATAGGCAACCTCCGGGATGGAGCAAACCTCGACGATATGGGGACGGCAGGAAAGTCTGTGCGCTCTCATGTTGGTGGTGCTTCAGATAAATCTGCACAAATCTAAAGTGGCTTCGGCTGCTTTAAGTAGTCGTCTTTCTAAAGGCGACGTGGATGTGGTCCTCATCCAAGAACCCTGGGTCAATAGCTCGAGAATCTGCGGATTGAGGACTAAGGGCTACAAGCTCATTCGAGCCAGCGAGGAGAGCAAAGTCAGAACGTGTATTTTGGTCAAGTCTGAGTTGAACTCTTTTCTCCTACCTAACTACAACAATGGTGATATTAGTCTAACGGTCGACAGCACCCGCCTGACGGTGGCGTCGGTCTATATGCCCTACGACGCCGAAGAAACCCCACCACAAACGGAGGTGAAAGACCTGGTGTCAAATTTCTGCACGGGTAATCTTATTATTGGAGCGGACGCTAATGCTCACCATGTCCAATGGGGGAGCTCCGATATCAATGCCAGGGGCGAGTCTCTTTTTGATTACCTCTTAACAACTAACCTGGTAATTTGCAACGTGGGTAATGAGCCTACTTTTATCACTAAGACCCGCAGGGAGGTCATAGACCTCACTATCTGTAGTGAAGGCGCTTATGAGTGGGTCAGAAAATGGCGGGTTCTGGAAGAACATTCATTCTCCGACCACCGTTACATAGAAATGGTTCTAGACTTTATTGTAGAACAACCAATCATGAAGCGCAATCCACGTAACACTAATTGGCAGTTACACAATGAAATATTAGACAGAGACCTGCCAGTACTTCCCTCACAAGCCCCCTCATGGAGGATATTGTTACTACATTTACATCGGCGCTCTCAAATGCTCTAGCACAGGCTTGTCCAGTGCCAAAACCACGCGGTAAACACAGGCCACATTGGTGGTCCTACGATTTGGACTCGCTCTGCAAATCATGCCGGAAACAATTTAACAAGGCCAAGAGCCTCGGCTCTGAGCCTCACTGGTACGAATATAAAGCTAAACTAAGGGCCTACAAAAAATCTCTGAGACAGGCGAAGAGGACCTCGTGGAGAAATTTCTGCACTGGCGTCGATAAGGTCGACGATACAGCGAGACTTAGACGAGTCCTCTCGAAAAGTCAAACAGCCATCAGCTATTTGCGAAAACCTGACGGATCCTGGACCAGCTCGGAAGAGGAAACCCTTGAGCTGCTCTTGAATACACATTTTCCGGGGAATCTGCATGACGCACCACTAGCACCTGCAACAAACCTGGCAGTAAATATACCCATCACTGAGGAAAGGGTAAGGTGGGCAGTTAAGAGCTTTGAACCGTATAAGGCTGCCGGGCCGGATTATCCCCGCGCAACTTATAAACACGTTGGAGACATCAGCTAAATGGCTGGTATTTCTCTTCACAGCCTGCCTGGCTCTCAACCACATTCCGGGCTCCTGGAGAAGCGCCACGGTAGTGTTTATCCCTAAGGCTGGGAAGGCATCCCACTACGAGACAAAAGATTACAGACCGATCAGTCTCTCGTCCTTTGTACTCAAAACCTTTGAGAGGATACTAAGCGACTACCTCTCAACGACTATTGATAGCAACCTTATCTCTAGCTGTCAGCATGCATACACCAAGAGTAAATCAACAGAAACTGCTCTGCACAGCCTAGTATCTGTCATTGAGAAATCGCTGTGTGAAAAGGACTACTGTCTCGTGGCCTTCTTAGACATTGAGGGGGCTTTCAACAATATAAGCTCGGAGGCGATCAGCTCCGCTCTAAATAATCTGGGCGTAGATAGACCTCTAACTGGTTTAATTGACCAACTTCTAAGAAGAAGGAAAATAGCTTCTTCAATTGGTAAGGTTGAGTTATCACGCTATGTCACAAGGGGAACGCCCCAGGGTGGTGTTCTTTCCCCGCTTTTATGGAACCTCACAGTCAACTCGTTTCTACGTGACACAAGGGGGCGGGAAGATAGTGGCATACGCAGACGATTTAGCTATTGCATTCAGAGGCAAGTTGCCACAAACTCTGTGTGACCTGATGCAAGTAGCACTTCGAGAGGTTTCGAGGTGGTCCTCTCGCTGCGGACTTAGTATCAACCCGGGGAAAGTGAACTTGTCCTCTTCACCAACCGGTACAAAATACCGCCACTAAGCCTACCAGAACTAGATGGCACGCGCCTGGGCTTGTCGGATAAGGCCAAGTTTCTAGGCATAGTTCTGGACAGGAAATTGAATTGGAGGGAGAATGTTCTTCAGCGCCAGAAGAAAGCTTGCATCGCACTTTACACATGCAAAAGAGCCATTGGCAAAAAATGGGGGCTCAGCCCTAGAGTATGCAGTTGGATCTACACGGCCATCATTCGCCCAATCATGCTTTATGGAGTCGTCGTATGGTGGCCTGCGCTGAGCAAGGCAACATACCTGAATCTGTTGCGGAAAGTCCATAGATCCAATATGATCTGTATAAGCGGTGCGCTAAGGACAACGCCCAACGAAGCCCTCCAGGTCATTCTGGGCATTTTGCCACTTGATCTGGAAGGGTTTCGGTCAGTGGCGGCATCAGCTCTGCGCCTAAGAGAAACCTCCAGTTGGGCTGCGGGTACTATTGGACACTCCAGTATTCTGGAATCTTACAGCTTTCTCCCTCTAAGCACAAGTGGTTCTTGCGTTGAGAAACAACGCTTGAGGTTTGAGAAGACACTTAGATCTGAACTGGAGAACTAACGTAACTCAAACCTAAATGTTTGTTCGGACGGCTCAGATGTGATAAAACACTCTATTTTTGGAAAAGGGAAACTCTCGGAAGAGGCAGCTGAAGACAATAACAAAAATATCAAAGACTTTCGGCGATGCCACACCAGGAAAATGACTCGAAAACTGACAAACGAAGATTTTTTAAACCGAATTCTTTTGCATCGGACCCATACATTTCAAGCATGCGGCAGTTACCATTGGCTAATACTTCTGCGTTAACTTAAGAAATTACAAACTTATTACAACGCTCATAAAAGGCAAAACTTTCTCTAATAAATAAACCCAATTTAACAAGAAATATCCATAAATAATAAAGTTTTTTCGGGCTATAGACTCTATAAAAGTAGAAGCATTTGAAATTTCACTCTAAATCTTCATCAGCAAGTAGGAGCTGTACGAATACACATTTGAATTTTTTCACCTGAATATTTAATTAAGCTCGCATTTTTATTCACATACATCAATTACAAAAATTAAAAAAGTCTATCCTTCAGCGGTGGGCGTGGCTTACAACCTATATGCTCTTAATTTTTCTGAAAGACAAGTCTTATAGTAGGAAACCAATGTGCAAAATTTGGTATTGGTAGGTTCAAACGTTTCTGAGAAATTGAATTTTATCCCACTCTCCATACAAATCAGGCCACTGTGCACCGGATTTTTCTGTTGAGCGGCCAGTTATGAAACGCAACCCACGTAACACTAACTGGTAGCTACACAATGAAACATAAGCTAGGGACCTACCAGCACTGCCCCCACAAGTCCCCTCATCAGTAGGGGAGTTGGAGGATCTGGTAAAGACCTTTACAACGGCGCTCTCAAATGCGCTAGAGCAGGCTTGTCCAGTGCCAAAACCACGCGTTAAACATAGGCCGCATTGGTGGTCCTACGACCTGGACTTGCTCTGCAAATCATGTATCCTGGACCAGCCCTGAGGGGCGAACCCAAGAGCTGCTCTTGAATACGCACTTTCCAGGGAACTTGCATAAGGTACCCTTAGCACCTACAACAAATCTGACTGTAAACATACCCATCACGGAGGAAAGGGTTAGGTGGGCAGTTAAAAGCTTCTAACCGTTCAAGGCTGCCGAACCAGATGGGATTATTCCCGCACAACTCATAAACACATTGGAGACATCAGCTAAATGGCTGCTATTTCTTTATACAGCCTGCCTGGCTCTTAGTTACATTCCGTGCTCCTGGAGAAGTGCCACGGTAGTGTTTATTCCTAAGGCGGGGAAGGCGTCCCATTTCGAACCCAAGGACTACAGGCCGATCAGTCTCTCATGCTTTGTACTCAAAACCTTCGAGAGGATAATAAACGACTACCTCTCCACTACTATTGATAACCTTATCTCTAGCTATCAGCATGCATACACCAAAGGGAAATCTACAGAAACTGCGCTTCACAGCCTAGTTTCTGTTATTGAAAAATTGCTGTATGAAAAGGAGTACTGTCTCGTGGCCTTCTTAGACATTGAATAAGCCTTCAACAACATAAGCCCTGATGCTATAAACACCGCTATAACAAATCTGGGCATAAACAGGTCTCTTACTGGACTTATAAATCAACTACTAAGGGGTAGAAGAATAGTTTCATCGCTGGGCTCGGTTCATTTATCACGCTATGTCACATGGCGGGAAGGTAGTGGCATATGCAGACGATTTAGCTATTGTATAAAGGGCAAATTCCCACAAACCCTGTGCGACCTGATGCAAGTAGCAGTGCGAAAGGTTTCCTCATGGTGCTCGCACTGCGGACTGAGCATCAACCCGGGAAAAGTCAAAATGGTCCTTTTCACAAACCGCTGTAAGATACCACCGTTAAACCTTCTAAAACTGAATGGCGTGCGCCTGAACTTGGCTGACAAAGCCAAGTTCCTAGGCACAGTTCTGGATAGGAAACTAACCTGGAAGGAGAATATTCTTCATCGCCAGAAGAAAGCGTGTATTGTACTCTACACGTGCAAAAGAGCCATTGGAATAAAATGGGGGCTCAGCCCCAAAATATGCAAATGGATCTACACTGTAATCATTCGACCAATCATGCTCCATGGAGTTGTGGTATGGTGGCCTGTGCTGAGCAAGGCAACAAACCTTAATCTGTTAGGTAAAGTGACCTCGTG
Source organism: Campiglossa producta (assembly GCA_964058755.1). NCBI lineage: Eukaryota > Metazoa > Arthropoda > Insecta > Diptera > Tephritidae > Campiglossa > Campiglossa producta. Next base: position 78,594,273 of record CAXKVI010000003.1, on the reverse strand, counting down.
AAGGGTGGATACCTTGCCGCGGTACGAGGGCTTAAGTCGATAGCCACAGGGCTACGCTGCCCTTGTAATCATAGCTCCGTACGGCACTTCATCACGAGAGCAGCCTAGCCTCTCTCCCTCCCAATCCAGGGTGTTATGCGAAACCGTGCCCATTGGACGTTTGCAGCCGGAAGGCAAATCGTGGCTGTATTTGAACGGAGCCTATCTGATACCGGGTCGCCTCAGAGAGTAAGCATGGCCTTACCGCGGTACGGGGCTCTGCCGCGGCGGACGACACATTTTCCCCTACTCTTTCCTTGACCCTAAGCTGGCCTTGTCCGGCGATGGGTCGTACGAACAAGATGAACTCAAAAAACCTAAATAAAAACGAAAAATCTAAAAAACAAACAACGCCAAATTTCACTCCTCAGCAAAGGAGAGCTATGGAGGAGCAGGCGAGAAAGCAACAACAACGCCGGAGGACAACCTCCGTTCCACAACCAAGGGGGGGATCGACAGCGATGGCAAATACGAGTCGGTCAACCAACCCTCTATCGAATAAGATTGACTTGATGGGAGCTAGCACCAGTGCGGTTGCCAACGCAGCTAAGCGGACAACGGCGGATGCTAAACTCCCATCAACCGCTGATATGAAAACCAATATCTTTACGTCTGTGTCAGCGGTCTCACGACCTGGCCTCGGAGTTTCGAAGGAGAAGGAAACTGCAACTGAGATGTCGGCAGGGAGAGCGACCGCGATGGCAACTACGGGTCTGCACTACCGGGAGACATCTCCCCGCCGCTTCACATACCACGAGAAAAGATTGGCTGCAAAGATCCTGAAGAGGTATGAAGGGGTACCGCAGGAATCGCTGTCGCCGAATTCCAGTAAATCGGTAGAGCTAGCGAAAGCTGTGATACCGGATTTCCAAAATTCTTACATGCCAAAGAGGTTAAAAGTTAACCCTTTAAAGCGCCAGAAATCGGACCTGGAGTTAATTCCCCCTCCCAAGCGGCATCAGAATACCCCTGGAGCGGGCAAACTAAGCTTTGCTGAGGTAACCAAGGACAGGATCCTTATAGGCGTTCTTGACCGAGGCAATGACCGTCTGGCCATCCCCAAGGACCGGTGGCGTTACGTGCGAAATGAACTCGGCAACATTCTTCTCAACGTTGCTCCGGAGTTTCCGGGTAGTTCGGCGCGAGTAACGGATGCGGGTTGGCACCAGGGTCAGATTAAATTACTCGCATGCGAGGATGCAAAAACCGTAGCACTGTTCAAGGCAGCAGCTGCTAAGCTGCGTGAAGTCTACAAGGGCGCAAAGATAGAGGTCGTCGACTGGAAGGACATTCCAGCTCGTCCAAGGGCAAGGGCGTGGATTCCGGCCATCCCTGACGAACCCGAGAGAATTCTCGGGATGCTACGGCTAATGAATCCGTCCCTCCCAACGCATGATTGGAGTGTCAATCTGGTCGGGGATGCGGTAGGGCCCGACAGACAGGTGGTGTTCACCATGAATAAAGAGTCAATCGAGCCCCTCAAAAGGTGCAATGGCCTAGTACACTACAGCGTAGGCCAGATCGTTATCCACGTATATCGTGGTGATGCTCAGCGCGCTGCCTTCTCGGCTGCTCCGGGGGAACCGGAAAACGAATTACCAGAAGAGGAAGCGGAGGGTTCCGATGCGGAAAGCATGTTATCCGCCACGCCCCTTGGCGATAGTGCTGTGAACAACTCGGAGATGGAGGACAGCCTACAGGACGAGGAGGTCCTCGACGTCACGGTGGTAGCAGCCAACGCTGAGCGATTAACATCTAACGCTACATGCAGCAGGACTCCTGCAACGCCATATCGGGCAGTTAATCGGAGCAACTCGTCGTTGATAGGCAACCTCCGGGATGGAGCAAACCTCGACGATATGGGGACGGCAGGAAAGTCTGTGCGCTCTCATGTTGGTGGTGCTTCAGATAAATCTGCACAAATCTAAAGTGGCTTCGGCTGCTTTAAGTAGTCGTCTTTCTAAAGGCGACGTGGATGTGGTCCTCATCCAAGAACCCTGGGTCAATAGCTCGAGAATCTGCGGATTGAGGACTAAGGGCTACAAGCTCATTCGAGCCAGCGAGGAGAGCAAAGTCAGAACGTGTATTTTGGTCAAGTCTGAGTTGAACTCTTTTCTCCTACCTAACTACAACAATGGTGATATTAGTCTAACGGTCGACAGCACCCGCCTGACGGTGGCGTCGGTCTATATGCCCTACGACGCCGAAGAAACCCCACCACAAACGGAGGTGAAAGACCTGGTGTCAAATTTCTGCACGGGTAATCTTATTATTGGAGCGGACGCTAATGCTCACCATGTCCAATGGGGGAGCTCCGATATCAATGCCAGGGGCGAGTCTCTTTTTGATTACCTCTTAACAACTAACCTGGTAATTTGCAACGTGGGTAATGAGCCTACTTTTATCACTAAGACCCGCAGGGAGGTCATAGACCTCACTATCTGTAGTGAAGGCGCTTATGAGTGGGTCAGAAAATGGCGGGTTCTGGAAGAACATTCATTCTCCGACCACCGTTACATAGAAATGGTTCTAGACTTTATTGTAGAACAACCAATCATGAAGCGCAATCCACGTAACACTAATTGGCAGTTACACAATGAAATATTAGACAGAGACCTGCCAGTACTTCCCTCACAAGCCCCCTCATGGAGGATATTGTTACTACATTTACATCGGCGCTCTCAAATGCTCTAGCACAGGCTTGTCCAGTGCCAAAACCACGCGGTAAACACAGGCCACATTGGTGGTCCTACGATTTGGACTCGCTCTGCAAATCATGCCGGAAACAATTTAACAAGGCCAAGAGCCTCGGCTCTGAGCCTCACTGGTACGAATATAAAGCTAAACTAAGGGCCTACAAAAAATCTCTGAGACAGGCGAAGAGGACCTCGTGGAGAAATTTCTGCACTGGCGTCGATAAGGTCGACGATACAGCGAGACTTAGACGAGTCCTCTCGAAAAGTCAAACAGCCATCAGCTATTTGCGAAAACCTGACGGATCCTGGACCAGCTCGGAAGAGGAAACCCTTGAGCTGCTCTTGAATACACATTTTCCGGGGAATCTGCATGACGCACCACTAGCACCTGCAACAAACCTGGCAGTAAATATACCCATCACTGAGGAAAGGGTAAGGTGGGCAGTTAAGAGCTTTGAACCGTATAAGGCTGCCGGGCCGGATTATCCCCGCGCAACTTATAAACACGTTGGAGACATCAGCTAAATGGCTGGTATTTCTCTTCACAGCCTGCCTGGCTCTCAACCACATTCCGGGCTCCTGGAGAAGCGCCACGGTAGTGTTTATCCCTAAGGCTGGGAAGGCATCCCACTACGAGACAAAAGATTACAGACCGATCAGTCTCTCGTCCTTTGTACTCAAAACCTTTGAGAGGATACTAAGCGACTACCTCTCAACGACTATTGATAGCAACCTTATCTCTAGCTGTCAGCATGCATACACCAAGAGTAAATCAACAGAAACTGCTCTGCACAGCCTAGTATCTGTCATTGAGAAATCGCTGTGTGAAAAGGACTACTGTCTCGTGGCCTTCTTAGACATTGAGGGGGCTTTCAACAATATAAGCTCGGAGGCGATCAGCTCCGCTCTAAATAATCTGGGCGTAGATAGACCTCTAACTGGTTTAATTGACCAACTTCTAAGAAGAAGGAAAATAGCTTCTTCAATTGGTAAGGTTGAGTTATCACGCTATGTCACAAGGGGAACGCCCCAGGGTGGTGTTCTTTCCCCGCTTTTATGGAACCTCACAGTCAACTCGTTTCTACGTGACACAAGGGGGCGGGAAGATAGTGGCATACGCAGACGATTTAGCTATTGCATTCAGAGGCAAGTTGCCACAAACTCTGTGTGACCTGATGCAAGTAGCACTTCGAGAGGTTTCGAGGTGGTCCTCTCGCTGCGGACTTAGTATCAACCCGGGGAAAGTGAACTTGTCCTCTTCACCAACCGGTACAAAATACCGCCACTAAGCCTACCAGAACTAGATGGCACGCGCCTGGGCTTGTCGGATAAGGCCAAGTTTCTAGGCATAGTTCTGGACAGGAAATTGAATTGGAGGGAGAATGTTCTTCAGCGCCAGAAGAAAGCTTGCATCGCACTTTACACATGCAAAAGAGCCATTGGCAAAAAATGGGGGCTCAGCCCTAGAGTATGCAGTTGGATCTACACGGCCATCATTCGCCCAATCATGCTTTATGGAGTCGTCGTATGGTGGCCTGCGCTGAGCAAGGCAACATACCTGAATCTGTTGCGGAAAGTCCATAGATCCAATATGATCTGTATAAGCGGTGCGCTAAGGACAACGCCCAACGAAGCCCTCCAGGTCATTCTGGGCATTTTGCCACTTGATCTGGAAGGGTTTCGGTCAGTGGCGGCATCAGCTCTGCGCCTAAGAGAAACCTCCAGTTGGGCTGCGGGTACTATTGGACACTCCAGTATTCTGGAATCTTACAGCTTTCTCCCTCTAAGCACAGATCGTTGTGCGACCACTACAGTCGGGGATAGCTGTTTCAAAATAAACATTCCCAGCAGAGAAGACTAGGAGAGGACGGATTGGTGTCCCGTAACAAATGGTGGCACTTCCATATACACCGACGGCTCGAAGTTGGACGGCAGAGTTGGAGGAGGGGTTTATTCAAGGGATTTGGACCTTGAGCTCTCCTTCAGACTACCTGATCATTGTAGCGTCTTCCAGGCGGAAGTCTCGGCAATCCTGGACACCGCGGCCTGGTTAAGCAAACGTGTTATCGGAGAAGATAACACTATTTTCAGCGATAGCCAAGCGGCAATCAAATCCCTTGGCTCATACATTTTCAACTCTGAACTGACGCTCAGCTGTCGTCGATCTCTTCAGGAGATGGCCCAACGGAACCGCGTAAACCTCATATGGGTACCGGGACATAGGGACATTGTGGGAAACTGTAAGGCAGGCGAGCTTGCCAGGCAGGGCACGACTAAGCAGGTTCTTCAGGATAAAGAGCACTTAGGTATGCCGTTTGCCACATGCAAACTAATGCTGAAGGAGCACACACTCCGTCAAGCCAACGAAAGATGGCTACAATCTCCAGGATGCCGGATATTCAAAGAAACTTGGCCGAAATGGGATCATAAAAGATCATGACACAATTATGCCCTAAGGAGAAGGGAAATCTCCATATTAATGGGTGTTTTAACTGGGCACTGCCTTATTGGTAGGCACGCAGAAAGACTAGGTGTGCCCTACCGACGATGCTGTAGGAGTTGCAAAGATGACGAGGAGGAGGAAACGGCGGAGCCCCTCATCTGCAACTGCCCGGCTTTAAGTGGCGCGAGAATGCGCTTTTTGGAAGTGACCTTTCTGGTTAACCTAAGCCAGATCGCGGAACTGGACATAAAGGACTTGATGGCCTTCATCAAGTCATCTAAATGGTTCGAGGAAGAGTAACGGTCGAAGAGACCATGCAATGCATGCGCCACGCCTGCAACGTCTCTATCCCACGCATAGGAACGCACACTGGGGGCGAACGTGCTCAAAATTCAGTTTTTAAATAATCAGTTTTTCAAAAAAATAAAAACGCAGTATTGTTCCCTATAAAATTCTACACTTCTGGCCCAATTTTCCGCTTTCTATCGTTTTTCAGTTGGGAGTTGTCCATACACAAACATGGCAAATTTTCCAAAAAATTATTATTTTCAAAGTGAGAAATTTTTATGTGTATTTTAAATAGTTGGTGTAAGAGAAGGATATAAAATTTTATTATTCTGCTTTATCCATAAGATAAAACTAAACGTGCCTCTTTTTTTAAATATTTTTCTCAAAATGGATTTTTTTTTTTAATTTGAGTAAAAACGTTGCAAATGTAAAAATGCAGAAGTAAAATATGATCCTTTGTGACGAAGAATCCGAGTTCAGAACCAAAAATAAAGTGCGCATTTAAAAAAAAAAATGAGCTTAGAAATTGCATTTATTTGCATTATGTTAGGCATGAAAATGTGCGGGGAATACGTGTTCTGCTTAAAACTCTAACGGTGAAACTCCTAATTCCCATATAAACATACTTGTAACAACAGAAAACTTTTAATATCTCGAAACAAGAAAATTGGAGAAAATCATTTTTGCATACATATGTACATATGTATGAGCCCCCTAAAGCACAAATGGTATAAGTCCACCTTTTCTCAAACTGAGATATTGAAGGTTTTGTGTTGTCAACAAATATGGGGTACCCTTGATTTCACAAGTTAGTTTTGCTAGTTATTCGATTTCTATGGGAGCTAGGAGTTACCCCGTTAGCGAGTTATATAGAAAACATTTTTCCCTACATAGCTTCATGCCTAACTAAAAAAAAACGAAAACTGGACTTATACCACTTGTGCTTTAAACGGCTCATATGTAACTGCTCCTGCATATTTCCTTTTTTAACTCAAACACCCGCTAGTTATAGCTATTTCCGAGCGATTCTGATGCAAATAAATTGATTTCAGGTTTAAAAAAGTTAGGCATGTATATGCTATCAATGGGTTAATACATAGCCGCTAATGGGTTAATATAATACACATTGGCTATTTTTGTACAGACATACAAATTGTGATTTAAATAATTTGGCTATAGATCTTTAAAAAAAAAATTGGCCACCAATGGGTTAATTCATGATCGTTAATGGTATAAGATTCCAAAGATACAACTAATATTATGTAAATATTTTGATCTAAGAATTAAGTGAAAAAAATTTGGGTAAAAAATGGGTTAAAGCGTTATCGTTAAAGGGTGAAAATTCTTGGGATTTACTATTTTAGTATCGATATACCGATTCTGATTCAAGAAAATTTAATTCGAAACTAAAATAAAAACATAGGTCACCAACGGGTTAACCCATGACCGTCAATGGGTTAAGATGCTATAGATTAACTGCTTTAGTGCAGATAAAGCGATTCTGATGTAAAAAAGTTGATTTCAGAATTTTGAGCGTCCCCATATACATATATAAGTGGCCCCAGTGTGGAACGTGGCGAGGCAAGAAGCAGGTATATTGGTGGAATAGTGAGATCGCGAAAACATGTCACAGAAAGCTAAGACTGGCGACGCGCGCACGTGGTAGATCCGAGGCTCTTGAAAGAGCGGAGGAATACAAGAGGGCGAACAAAGTGCTCGGCGCCGCCATAAAACTAAGCAAGCGGAAATGCTGGAAAACGCTTTGTAGAGAAGTCCCTGGCGACAAGGGTACAAAATAGTTATGAAGAAACTTCGTCCACCAAGTCAGATAATGGACGAGGATCGCATGAAGAATATCGTGGAAACGCTATTCCTCACGCAACCTACTAGAGAAGAGGAACATGTAGCACGAAATGACCGAAACGTCGTACCTTTCAATGAAGAAGGGCTTAAAGCAGCCCTGCGTAGCATGAAGGCTGCACCCGCTAGAGTATCTGCGGAGGCAATCAGATTAACTGTCTTCCCCGCCAGATGGAAGACAGCACGGCTCGTCCTTATACCGAAGGGTAACCAAACTCTCCATCATCCTTTCGCCCACTATGTATGCTCGACACAGCGGGAAAAATGATGGAGAGCCTTATAAAGCAACGCCTAACAGCAGCCATAGAAGATGAGGTTGGACTCTCACACCGGTAACATGGCTTTCGGAGAGGGCACTCCACAATAGACGCCATAGCCGAAGTCGTAGATGCAGTCCGGAAGGCCGAGACGGCAAGCCACTAAGCAAGACCGGTAGTACTATTGGTGACGTTAGATGTTAAAAATGCTTTTAACTCTGTCAGGTGGGAGGACATGCTTGATACATTAGAACGCTCCTTCAAGGTCCCGATATACCTGTAGGATATATTGAGCGAATACTTAAGAAACCGCTGGCTAATTTATGAAGCGACGCAAGGCCAAAGAAAGGTGAAGCTAACAGGTGGGGCAGCACAAGGGTCGGTGCTCGGCCCTGACCTTTGGAATGCTACTTATGACGAGTCTTCTTCGAATACAGATGCCAGAAAGCCCTTTTTAATTGCTTTTGCAGACGACGTGGCTGCTGTAGTAACAGCACGAAGCTGTGACCTCGCACAGCTTAAACTAAACCAAGGGATGCGTAGTGTAGACAAGTGGATGAATGATCACGGCCTCCACCTGGCTACAGCCAAGACAGAGATCGTGATCCTAACGAATAAAAGGATTCCCACACTCATTAACATGATTGTTGGGATCAACACATAGAAACGCGTCGCTCTACAAAATATCTAGGGGTGAAATTGGACAACAAGCTGACCTTCTCGGAGCATTTAAGAAGCTCCTGCGAGAAGGCTGTGAAAACCATCGCAAGTCTGAGTCGGCTAGGGGCAAACACAGGTGGACCAAAGTCATGCATAAGAAAGTTGCTGGCGTCCGCCTCAGATTCTATACTGTTGTATGGTGGCGGATGCAATGAAATTTCGGAAGTACCAGACCGCTATTACCGCGGCTCAACCTGAGAATCGCCTCAGCATATCGCACGGTCTCCGCAAATGCTGTTCTGGTCATTGCGGGGACCATACCGATATATCTGCTCCCTGAGGAAAGAAAAATTATGTATGATACTCGTGCAGAGATACGTAAAAACGTTGCTGCAATGCAGGCGCGAAGTGAATCGATCCGGCGGTGGCAACTAAAATGGAGCAGCAGTGCTGCTGGAAGGTGGACCAGGGTATTAATCCCCGAACTGTAACCATGGCTGAATCGGCCGCATGGAGAAGTCGACTTTTACCTGACCCAAGGCAAGGTTCAAACCCCGAACTGCACCTACTGTAGAGCCATAGACTACGTACGCCACATCTTTTTCGAATGCGAGCAATTCGCTCAAGAAAGAAGTCGGGTGAAAGAGACAATTGGCGAGCTTTAAACTGACGTAGTATATATAATTATTAAAACTTTTTTGTCAGGCAAAAAAACCAACAAACTTTGATAATTTGAAAAAAAATCGCCCGAAATTCAAATTTTTACAACTTTGAACTGCTGTTCTGCGAAAACTACTGATTCAATTTACAAATATTATATATCGCCGGAAAGGCTACATATGTGCCTTTCACATACTTCAAACCAAACTGGCTCACCATTTTCTAGGTTTCAGGCCATAACTGCAATATTGCAAAAAAAACGGTTTTTTGCGAATATCTCGAAAACCGCTCTTTGGAAAAAAAATGACATTTTCGGCTTCAGCGATCCGGAATTATTCTAGAATCCCTTTGGAGTACAAGTTGAGAACTATCCATTTCTCAACTTGAGAACGCCATCGCTCTCACGTGGTTTTCCTGTTGAGAAACCATCCTTGAGTTTTGAGAAGCCCATTAATTTTCAACTTGAGATCTAACGTAACGCAAGCCCAAATGTTTGCTGGGATATATTAAAAGTCAAAACAATAGTAAACATTTGTATTTTACAATAAATAAAAGTTAAAATAAAAGTTGAATTTCATTACAAACGCCAAAAAAATTTCGCAAATTTATATTTTAAGAAAATGTATTTTATTGAGAACAAGTAAGGAAAGCTGTCTTCGGCTGTGCCGAAGGCTAAATACCTTTCATGAATAAGCGTCACGATTTTCACTGTTTGATCCCCAGTATAGCCTGTGTGAATTTAACTTTAGCTCATACCGAAACTTTAGCTCATACGGTCCAATCTCATTGATTTTTAACATCGACATTCCACATTCTAAAATAGCAACATTTACGAAATTTCACGTTCCTACCGATATAATTACAGGAGTTATCTACCAAAATCCGTTTATCGGAACAATCGATTGTATGGGGGCTATGTGTAATATTTATCCCATTTCAATGATTTTCAACATCGATATTTTACATATAAAAATTGCGATGCTTCCAAAATTTCGCGTTCCTAAGTGTTTAATTACAGGACTTATAGCCCAAAATCCGCTTATCGGAATAATCGATTGTATGGGAGCTATGTGAAATATTTACGTCATCTCAATGATTTTCAACATCGATATTTCGCATATAAAAATAGCGATACTTCCAAAATTTCACGTTCCTACCTATATAATTACAGGAGTTATCTACCAAAATCCGTTTATCGGAACAATCGATTGTATGGGGGCTATGTGAAATATTTATCCAATCTCGATGATTTTCAACATCGATATTTCACATATAAAAATAGCAATACGTCCAAAATTTGTAAATAAAATATATGTATTCAGGAATTTGGTACAATTATTTTGTACCACAGGTACAAATAGCATATTTAATACATTAATAACGACTTATGTATATAAATGATTAAAAATTCTTAAGCAATAGTGGCGAAAACTACGTACATAGTTATGTTTTTATTTTTAATTAAAGTTTTTCCATTTGGTCTCCGACAATTCAGGTATGCATACACTGAACCAAAAAAGTACATATTTTCTACGAAAAAGTACATATATTTCACGAAATTTTTTCATTAAAAGCTCTCCAAAGAACGTTTTCGTAGAATTTAAGAACAAAAATTCGTAAATACTCATGTCAAACAAAATTTTAATAATAATACTTAAAATCTAAGAACTCATTCATAGAATCTACGAACTCATTCTTAGAATATGTCAATACGTACTACGACCTCATTCTTAGAATATGATAATCCATTTATTAATTATACGACCTTATTCATAGAATGTATGAAAAGATTCTTAAATTGTACGAACTCATTCCTAGAATATGTCAGTCCATTCATAAATTATACGACCTCATTCTTAGAATATATGAATCCATCCTTAAATTTTATGAACTCATTCTTAGAATATGACAATCCATTCTTAAATTTTACGAACTCATTCTTAGAATTCAAGAACCCATTCTTGAAATGTATGAATCCATTCTTAAATTTTTTGAACTAATTCTTATAATATACGAACCCATTCCTAGAAAAACCAAAAATCGAAGCATATTATCCATGAAAGTTTTATTATTATTGTAAAATATTATTTACAAAAAAATAGTATTAAAAGTAGTAACAAAAATTTGCCAAATTACATAGTTTTTATATATCGTCGCTCTCAACGAAGATTAACACGGTTTGTTGTTTGCGTTTAAGACTAGCACGGTTCGTTGTTATCGTGGAAGAGTAGCCCACTTCGTTCTCTACGTGGAAGACTAACACACTTCGTGCCGTGTATCTCTAACTTTTTTGAGCAGCATTTTTGGTTTAAATGAATTTGTTTTTTTTTTTTTGTTTTGCTGCTTGTTATGAGTTTGTCTGCCCTATTTTTCTTATCTCTTCAGATGATACTTATATTTTAACTTTTTTTTTATAATTTTTTGTGTGTAGTTTGTTTTTGTATTATTAAGTTGATCTTTTAATATTTAAGTGTTTTTTTTTTTAATTTTTAATATAGCTTTACTTTTGTTAATTTCAAAATTAATTCCAGCCTCCGCCCGTTTGCTGTTGGTATACTTCAATAGTGTGACCTTCTTCCATTTCCAATGATGTTGTCGTATCATTTTCGTTTATGGGTTGACCATCAAAGTGAAACCGTACCACTTGCATGGATAGACCCGCTCTATCGCAATAAGCATAAGCTTCCTCAAGCTTGTGTGTTTTTTGATCTTAAATTATCTTGACCCAATACTTTCAAATTGATGTGTTCTGTTTCACCCTTTTTTTGATCAGACATTTTTTTAAGGGATTTTTCACTTAGTTAATTTAATCGGTGCAAATTTTAACGCTCTTTCCTCTTTGTGACTTGATGAATGAAAAGTTTTTCACTGTGACAGCTGTCTGCTCAGGTAAGAAAATGTTGGTTCAATCTATGACACTTTCATAAAATATAAGAAATAGTTCTTAAAATCTACGAAACAAGTTCTAAATAATAAGCAAAAGTTTTTTAATCATATAACGTACGTACATAATTTCTTAAAATTTAAGAACATATTCGTAACATTTTCAAATAAATTCAGCCAAAAAATTAATGAATTTTATTTCTTATATTTTATGAACTAAGTTCTGACGTTAATACAATTTAACGTATTTTTTCATATGTAATAAGAATTTTTTCTTAAATTATATGTAAATTTTCTTAGATTCTAAGAAAAAATCAGCGTGAACTTCTATGAAACTTTGTTCGTAAAAAACATGTACGTTTTTGGTTCAGTGTAGTAATAATAAAAATTTCATTGTATATCATCATCATCTATCCATCATCATCATACCAGTTTATTCTTTAGAAAGCAGCGACTAATTGTATTTACCCAAACACGAACAAGCATCTGTGAATTACAAGGTAAAAAAGAAGCAGTTACAAGAGAAAAAGAAAAGCAATTGTCCTCTTGTGCCTCAGCACCATACCAATTGGTATACTAGTCAGCCTCCGCATCAGCATTATACCAGTTGATATGCTAGTTCATACACTGCCAAAAATGAGATAAAGATTCTGAGTTCGATTCTCAGTAAAGTCAACACAATTTTTTTTCTATATTTTTTAAATTATGTAGTTTATTGCATTTTTAATTTAATTATTGAATTTAACTTGCAATGGCTCATTTCAAGTTGCGCGTTCATCAAGTTTGATTATATAGGTAAAGGCCCAATTTCATACAAATTTTTTTGAACGTGATGCGTAGCGAAATTTTGGCAAATGCTCAAAAACGATGCGCGAATTGCCAAAGTTCCACAAACACAGAGCCAACAATGCCTAATAAATAGAACAAAAATCGTATGATATCTCTATAGATTTTCTTCAAGAAGAAGTTCTTTTTATATTTGAAGAGAAAATCTTATTAATGTTTACAAAGGGAAATCTTGGAAAAAACAAACTGATTTCTTAGGGTTCCTAACAAGAAGAATTGACTTATTAACTGATTTCCGCATAATTGTATGTATTAGAAAGATAATCTTAGGGCTCCTAACAAGAAGATTTGACTTATTAATGTTTTCAAAGAGAAATCTTGCAGAAAACGAATTGATTTCTTAGGGTTCCTAACAAGAAGATTTGACTTATTAATGTTTTCAAAGAGAAATCTTGCAGAAAACGAATTGATTTCTTAGGGTTCCTAACAAGAAGATTTGACTTATTAATGTTTTGAAAATGAAATCACATATTATTGAAAAGATGTTCTTTTTAATATTTCAAAAAAAAAAAAAAAAAAAATTATATTTCAGAGTTCTTATATTGTCTTCGAGAACTTCAGATTATCAGTTACGATTACATTTTAGATTTCTCTTGTATTGCCTTTACCTTCTTATGTTGCCTTTTTTATTGCCTTGAAGCCATCTCACCGCACTATTCCTTACATTGCCTTCCACACTTGCCATATTGCCTCCCCCGCGAATCAAACTAACCGCATATTGAATGCTGAATACACGTGCTTACCATCGAGCCATCGGCTACTTCTGCTTCCCAGCGTCTAATTGTTCTACATGATGTCTGCTAATGATGATGCACGATTTCCCTTTGAAAACATTAATAAGTCAAATCTTCTTGTTAAGAACCCTAAGGTCATCTTATTAACACATACAATTATGCGGAAATCTTTTAATAAGTCATATCTTCTTGTTAGGAACCCTAAGAAATCAATTCATTTTCTGCAAGATTTCTCTTTGAAAACATTAATAAGTCAACTGTTCTTGTTAGGAACCCTAAGATCATCTTATTAATACATACAATTTTGCGGAAATCAGTTAATAAGTCAAATCTTCTTGTTAGGAACCCTAAGATCATCTTATTAACACAACTAATAATGCGGAAATCAGTTAATATCTAAGTCATATCTTCTTGTTAGGAACCCTAAGAAATCAGTTCGTTTTCTGACAGATTTCCCTTTGAAAACATTAATAAGTCAAATCTTCTTGTTAGGAACCCGAATAAATCAGTTCGTTTTCTGCAAGATTTCCCTTTGAAAACATTAATAAGTCAAATCTTCTTGTTAGGAACCCTAAAAATCAGTTCGTTTTCTGCAAGATTTCCCTTTGAAAACATTAATAAGTCAAATCTTCTTTAAGAATTTCCTCATTAAACCAAATAGATTTGCGTATAGTTTTTTTTTCGTTTCCGTCGTTCGACTACCCCTCATTAAGACAATCTTATTAATTTTATTTGCATTTTTGGCTCTGTGAAGTTTTATGTAATTGGGGCTTTGGGGTTGTATTTTTACGTAAGGTAAATTAAGGTTACTTATGGTTAAGTTAGTCGTCCAATGCGGAGTTCCGGTCCAACATATGTATATATAGATAAAAGTAAGTCTTATTTTAACATCAAAAAGAGTCAAAGTAAGACTGCTTTCATGCTGGGCCCTAAACTCGAGTTAAAGGAGCATTGCTGGAGTTAATTTATATTGTTGTTGTCAATAAACTCAAGTTTATGTCGCAACGTAAAAAAATAGGTTTTTATAACCTCTAACGAGATTTTTGCCGAGCTTCTCTTCCAACTTATAGTGCTGCTTTGATTTTTTTCCTACAAGTTGGCGGGGCCTACAGTTTTTTTTAAAATTGACAAATATATGACTGTTCAATCAACAGTTGAATGCAGTTACTTCATCTTAAATTACCGTTCAAACAATCAAAATTTGATTACTAGACCTAAATACCGGGTTCACCGAAAATACATTTTTAAATACATTTAAGTTATCTTGTATTTATATATGCAACAAATTCAGGTCCAGGTTAAGAGATGAGACTATTATTGCAATAATTTCTTTAAGATCACACTTCAAACTTCAAAAAAAGTAATTTTTCTCTAAGTCCAATGGCATTCCTTTTTATTTTTATATACAACTAGCGGACCCTCACCCGCTTCGCTGGAGAGGGATGAAAGTTGTTCTTTGTTTTTATCTTGTTTTATCATTTAATTCAAGTTGGCCATTATTACTTACTTACTCTAATTATTGCAAACTAACAACTTATTCTAAAGCCTTCTGATACACAACATTTTTGGTTTTATTTTCATGCGGGGTATAAATATACAGTAACGATGGTTTCCCTACTTATATCTCTATCCTAATTTTCAGCCACCTACCTTAACCCCATTTAGAGACATTCAACCTCAAGAAATTAAGTTTGTTTCACATAATACCTACTTACGGTTTTGATATCCTATAGCTCTATACCAATTTTCAGGTTCCTACCTTGAACCCTTTCACAGATATTCTGCTTGAAAAATATAGTTTGTATAGGACGTGCCACGCCCCCTTTTCTGATAACCCCCCTTTTTATGTGTGAGAATGCTTTTGATATCATATAGGTCTATACCAATTTTCAGGTTCCTACCTTGAACCCTTTCACAGATATTCTGCTTGAAAAATTGAGTTTGTATGGGAGGTGCCACGCCCCCTTTTCTGGTAATCCCCCTTTTTATGTGTGAGAATGCTCTTGACATCATTTAGGTCTATACCAATTTTCAGGTCCCTACCATGAACCCTTTCTCAGATATTCTGCTTGAAAAATTGAGTTTGTATGGGAGGTGCCACGCCCCCTTTTATGATAACCCCCGTTTTTATGTGTGAGAATGCTTTTGACATTCTATAGGTCTATACCAATTTTCAGGTCCCTACCTTGAACCCTTTCACAGATATTCTGCTTGAAAAATTTAGTCTGTATGGGAGGTGCCACGCCCCCTTTTCTGATAACCCCTGTTTTATGTGTGAGAATGATTTGTATATCATATAGGTGTATACCAATTTTCAGGTCCCTACCTTGACCCTATCACAGATATTCTTTGCGTTTATCGTGGAAGAGTAGCCCACTTCGTTCTCTACGTGGAAGACTAACACACTTCGTGCCGTGTATCTCTAACTTTTTTGAGCAGCATTTTTGGTTTACATGAATTTGTTTTTTTTTTTTTTGTTTTGCTGCTTGTTATGAGTTTGTCTGCCCTATTTTTCTTATCTCTTCAGATGATACTTATATTTTAACTTTTTTTTATAATTTTTTGTGTGTAGTTTGTTTTTATATTATTAAGTTGATCTTTTAATATTTAAGTGTTTTTTTTTTTAATTTTTAATATAGCTTTACTTTTGTTAATTTCAAAATTAATTCCAGCCTCCGCCCGTTTGCTGTTGGTATACTTCAATAGTGTGACCTTCTTCCATTTCCAATGATGTTGTCGTACCATTTTCGTTTATGGGTTGACCATCAAAGTGAAACCGTACCACTTGCATGGATAGACCCGCTCTATCGCAATAAGCATAAGCTTCCTCAAGCTTGTGTGTTTTTTGATATTAAATTATCTTGACCCAATACTTTCAAATTGATGTGTTCTGTTTCACCCTTTTTTTGATCAGACATTTTTTTAAGGGATTTTTCACTTAGTTAATTTAATCGGTGCAAATTTTAACGCTCTTTCCTCTTTGTGATTTGGTGAATGAAAAGTTTTTCACTGTGACAGCTGTCTGCTCAGGTAAGAAAATGTTAGTTCAATCTATGACACTTTCATAAAATATAAAAAATAGTTCTTAAAATCTACGAAACAATGTCTAAATAATAAGCAAAAGTTTTTTAATCATATAACGTACGTACATAATTTCTTAAAATTTAAGAACATATTCGTAACATTTACAAATAAATTCAGCCAAAAAATTAATGAATTTTATTTCTTATATTTTATGAACTAAGTTCTGACGTTAATACAATCTAACGTATTTTTTCATATGTAATAAGAATTTTTTCTTAAATTATATGTAAATTTTCTTAGATTCTAAGAAAAAATCAGCGTGAACTTCTATGAAACTTTGTTCGTAAAAAACATGTACGTTTTTGGTTCAGTGTAGTAATAATAAAAATTTCATTGTATATCATCATCATCTATCCATCATCATCATACCAGTTTATTCTTTAGAAAGCAGCGACTAATTGTATTTACCCAAACACGAAAAAGCATCTGTGAATTACAAGGTAAAAAAGAAGCAGTTACAAGAGAAAAAGAAAAGCAATTGTCCTCTTCTGCCTCAGCACCATACCAATTGGTATACTAGTCAGCCTCCGCATCAGCATTATACCAGTTGATATGCTAGTTCATACACTGCCAAAAATGAGATAAAGATTCTGAGTTCGATTCTCAGTAAAGTCAACACAATTTTTTTTCTATATTTTTTAAATTATGTAGTTTATTGCATTTTTAATTTAATTATTGAATTTAACTTGCAATGGCTCATTTCAAGTTGCGCGTTCGTCAAGTTTGATTATATAGGTAAAGGCCCAATTTCATACAAATTTTTTTGAACGTGATGCGTAGCGAAATTTTGGCAAATGCTCAAAAACGATGCGCGAATTGCCAAAGTTCCACAAACACAGAGCCAACAATGCCTAATAAATAGAACAAAAATCGTATGATATCTCTATAGATTTTCTTCAAGAAGAAGTTCTTTTTATATTTGAAGAGAAAATCTTATTAATGTTTACAAAGGGAAATCTTGGAAAAAACAAACTGATTTCTTAGGGTTCCTAACAAGAAGACTTGACTTATTAACTGATTTCCGCATAATTGTATGTATTAGAAAGATAATCTTAGGGCTCCTAACAAGAAGATTTGACTTATTAATGTTTTCAAAGAGAAATCTTGCAGAAAACGAATTGATTTCTTAGGGTTCCTAACAAGAAGATTTGACTTATTAATGTTTTCAAAGAGAAATCTTGCAGAAAACGAATTGATTTCTTAGGGTTCCTAACAAGAAGATTTGACTTATAAATGTTTTCAAAATGAAATCACATATTATTGAAAAGATGTTCTTTTTAATATTTCAAAAAAAAAAAAAAAAAAATTATATTTCAGAGTTCTTATATTGTCTTCGAGAACTTCAGATTATCAGTTACGATTACATTTTAGATTTCTCTTGTATTGCCTTTACCTTCTTATGTTGCCTTTTTTATTGCCTTGAAGCCATCTCACCGCACTATTCCTTACATTGCCTTCCACACTTGCCATATTGCCTCCCCCGCGAATCAAACTAACCGCATATTGAATGCTGAATACACGTGCTTACCATCGAGCCATCGGCTACTTCTGCTTCCCAGCGTCTAATTGTTCTACATGATGTCTGCTAATGATGATGCACGATTTCCCTTTGAAAACATTAATAAGTCAAATCTTCTTGTTAAGAACCCTAAGGTCATCTTAATAACACATACAATTATGCGGAAATCTTTTAATAAGTCATATCTTCTTGTTAGGAACCCTAAGAAATCAATTCATTTTCTGCAAGATTTCTCTTTGAAAACATTAATAAGTCAAATCTTCTTGTTAGGAACCCTAAGAAATCAATTCGTTTTCTGCAAGATTTCTCTTTGAAAACATTAATAAGTCAAATCTTCTTGTTAGGAGCCCTAAGATTATCTTATTAATACATACAATTATGCGGAAATCAGTTAATAAGTCAAATCTTCTTGTTAGGAACCCTAAGATCATCTTATTAACACAACTAATAATGCGGAAATCAGTTAATATCTAAGTCATATCTTCTTGTTAGGAACCCTAAGAAATCAGTTCGTTTTCTGACAGATTTCCCTTTGAAAACATTAATAAGTCAAATCTTCTTGTTAGGAACCCGAATAAATCAGTTCGTTTTCTGCAAGATTTCCCTTTGAAAACATTAATAAGTCAAATCTTCTTGTTAGGAACCCTAAAAATCAGTTCGTTTTCTGCAAGATTTCCCTTTGAAAACATTAATAAGTCAAATCTTCTTGTTAGGAACCCTAAGATCATCTTATTAGACGTTTTTTCTCTTTCATCTTTTTTTCATATTTTTAAGGAAATCTTGAAAAGATTTTCTTATTAATAACACACATAAAAAGAAATCGAAAAGATATAAGAGGAAATAGCACTTAATAATATCAATAAGAATTTCCTAATTAAACCAAATAGATTTGCGTATAGTTTTTTTTTCGTTTCCGTCGTTCGACTACCCCTCATTAAGACAATCTTATTAATTTTATTTGCATTTTTGGCTCTGTGAAGTTTTATGTAATTGGGGCTTTGGGGTTGTATTTTTACGTAAGGTAAATTAAGGTTACTTATGGTTAAGTTAGTCGTCCAATGCGGAGTTCCGGTCCAACATATGTATATATAGATAAAAGTAAGTCTTATTTTAACATCAAAAAGAGTCAAAGTAAGACTGCTTTCATGCTGGGCCCTAAACTCGAGTTAAAGGAGCATTGCTGGAGTTAATTTATATTGTTGTTGTCAATAAACTCAAGTTTATGTCGCAACGTAAAAAATAGGTTTTTATAACCTCTAACGAGATTTTTGCCGAGCTTCTCTTCCAACTTATAGTGCTGCTTTGATTTTTTTCCTACAAGTTGGCGGGGCCTACAGTTTTTTTTAAAATTGACAAATATATGACTGTTCAATCAACAGTTGAATGCAGTTACTTCATCTTAAATTACCGTTCAAACAATCAAAATTTGATTACTAGACCTAAATACCGGGTTCACCGAAAATACATTTTTAAATACATTTAAGTTATCTTGTATTTATATATGCAACAAATTCAGGTCCAGGTTAAGAGATGAGACTATTATTGCAATAATTTCTTTAAGATCACACTTCAAACTTCAAAAAAAGTAATTTTTCTCTAAGTCCAATGGCATTCCTTTTTATTTTTATATACAACTAGCGGACCCTCACCCGCTTCGCTGGAGAGGGATGAAAGTTGTTCTTTGTTTTTATCTTGTTTTATCATTTAATTCAAGTTGGCCATTATTACTTACTTACTCTAATTATTGCAAACTAACAACTTATTCTAAAGCCTTCTGATACACAACATTTTTGGTTTTATTTTCATGCGGGGTATAAATATACAGTAACGATGGTTTCCCTACTTATATCTCTATCCTAATTTTCAGCCACCTACCTTAACCCCATTTAGAGACATTCAACCTCAAGAAATTAAGTTTGTTTCACATAATCCCTACTTACGGTTTTGATATCCTATAGCTCTATACCAATTTTCAGGTTCCTACCTTGAACCCTTTCACAGATATTCTGCTTGAAAAATATAGTTTGTATAGGACGTGCCACGCCCCCTTTTCTGATAACCCCCCTTTTTATGTGTGAGAATGCTTTTGATATCATATAGGTCTATACCAATTTTCAGGTTCCTACCTTGAACCCTTTCACAGATATTCTGCTTGAAAAATTGAGTTTGTATGGGAGGTGCCACGCCCCCTTTTCTGGTAATCCCCCTTTTTATGTGTGAGAATGCTCTTGACATCATTTAGGTCTATACCAATTTTCAGGTCCCTACCATGAACCCTTTCTCAGATATTCTGCTTGAAAAATTGAGTTTGTATGGGAGGTGCCACGCCCCCTTTTATGATAACCCCCGTTTTTATGTGTGAGAATGCTTTTGACATTCTATAGGTCTATACCAATTTTCAGGTCCCTACCTGGAACCCTTTCACAGATATTCTGCTTGAAAAATTTTGTCTGTATGGGATGTGCCACGCCCCCTTTTCTGATAACCCCTGTTTTATGTGTGAGAATGATTTGTATATCATATAGGTGTATACCAATTTTCAGGTCCCTACCTTGACCCTATCACAGATATTCTTTGCGTTTATCGTGGAAGAGTAGCCCACTTCGTTCTCTACGTGGAAGACTAACACACTTCGTGCCGTGTATCTCTAACTTTTTTGAGCAGCATTTTTGGTTTACATGAATTTGTTTTTTTTTTTTGTTTTGCTGCTTGTTATGAGTTTGTCTGCCCTATTTTTCTTATCTCTTCAGATGATACTTATATTTTAACTTTTTTTTTATAATTTTTTGTGTGTAGTTTGTTTTTGTATTATTAAGTTGATCTTTTAATATTTAAGTGTTTTTTTTTTAATTTTTAATATAGCTTTACTTTTGTTAATTTCAAAATTAATTCCAGCCTCCGCCCGTTTGCTGTTGGTATACTTCAATAGTGTGACCTTCTTCCATTTCCAATGATGTTGTCGTATCATTTTCGTTTATGGGTTGACCATCAAAGTGAAACCGTACCACTTGCATGGATAGACCCGCTCTATCGCAATAAGCATAAGCTTCCTCAAGCTTGTGTGTTTTTTGATCTTAAATTATCTTGACCCAATACTTTCAAATTGATGTGTTCTGTTTCACCCTTTTTTTGATCAGACATTTTTTTAAGGGATTTTTCACTTAGTTAATTTAATCGGTGCAAATTTTAACGCTCTTTCCTCTTTGTGACTTGATGAATGAAAAGTTTTTCACTGTGACAGCTGTCTGCTCAGGTAAGAAAATGTTGGTTCAATCTATGACACTTTCATAAAATATAAGAAATAGTTCTTAAAATCTACGAAACAAGTTCTAAATAATAAGCAAAAGTTTTTTAATCATATAACGTACGTACATAATTTCTTAAAATTTAAGAACATATTCGTAACATTTTCAAATAAATTCAGCCAAAAAATTAATGAATTTTATTTCTTATATTTTATGAACTAAGTTCTGACGTTAATACAATTTAACGTATTTTTTCATATGTAATAAGAATTTTTTCTTAAATTATATGTAAATTTTCTTAGATTCTAAGAAAAAATCAGCGTGAACTTCTATGAAACTTTGTTCGTAAAAAACATGTACGTTTTTGGTTCAGTGTAGTAATAATAAAAATTTCATTGTATATCATCATCATCTATCCATCATCATCATACCAGTTTATTCTTTAGAAAGCAGCGACTAATTGTATTTACCCAAACACGAAAAAGCATCTGTGAATTACAAGGTAAAAAAGAAGCAGTTACAAGAGAAAAAGAAAAGCAATTGTCCTCTTCTGCCTCAGCACCATACCAATTGGTATACTAGTCAGCCTCCGCATCAGCATTATACCAGTTGATATGCTAGTTCATACACTGCCAAAAATGAGATAAAGATTCTGAGTTCGATTCTCAGTAAAGTCAACACAATTTTTTTTCTATATTTTTTAAATTATGTAGTTTATTGCATTTTTAATTTAATTATTGAATTTAACTTGCAATGGCTCATTTCAAGTTGCGCGTTCGTCAAGTTTGATTATATAGGTAAAGGCCCAATTTCATACAAATTTTTTTGAACGTGATGCGTAGCGAAATTTTGGCAAATGCTCAAAAACGATGCGCGAATTGCCAAAGTTCCACAAACACAGAGCCAACAATGCCTAATAAATAGAACAAAAATCGTATGATATCTCTATAGATTTTCTTCAAGAAGAAGTTCTTTTTATATTTGAAGAGAAAATCTTATTAATGTTTACAAAGGGAAATCTTGGAAAAAACAAACTGATTTCTTAGGGTTCCTAACAAGAAGACTTGATTTATTAACTGATTTCCGCATAATTGTATGTATTAGAAAGATAATCTTAGGGCTCCTAACAAGAAGATTTGACTTATTAATGTTTTCAAAGAGAAATCTTGCAGAAAACGAATTGATTTCTTAGCGTTCCTAACAAGAAGATTTGACTTATTAATGTTTTCAAAGAGAAATCTTGCAGAAAACGAATTGATTTCTTAGGGTTCCTAACAAGAAGATTTGACTTATTAATGTTTTCAAAGAGAAATCTTGCAGAAAACGAATTGATTTCTTAGGGTTCCTAACAAGAAGATTTGACTTATTAATGTTTTCAAAATGAAATCACATATTATTGAAAAGATGTTCTTTTTAATATTTCAAAAAAAAAAAAAAAAAAAAATTATATTTCAGAGTTCTTATATTGTCTTCGAGAACTTCAGATTATCAGTTACGATTACATTTTAGATTTCTCTTGTATTGCCTTTACCTTCTTATGTTGCCTTTTTTATTGCCTTGAAGCCATCTCACCGCACTATTCCTTACATTGCCTTCCACACTTGCCATATTGCCTCCCCCGCGAATCAAACTAACCGCATATTGAATGCTGAATACACGTGCTTACCATCGAGCCATCGGCTACTGCTGCTTCCCAGCGTCTAATTGCTCTACATGATGTCTGCTAATGATGATGCACGATTTCCCTTTGAAAACATTAATAAGTCAAATCTTCTTGTTAAGAACCCTAAGGTCATCTTATTAACACATACAATTATGCGGAAATCTTTTAATAAGTCATATCTTCTTGTTAGGAACCCTAAGAAATCAATTCATTTTCTGCAAGATTTCTCTTTGAAAACATTAATAAGTCAACTGTTCTTGTTAGGAACCCTAAGATCATCTTATTAATACATACAATTATGCGGAAATCAGTTAATAAGTCAAATCTTCTTGTTAGGAACCCTAAGATCATCTTATTAACACAACTAATAATGCGGAAATCAGTTAATATCTAAGTCATATCTTCTTGTTAGGAACCCTAAGAAATCAGTTCGTTTTCTGACAGATTTCCCTTTGAAAACATTAATAAGTCAAATCTTCTTGTTAGGAACCCGAATAAATCAGTTCGTTTTCTGCAAGATTTCCCTTTGAAAACATTAATAAGTCAAATCTTCTTGTTAGGAACCCTAAAAATCAGTTCGTTTTCTGCAAGATTTCCCTTTGAAAACATTAATAAGTCAAATCTTCTTGTTAGGAACCCTAAGATCATCTTATTAGACGTTTTTTCTCTTTCATCTTTTTTTCATATTTTTAAGGAAATCTTGAAAAGATTTTCTTATTAATAACACACATAAAAAGAAATCGAAAAGATATAAGAGGAAATAGCACTTAATAATATCAATAAGAATTTCCTCATTAAACCAAATAGATTTGCGTATAGTTTTTTTTTCGTTTCCGTCGTTCGACTACCCCTCATTAAGACAATCTTATTAATTTTATTTGCATTTTTGGCTCTGTGAAGTTTTATGTAATTGGGGCTTTGGGGTTGTATTTTTACGTAAGGTAAATTAAGGTTACTTATGGTTAAGTTAGTCGTCCAATGCGGAGTTCCGGTCCAACATATGTATATATAGATAAAAGTAAGTCTTATTTTAACATCAAAAAGAGTCAAAGTAAGACTGCTTTCATGCTGGGCCCTAAACTCGAGTTAAAGGAGCATTGCTGGAGTTAATTTATATTGTTGTTGTCAATAAACTCAAGTTTATGTCGCAACGTAAAAAAATAGGTTTTTATAACCTCTAACGAGATTTTTGCCGAGCTTCTCTTCCAACTTATAGTGCTGCTTTGATTTTTTTCCTACAAGTTGGCGGGGCCTACAGTTTTTTTTAAAATTGACAAATATATGACTGTTCAATCAACAGTTGAATGCAGTTACTTCAACTTAAATTACCGTTCAAACAATCAAAATTTGATTACTAGACCTAAATACCGGGTTCACCGAAAATACATTTTTAAATACATTTAAGTTATCTTGTATTTATATATGCAACAAATTCAGGTCCAGGTTAAGAGATGAGACTATTATTGCAATAATTTCTTTAAGATCACACTTCAAACTTCAAAAAAAGTAATTTTTCTCTAAGTCCAATGGCATTCCTTTTTATTTTTATATACAACTAGCGGACCCTCACCCGCTTCGCTGGAGAGGGATGAAAGTTGTTCTTTGTTTTTATCTTGTTTTATCTTTTAATTCAAGTTGGCCATTATTACTTACTTACTCTAATTATTGCAAACTAACAACTTATTCTAAAGCCTTCTGATACACAACATTTTTGGTTTTATTTTCATGCGGGGTATAAATATACAGTAACGATGGTTTCCCTACTTATATCTCTATCCTAATTTTCAGCCACCTACCTTAACCCCATTTAGAGACATTCAACCTCAAGAAATTAAGTTTGTTTCACATAATCCCTACTTACGGTTTTGATATCCTATAGCTCTATACCAATTTTCAGGTTCCTACCTTGAACCCTTTCACAGATATTCTGCTTGAAAAATATAGTTTGTATAGGACGTGCCACGCCCCCTTTTCTGATAACCCCCCTTTTTATGTGTGAGAATGCTTTTGATATCATATAGGTCTATACCAATTTTCAGGTTCCTACCTTGAACCCTTTCACAGATATTCTGCTTGAAAAATTGAGTTTGTATGGGAGGTGCCACGCCCCCTTTTCTGGTAATCCCCCTTTTTATGTGTGAGAATGCTCTTGACATCATTTAGGTCTATACCAATTTTCAGGTCCCTACCATGAACCCTTTCTCAGATATTCTGCTTGAAAAATTGAGTTTGGATGGGAGGTGCCACGCCCCCTTTTATGATAACCCCCGTTTTTATGTGTGAGAATTCTTTTGACATTCTATAGGTCTATACCAATTTTCAGGTCCCTACCTTGAACCCTTTCACAGATATTCTGCTTGAAAAATTTAGTCTGTATGGGAGGTGCCACGCCCCCTTTTCTGATAACCCCTGTTTTATGTGTGAGAATGATTTGTATATCATATAGGTGTATACCAATTTTCAGGTCCCTACCTTGACCCTATCACAGATATTCTTTGCGTTTAAGACTAGCACGGTTCGTTGTTATCGTGGAAGAGTAGCCCACTTCGTTCTCTACGTGGAAGACTAACACACTTCGTGCCGTGTATCTCTAACTTTTTTGAGGAGACACTGAAAACTTATTAACTTTTGTACGAGCCAATAGGCAAATCTCATTTTTGACAGAAATGTCGAATGTGCGGTTTTGCAGAAGTGCGATGTGCGGTTTTGTACTTTTTCCGACGATATGTAAGTCGTTGTTAATCATATATGTACGTATATTTGGCTATGTTTACCAGTAGTACAAACAACTTATGTTTCAAGTGCCTGAATAGTAACTTTGAGTTACAAGTTTAATGTTACTTTCCGTTCGTTATAAAAATGACTGCCTTATTAAATACATACATACATACTTAAATAAATTACTATAATTTAGTCTACTTTATTACATAGATATGGGGTGCCATTTTTAGCAAAAAAAAATTCGGGACAATCCCGGGATCCCAGGATTGAACTTTCAAATCCCGAAAATGCCGAGAGGCTAGAAATCCCGGAAATTGGATTCCCTAGTGGTAACCCTTCTTGAAATTATCTTATTTGGAACACGGTCGTTAATAATTTTCATTTTATATCCATATTGGCATATCCAGCTCTATATTTAAAACAAAATTGGGATGGGTGGCAACTCTGTAAACCGCCTTAAGTGCCAACACCCATGTATATAATCTTAGAATGAATCAAATTGTCTATATGCCAAATTTTATCCAAAGCGGTCAAGCAGTTCCCGAGATATACGAAAAAATAAATAAATTGCGGTTAGGTGGCAACCGCATGTGCCAACCCTGCTTAAAATTATCTTATTTGGAATGCGGTCCGAGATACCTTTCATTTAATACCCATATTGGCATATCTAGATCTATATTTTAAAAAAAATTGGAGGTGGCAACCTTGTAAACCGCTATAAGTGGCAACACCCATAAATTCTGCTCGGCCTAACTATTACAATTTGTGCAATGTTATCTAGATCCTAGAATTTCACCTTCTATTTGATGTGCACAGCTAAACATCGTGGTGAAAATCGCTTACGCCTGAAAGTCTGCAACATACGCCTGAAAGTCGACTACAATTTCTATTTCCGTTGCATAATTTCCGTTGCATCATCACCCATTTTCTAAAATTTAAACTTCATATCGCCACCGTGGGCGGTGCCACGCCTACTTTAAAAAAATTATCAAACAATTATAATAGAATGACTAGGGGATGAATCCTACCAAACTATATCATTTTAGCCATTTCCGTTACCGAATTATGTCAATTTAGGTGATTTTAAAAGTTTTCGATATCGAAAGTAGGCGTGGTTGGTGGGCGATTTTATCCAATTTCATCAGGTGTACTCCGAACGATACTAGTATGCTTGGTGCCAAATTTCATCGTTCTACCGTAATCAGTTTAAAAGTTACGACCAGTCGAAATTTCCAAAATGCCTCACTTTGAAATCATAAGAGAATGACCAGGGGGATTTACCTATAAAATTATATCATTTTAGCCACTTCAGCTACCGAGATATGTCAATTTATATGATTATCGAAATTTTCGATATCGAAAAAGGGGGCGTGGTTATCATCCGATTTTGTCAATTTTCAATAGCAACATACCTTGGCCAGAAACTTACCTGTATACAAAATTTCATGCAAATATCTAAATTTTTACTCAAGTTATCGTGTACACGGGCAGACCGACGGACATGCCTTAATGAATCTTTTTTCAACCTAAGAACTTCCATATATGAGCATTTCTTTTCAAGTGATCCAAATTTTGTTAAAAATCAACCGTCATGCTACGGATTTTGGTCAAATTCGGTTTACACGTAGGGACTATAAATTTGTTTGACATGTATTTTTTGTTTGGTCATTTTTTTATTTGCTTCTGACATATGATCTGTCAAAGTTTGGAATTTTTTTTTAACTAATGAAAACATGTACCTAACCAATCCTTCATATCTCGGCTTGTACACAGTAAAAAGAAAAGTCTAACTTTACTACCATTTTGGTGTTTATATATAACAACGCCGAAAAGTATTAAATTAATACTATATTTGATCTAATTAAGAGAGAGAGGAATTCAGTCGAAGATTCTCTCAGGCAAAAAAAAAAAAAAATTACACAGTTTTATTATATTGCCTTCACCGAGGGTCGAACTCACAATTTATTGAATGCTGAACGGAGATGTCTACTATCAAGCCATCGAGTACTTATGCTTGCCAGTGTCGAATTGCAGCTCTGTGCTAAATGATAGCGACGAACCGCGTGCTCTGAAGAACAAACCACCGGATAAAAAGGAACTAATTTAACACTTTTCCGGCTTTGTTTTTAAAGAAATAGTTCCTAAAACATTATAATGAGAAAGAGCGCTATAGAGAGAGTGCATTAGTATTATTTTGGTATTATTTTAAAACTATTTGGAATTAAAAATTTTTCAGAGTCTTAAATTAATACTATTTAGTATTAAAACTCAAATTTAATTCCAAAAAGGCTTAATTTCAATAGCGACTGGTATTAAAAGAAATATTTCATTTTTTACTGTGTATACCTACTAATACTACAGACTTCATCTTGAGCTCATTTGAAACCTAATGAATCAGGCTTTGCGTTAGTTAGTAAATTTTTTGCATTTTGCAATTTTTTTATTTTTTTTATAATAATTGCGTTTTTAATATTGCAACATGAAATGGTATTATAACTTTGGTCCGATGTTTGTAAGTATGAGAAGAAGAAGAGATGGACCCATCACTAAGTATACCGAAATGATCAGGATGACGAGATGAGTTGATTAATCCATGTCCGTCTGTCTGTCTGTCCGTCTGTTTGAACGCAAACTAGTCCCTCAGTTTTTGAGATATTTGGCTGAAATTTTGTATACGGCCACCATTTTCTAATATAGGAATCATATGTCATAACCAGCAAGATCGGACCGATATTACATATAGCTCCCATACAACCGATTGTTCCGATAAACGGATTTTGGGCTACAACTCCTGTAATTAAAGAGGTAGGAGCGTAACATTTTGTAAAAGTTGCTTGTTTCATATAAGAAATATCGATGTTGAAAATCATCGAGATGGTATAAATATTTCACATAGCCCCCATACAATCGATTGTTCCGATAAACGGATTTTGGGCTATAACTCATGTAATTAAAGAGGTAGGAACGTGAAATTTCGTAACAATTGCTCTTTTAGAATGTGGAATGTCAATGTTAAAAATCAATGAGATTGGACCAATATAACACATCGCCCCCATATAATCGATAGTTCCGATAATTTCGGTATGAGCTAAAGTTAAATTGAAACAGGCTGTACTGGGGATCGAACAGTGAATATCATGACGCTTATTCATGAAAGGTATATAGCCTTCGGCACAGCCGAAGACTGCTTTCCTTACTTGTTAGTTCTTAATAATAACCATTGTTTAATAATATAAGGTTAAGCAGTCCGAGACGTTTTTGACAGTTCTCGGCTTCATGCTTCCTTCTCTGATTGACAGTGCTACTTCTTTTCAAAATCGTATGAAAATGGTAGTAAAAACCAAGAAGCTCACATTTCACCAAAATTCAGATTCTGACCTTGCCCTCCTCGCTAGCTCGAATGAGCTTGAAGCCAATAGTCCCCAATCCGCAGATCCTCAAGCTGTTGACCCAGGGTTCTTGGATGAGGACCATGACGTAACCACAAAGGTGATATCCATCTTGACAGATGTCAAATGAACGGCCTTAACTTGAACGGTTGTATTTAGGAAGTACAAGAGAAAGGGGCATAAAAGAAGGCCCGTTTGTAAAATAGAATTGAATTTCATACTATTTTTTTCAAGGGATTCAGTGCAAGAAAATGTAATTTTAGCATTTTTAAGGTCTCTTCAGCCATTAAATCAAAGTTTGAAATTTTCTCTAGCTCTTTTTTATTAGAAGCATTTGAAGTAGTGTATGAAACAAAGTTTTCAACGAAAAGGGAAAGTTCTAATAATATGATGGTGACCTATTTTGTAATTTTGACAAGAATTCATTGGAAAGCTCAAAGAAAAACGCATACCTAACCAACAATTGCTGGTTTCATAAAAGTTTATTTGTGCTTTCTCAAGCATTTGAACTATGTACCAGAGCTGTTAAAGAATTAAATCTTTTGCTGTTCGAAATCATAGTTTTTCTTCATTCAGTATTTGAAATTCTTTTCATCGTTGAAAAATTTACCTTCAATTTACGCATTCAGCAATTCTTTACAGAAATCATGATTTATAAATCCACCAAGTGTCAATTCAACAAGAATTCAAAATAGAATTACGAAGAAAAGCTCTTTAATTCAGAATGGCCATTCAGTTGATTTTATTCTTTTAGCGAGTTAATTCAGCGCATACAGTACGAATCAGTTACTGAAAAAATGCTAATTTACTCCAGTACAGTACTAAAAGTTTTCAAGTTCCTTTCACGCTAGAAGAATTTGAAAAAAAATTTACATTAAATACTATTGGAATCTAATACATAAAATGAGTGGAAAAAGCTTATCCGCGTGTAAGAAATATGAGAATTTGGGAAAATTCAAGTTAAAATATAAAAAAGTATGATTTTGAAAGGTATAACATGCCTGGTCTTCACATAAATTGCCTTATTAGTGTTGCTGATGTGTTAGTTATGAAGCTTTTCGGACATATTTTATTAACCCTCTGAACACATTATTGAATTCAATTAAATAAGCTTTTGTCACATAAATAAAAAAATAAATATGTATGTGTAATTATTTTATTATCATAACCTCTAACGAGATTTTTAGCCGAGCTTCTCTTTCCAACTTGTGGTGTGTTGCTTTTGAGTTTTCCTACAAGTATTTTGCCGACTCCGAACGGCACTTGCAAAGCAAATGAATTTTTTGCTGGCATATTTAGTTTTGGAAAATTTGGCAGTGTCAAGTTTAAATTTAACAACTTCGAAAGTGCTTCAGTATTTTTAAAGATCTTCAACGCACAGCGAATATTGCCGAATTCGCCCTGCTATTACCATATATGAATTTGCGTTGCTCTCATATCTACAAGTTGTACAGGCAATACACAATATTACGTTCAGCTGAAACTCATGCCTTTTATGAATATAAAAAAATTCAGAGCTCTTTCATGGTTTTATTAGTCATATACCTACATACGTCAGTTTTGAAAAATGAAAAAAAATCAAATCTTTTTTTTTGGATTTATACTTTGAAATATGGAAATTCTTTCCAAATATGAGTATTTTATTTCGATTTTTTAGTCAACAATAACTAGTAGTGGAATTAATTTCCATTTAATTGTATAACAGAAACCATTTGAAATGTCTTTTAAAATTTTCACAAAGTCCAGGAGAGTAAAACGGTCATCTAAACTTTCAACTTCTTCGGCAGATTTTGTATGAAATTTCTGAGGACTCAGTTTGGTAGACCAAACAGTATAATTATATGCAAGTTAGAACTAGCTGAAATATTTTCCTGATTTTCAAGAACGATTTTCGTCGATGGTGTTGAGTAATTTTTTTATGCGAAATTAAATTTTGTTCATGCGTTGCATGAAAGATATTACTTAACACCCTCATCGAAAAAAATTCTTAAAAATCAGGAAAATATTTAAATTAGTTCTAACTTTCACATCATACCACTGAAATTGATTGTCCTACAAAACTAAGAAAAATCTGTCAAAAACGTTGAAAATTTGGATGGCCACTTTGCTAAGCTCCCCTGAACTTTGTCCGAATTCTTAAAGACATCTTTAATTTTGTGTCTAACTGTACATATTACTGAAGTGCCTGAAAAAAGCTCATAAAAGCAATAAATCCGCGATTTTACAATCGACGTGGCTGTTTGGTAGTATCCCGCCTTCTTACAAGTCTTCAATGGGTGACCGGAGTTCTGGTCGGTGATAGTGTCGAATTCAGGACATTTTTTATCACGGATAAGAAACGGGTTAATAAAAATAACAGCACCTTAAAGGCACAGTAGGGATGGCAGCTATTTTAGTTTTGTGAGCCCAAAAGTTTCGAGATCCCGAATATGTATTATTTAGATATTTTATACATTTTAACAAACAAACTGAAGACAGTACATCAATATTATTTTCATTACCAACAAGATGCTTAAATAGATATAAAAAATATGTAAGTAGAGTTTATATTTGTTTATATTAGTACAAGACCGGGAATAACCAAACATCTTCTTACGGTTTCTCCTAGCTGCTTTGGAAGTTAATGCAAATCAACAAGCGAAAAAAGTTAGGGATTTTATAAAATTTCTCTCCATTCATAAGTGGGCTGTAATATTAGGTGTTAATTTTTATACCCTGCTTTTATGATTATATATAAAACCAAAAGCTCAAAAAACTGCCTTAATCCAACTTAATGGCATATAATTCTTAAAAAACTAGCTATTTTAAACATTCGGGATTTTTTAACTGCTTTTCGAGATTTCGGGACTTAAAAAAACCAACCCGGGATTGACTTCAAATGTCAAAGAAAAAATATATAATGACAACATTTCATGATACAATAAGCGCACCAGTAGGAAATTGTAACAGTGAGGTACGTTTCTGACATCTTACATAAGTATTAGGACTTATCACAATATATCTACGTTGCGCTGTTGCATCTACCGCTTAAGTGTTTATTATTAAGGAAATTCACAAGGTCTTTTATAGTTTTATGTACAATTTCAACAACACAACCCTTGAGAGCACTATATGAGTTGAATGTTCTGTCTGAATACATTAAATTAAATTTTCATACAAATTTGTCAGAAAATATTGAATTTTTGTGTTCGTGGCTCTTTTACTTTTGAAACTAGAGAAAACGAAAAAACAAGGAAAAGCAAAATAGCACACCTGCGCATTGGGTTGCTTAATTTTATTGTGCTATTCAAATTTTATATAAGAAATGACAACAACGAAAATATGACAGTCTTAAATTTTGAATTGCCCAATTTTGATTTTTTCTAATTTTAATTAGTACATACACAGAAAAGTTTGAATGGCTTTTGATATGTGATTAGTGTTGTAAACCAAATGCTGGAAAAGAACTAAACAATTATACAGTGCTTGTCAGCTGAAGCATCATCGCGAATAACGTTCTAAGTGTAATTTTTTTCAACCCAGTTTCATTGCATAAAACATTTTGTATTGCTCTCCAGATAACCAATTTTCTAAAATTTTACACCAAAACTGTAAAAATGCATTTAAAAATAGTAGGGTAATTTAAAGTGACATACATTATTTTGCATTGAAGCGTCGAAAGTGATTCGTAACGGTACTGGAAGATCATGAAAAAGGTGAGAAAAATAGATTTAAAATATATGATTTTAGCGTTTTTTTGCTCTCCTGACAAATTCTGATTTTGTAACTTAGAACGTTATTCGCTTCGATGCTTCAAAACCCTCTTCCTATCCTGTTCTGTCACCTAAATATTTAGCAACATCGGAACTTGTTACAATTTTTCCAAACGATGGACTTTTCCTTGATATGCCATTTTTGCTTTTACGAACGTGTTTTTCGCTTTGTTTATATTTTTGTATGATAATTACTATGGATATACATGAAATATTCATGACTTAAGATGAGCTTTTAGGTAAAGAATAATACATTTTTATTTTTTTTTAAGATCAGATTCAAAGATGCAACGACATGTTAATTATAATATATTTCCCGCTGGGCATGGTTCTGCATTGAGGTGTTGTCAATTATAAAAAATTTTTACTTTTCATATTTCAAATTTTTGTTTTGTTTATAAACCGAAAAAAACATGGCCGCTCTTCACAGTGTAGCAATTTCGACAAATCCAAATTTTTTCTTTTCTCATTTATCTCAGAATCGGTGGGATTTTTTGAAAGATTTAGCAGCTAAGTAAAATGTATGACATACATATATGGTCCTCGCTTTCGAATTTGCCTTACCGACATTTCGAGTTTTAATTGTCCTGAAACAAAAAAGAAGTTACCTCACGTCCATAGTTTGACTTGAAACATCTATGTGTTGAATTTTGCACATTTACTTCAGTCAGATGGGATTACTGACATATCTGTGGTTTCGTTATATTATAATATTTGCGGACTGATAAAACCTCCCCAAATATGTAATTTAATCACATCAAAAAATAATGTACATATTTCACCTTCGAGTTGAATTATATGAGTCTATAGTTAGCCTATGTAAATCTTAATAGCTGCTTTCTGTAGATCATTCGTAGCACCATCAAATTCCAAACATCGTGGAATACTCATAATTATAATAATACAAATACCTTCTAAGAAGAGCCTGTCTTCCAATTTGTGGTTTAAGTTTTAGTACACATTGGCGAGACCTACAATTTCTTTGGCCCAACTTTACACAGTATCTGGCAAGGCATTTTCATTTTGGCTGAAAAACCCCCGGAACGTTGCCGAACACTGCCGAAGGTGGCCTCGTTTTGAAAAACTTATTCAAAGAATTTTTGGTGTGACCTGTTTCGGCACTTGCACCAGGTACTTTCAATATGGCAAGTCAGCGCACAGTCATCATACCGCGGCGGTAGACAGTAATTTTAATTTCTATGTCTTAAAGTATTCCAGAGGGAAATAATATTAAAAGTGAAAATTAAATTAAATCAAATGTTTCAATAAATTTATTCCTACGTTTATATTATGACAAGATAAAATAAATACATTAAACAAGAACCTCGCAGCCTTAAGCTATATTCTTTACGAGTCCATCAACTCCGGGTCTGTAGATAAAACACGGAATTTTGTTTGCATTTTTATCTAAATTTTAACACTGTCCACTGCATTTTGACGTCTACCGCTTCGAATTTTCAAACGCGTTTTTCTCCACTTTCCCTGTAATAAAACGATGGAACTGCACTTCATGTTGTTCCTTTTTTATGTGACGATTATTTTCTACTTACCTTCTTGAAAAATTTGCCGTAATCTTCGAGAAATCAGCTAAAAACAGCAAGATTTTATGTATGTATGTAAATATATGAAAACATTGAGTAAGAGTTGCCGTAGCTAAAGAAAACGGAACCAAATTTTCGGGCTTATAGTTTCAAAACAATTTTCCGAAGACAATATCATAGCCGAAATAAGTTTTTAACAAATATATAAATATAACTTTCAGTTTCTGAATGGTTCCAATAAAAATTTGGCCTATTTACATTAAAATCAACAGTATGTATGTAAATATATGAAAACACTGAGTAAGAGTTGCCGTAGCTAAAGAAAACGGAACCAAATTTTCGGGCTTATAGTTTCAAAACAATTTTCCGAAGACAATATCATAGCCGAAATAAGTTTTTAACAAATATATAAATATAACTTTCAGTTTCTGAATGGTTCCAATAAAAATTTGGCCTATTTACATTAAAATCAACAGACTTGAAACATAATCCATCACATTTAAAATTTTAGAGTTATGACCAAATTTTACAATGATACATGGCAGTCTCGTGTTTTATTACTATTTTGACAGCTTCAAATCAATCCCAGGCATGTTTAAGACTGAAAGTACGCAAATATCACCTCTGAAAGTTAAATTTCGAGAGTACTGAATTGAAAAATTGAATTGATTCGCCAAAGTTTGCATTCAATTGAGAGAGTTATTGAATGAGATGTAATTCAGTTCAAACTGAATTACTTTCCTCGCATTCTCTAATTCTTTGAATGGAAAATATGAATTCAACATGTCAAATCGCATCTACATGGAATTTCAAATTAAATTCAACGAAAAACACTTGAAAAAATGAATTACTCCTGAATTATAACGGTTTTGATTCATTTAATTAACAGCCCTGCTATGTACAATATAAAAAATTAAATCACTTCGTACTTACTATTTCTAATTAATTATTTAATATTTATTTTGCCTTTATACACATTTATTTATACATATTTATTTTATTAATTGTTATTTTATTTTTTTTTTTTCTTTATCATTTTTTTAAATTTTATTTAATTTAATTTTATTTTTTATTTTTTTTAACGATTTTTTAAATGTTATTTTTATTTAATTTCAATTTTTTATTTTATTCTATTTTTTTAATTTTTTTTTAATTTTACTTTTGTATTTTATTTTGTTTTCATTTTTTTATTATTATTTTCTTAAAACGAGATAATAAAAACAAAAAGTATTTTCCATGAACATTAAAACATAGAGATAAATAATTATTAAAACATAGAATTAAAAAAAATTTTAATAAAATAACAAGAACAAAAATTATTAAATTATTTTTTAATTTAATTTAATTTTTATTTTATTTTTTATTTATTTTTATTTACCTTTATTTTGTTTTATTGTTTTATTTAATTTTTATTTTTTTTTAATTTCTTTATATTTTTTAAATTTTTTTTATTTTATTTCTTATTATTTTTTTCTAATTTTATTTATTTATTTTTTTTTTAATGCATTAGTGAGTTATTCACGGAACATATGCAGAAAATACTTTTAGTTTTTTATTATCTTGTTTTTATTTTATTTTTTAATTATATATGATAGTTGTTTGGCGACCTGTATTTTATAAATAATAAATGGTTTTTGCCGGCTCGAGGTCAGAAATTGAACTTAGAAAAATAAAAACAACAAGGTTTCTATTTGGTTTTTTCGATATATTTCGGCTACACTTCGGTAACCATCATCAGGAACTATAACAACAGAAAAAAAAACATTTATTTTATTAAAAAACATTTTAAACATTTTTTTAAAAAAGAAAAAACTAATAAAAAAAAAATTAACAAAAGCATTATTGGCAATACATACATTTATTTTTACACGTCCGTTCTGTTCGACGCGGAGCTTTCTACTGTTTTTATTTCTACTGATTTGCTTCTTACAAGATGTCTAAATATACAAGCAACACCTTCACTGTCTGCCTTATAGTTCATTCGTATGTTTGGGGGTGTGTTA